>LPNX010623134.1:386942-519043 GCA_001517045.1 Pseudotsuga menziesii | reverse complement strand
CGGGAGTCATGTCTAAATCAGGAGTCCATCCAGTCTATTTATAGTCATTAACACCATTGGGTCCACTTGGCCTAATTGGGGCACATGTTTTAGTTACTAAAGTGTGAATAACACTAATTGAGGCTCACTTCCACTGATTGCACTTGATTGCATCAGTTTGGGAGCCTCATAGACCAATCCCTACAATTTAGGAGCCACTAGGAGTGCCGAAACCAACCAAGGTCAGTCTAGTTCAGTTGATGACTGGTTAAGCTAATTTAGGAGTCACTTACATTCAGTTCTAGTCCTCTACATTCAGTTAGTTCTAGGTTTACTTGACTAAACTCAAGAGGGGCACATTTCTCACCTACCATAGTCAGTTAGCCTTAGTCAACACTGAATGTAACACTTGAGTTGTGTTTTAGAACTCCGATGAACTCCAGTTATGGTTTAGAGAAGGTCAGTTAACTATTGAGTCCTTCGATAGTGATTTAGACAAGATCTTAGTTACCTATAGTCAAGTAGAGTCTAATCAATTCAAATTTCCTCATGTGGATTCAAATTGCTTGTGGCTATTAAAGCCATTGTACTTCATTGTAATTATCTATCTAATTACTCTTTGATTAATGAAAAACATTCACAGCTGCAAGCCATTTTTGCACTGTTTCATTCTTCAATAACTGAGTAAATTGTGTGATCTATCATGTGAGTTGTGTGTTTGTCCACAGATCTATGTGCTCAATTTAATAAAATCTTCCTGTTAACAGCATTGAGAATACATATCATTTAATTCGACAATTGAAATATTCGTTCATGAATTTTTTCAGTTATTTATTGGAATGAAACATATTTTGTTTCATATTAATTTGTTTTATTTCATTATATCATATTATGTGACAACTATTTGAATTCTATATAGTCATCTATTTCTGATGATTTTTTTGCTAATTGCAACTAAATCCACAAATGAAATTTAAATTCAAATTCAATTGCATTCGTAAAAAGTATAAAAAAATCTATTCTTTAATTTTTTTTCTTTTGTTGATAATCATCTATTTTTCTTTGTTTTTTATATGGCTACGAATGGATCCTTCCATCTGGAGTTTATTGCCAATGAAAATATTGGAAATGATCATTTTGTGGGTTTCTTTCTTGACATTCATCTAGTTAGGATCAATTTCTCAACATTGTTATAAACTATAATGGAAACCAACATTTATAACTTCCTGGTTAAACAATCACATAACTGAATTTGGGTTTTTAGTTGAACTATGGAGACCACACCATATGGAAATCCTATATAAATTTATCAATCGTATAGGACATATGCTTTTCTGCATGTTACTAGTCGAGAAAATAGATATTCAATCGAATGCACGACTGGTTCAATTATTCTGCTATTGATGTATTGTCCATTACCAATTCATAAGAAGTATTACATTATGAACCCAATCAGAAGACATTTTTCATATATAGGTGTGATCGAAGTAGGAGTGCATGGTTTCTTCACACTCATATACAACACTGGTGATCATAAACATGGAGGGATAGTTGTTCGTCATGAAGAGAACAAACATGGTTCAAAATTATTTGTGTACAACAATGTGAATAGAGATTGCAATGAAATTGATGTAGTTGATTTCTCCTCAAGTCCTCCCAAAGCTGCAGTTTTTTATCACGAAAAAATATATTGGTTGCATATGAGGGTCATTTTAGATGAAAACACTTTATATGTCTATACTATGTGGTCACTCAACATTGGATTGAACAAATGGGATGGGAATTCAATCCATAGATGACACATCAAAAGATCCATGTGTTTGACCATACATCAAAACCAATTGATATGTCTTGTAAACGCTGGAAGGACAAATACATGGTCTATTAGTGAAATGATGGATTTGAGGCATGATTCTTATCCAATTCAATATGTGCATGGATTTTATATATTTGATAGATATTTAATATGGACCCTTTTAGAATCTGTGACAGTCTATATAAATACACATTGTCCAGGGTACATTGCATTTCACGTTGTGGGGAGTTTTATTATGATGTGTAATTATGTTCAAATTCCATTCATATATTATGACCTCAAGACCTGCGAGGTTACTCATGTAAGAAATCATGAAGGATCACCGCCCCCAAGCATTCATTTTCCTATGCCAATAGATAACTAGTGCACCAATATTATCATGTCTAAAACAAATTTCTTAGTCACTCTAAGCATGTAAGGATTTGACGGTTTTCTCCCTCCACCTAAAAATTGGCTTGAGTCATCAGAGCCTTATGGCATGTAAACAATATTCACAAAGATGTTTTCTTTTGCATATTATGTCAATTTTGGTGATCCTTTTATATTATATGTCTCCATGTAATCCTTGTCAATATGTAAATTCAATAGGACAAAAAAAATATGCCAAAATGATATTTTGTTTTTTGGATTGTATGCAAATTCTTGTGATCTTGTTTATATATTGTAATTCTATCTTGTACTTAAATAGTACAAAGAATATGAAAAAATAGGTTCCGATTATTGTAAAATTTGTAATCATATTTATGGCTACCAAAAAAAGAAATAAACAAAGTGTGTTTTATCACTTTTTAAAGATAAATAAATATTTACATTCATCAATGTGCTAACACATTATTTTATATTGTATTATAGAAATGGATATGGTCCCTATGATTTAGAGCTCATTGCTAATAAACATACTTGAAATTATTTTTCTTTGGTCTCCTTTATCGATGATTTTTTGTTTAAAAATGGTTAGCAAAGGCTAGAGTCAAAAGTTGTCTGATAACAATTTCATCTCACAATGGAAACATTATCAACCCAAAGAATATGGAGTTTTGCTTAATTTTGGCCCTTGTTCTAGAAAACAATTTAATGTTCGTTACATTAACCAACTAGGAAATTGTTCATCTCTATCTATGCCACTTCTAAACAATGACTACAAAATCGAACCCACATGTGGTTCAATTGTTTCAATTTCGTCAGCCAATAACCTATATCCAAAAATAAACTACTACATCATCAATCCTTTCACAAATACTTGTACATTTATAGGGTCTCTTGATTTTGTGATTGGGGTTTCTTTACATTGTTAATAAATGTTAAACAACAAAAATACCATTTGGCATCTTTGAAACATGTTCATGTAAAATTTCAAGCAATATTTTTTATTTCGACCAGGCTTTACATGTAGTGGAGACAAACATGTCCTCCAAATGGAGATGTTCTGCCGCTCAAAATACCATATTGCATAATGGAACAATATATTGGGTGCATAGTCATATAATTTCTAGAGCTCATTAAATATGTCTATCAAGTTATGTTAGATAGATCTTGAGAATAACAAA
This sequence comes from Pseudotsuga menziesii, assembly GCA_001517045.1. NCBI lineage: Eukaryota > Viridiplantae > Streptophyta > Pinopsida > Pinales > Pinaceae > Pseudotsuga > Pseudotsuga menziesii. The sequence goes on along the minus strand of LPNX010623134.1, from coordinate 515,701 downwards.
TGGGGCTTCCAGTTTATTTTGCACTCAAATTCAACAATATCTATTAGCTTAGCAAGTCATCACAATGAAATTATCTTTCTTATCAATGATGGGAGAACTATAGTGTGTTCTGTAGAAGAAACAACTAATCAAACTGATTCAATAATTCCAACAAATTCATTGAGAATTAATGGATGGGTTGGATATGGACTACGATGGAGTTTCATGTCTAATTTGACCTCATACATTAATACCAAATGCAATGGATATTTTCATGTTCCAACAATTGATAGCTACATGCTCATGTGAAAATACAATAATCTTGATTTTGTCTTCTATGAATTCATCGATGCACTTTCTAATGGTGTAAGTGTAGATGGAATGTTGGAATCCGTGTATTCTAAACTTGACGTTCCAACACAACTAAGTGTTTTTGAGCTTGTAAACAACATTTCGATCATTCTAAGTTTCCCAAACATGGGTTCAATTGATTATGTGTTTTGAATGGGAGAATATAAACATATATGGAATGTTACTTTCATGTACCTTATGCAAATCGACATCCCACATTATTGCTTCGTTATAATATTTATTGGATACATTTCTTTCCGAAGGACTTTTAGGAGTTTTGTAGTGTACATTATCTTTAAAATAGAAATATATCATACATGCCATTTTATTTTGATATGTCTTTGATAAAAAATTGAGTAACATATTAGTTCATATATTCACATGCTTGGACAATAAAATGACTATAACATATTATTTGAAAAACGTTGAACAATTGTATGTTTTTCTCTTCTTCTTGCTATACCTATAACATGTATTCCTTCAACAATATGGTTTCACACTATCTAATTTGTATATGTTCATGTATATATGTCATTAGAGAAAAATAATAATTGCAACACTGAGAAGAAATTGATGGAAACACCGCCTCACATAAAAAATCAATCTTGGTGAAAATACTATCAGGAAAAAAAAGAAGATATTAATAGGAAACATCATTTAAAATACAAAAAGAATAACTATCAAATAAAAAAATGAAGAAGAGAACGTCATGGTCATTTCTTTGCTAACGCCATTGATTCTCAAGACAATCCCACTAAATTCTAGAGCATATATAATATAATGAGGAGATCAAATCATCGAAGTCAACCTCTGGCATCAACACGTACATATAATGACAATTGTAATGAAATGTTGAATGGGATTTTTGAACCATCCATAGACCATATTTCTGGTGAAAATATTTCTAAACATGGAACAAAGGTATAAGAATTACATGGCATTGTATATATTTGAATACGTATTTGTGTCTAGAATATAGATATACTCACATAAATGTTCAATGTTTAGATATCTACTTACGAAAATTGTATGAATCAAGTATTTGATGAGGGAAATGATTCTATCTAGACAAATCGAAATGAAACAAAACATGATAATAACACAAATATAGAAGAAAGAATCAATGGAACAAGAACACTTTCTTTTGGAACAACAAAGGACATGAATGACTCATACAGTCACACAAACAATGTATTCTTAATAAATGAAGAACAAAGGTTTCAAAATGAACTCACAATCGGTATACAGATTTCCAATTCACCAAGAACTATTTCTCTTGGAACAACCGAGGTATCATTTCACCTATCCATAACAACAACCATGTATTCAAACTTTATAAAAAAAATAGTATTAGATACAATATTATTTCATTTTGGTGTTTACTAATTAGATGAGAACTCATATTGAAATTTTAGGATAGTAACATTTAGGGACAAGAATTGGTCAATGTTGTTATCCCTAATTGTCTCAGGAACATGAGACCAACCAATGCCCTGCCATCTTCTGGTGACAATGACTCTCGACAAAATAATGGTCAGAATTATGTTCAGTGCATCCAAATCGGGATCATGGACTTCAATCGGGAAAACAATTCAACATCAATGAATTAAAAAGCATTATTTCAAAATCGAGTCATGATTAGTAGACCAAGTGGAGATGCAAAAAGGACTATTTGTCTTGATACATAAAATGTATTAATCAACCTTTTCATAACCCAGTTGCATATTTTGATCGTACCAGAAGATTTAACATAAAAATTAACAACCATGTTTTCACTTTTCAGGATACTGACACTGAGGATCATCGAGGACACAATGATCAAACCCCAAATCATCTCAATGATAGGATGGAAACCAGTCTTGAATATCATTTTCATGATGGCATCCATATAGGTCGTGTTCCAGGAAATTGTTAAGTCAGGAATAAACATCGTCACAATAATAAAGGAGAAAGTTCATGTTGCATGGTCTGTCTCACTACACATTGAATGATAACATCCATGATTGAGATCATGGTTTCAATATACATACATCAAGAAATATGATTGGGTTTTTCCAACAATTGTCCCCTTTCCATGAAGAATTTCATTCTAAAATTGATAAATTGTCAATTGTGCAAATGTGTAATGTGTGTCATGAATCCTACCCTAGAATCATTGTTTTCAGACGAGATGAAGGACCTATTTTTGTGAGATGTAGGAAAGAGCATGATATCCATCATTTCTCTCAATATAACAAGATAAATCTTGGAAAACAACTTATTTTCTTTTAATCAATTTTGACACGGCTTGAAGAAATGATAATAGCACGAGTGAATCCAATATTATATGTCACATGCACATGGAGGTCAATATAAATATAGTGGTCATTCAATTAGCTTACCATAATATATAAATTCAATTGTTAAGACTCTTCCTCATCGAATAGAATACATGTACATATTAATTGTTAAAATATAAGGGCCTACATCCAAGCACTATGATTGCATTGTTAGTGTTTCATGAGTAATGAATGCATTGCATAACAAAATACAAATGGACAAATATTATGGAGATGTTGAAATTGATCCAAAATCAGTTGTATGTCTCTCATACCAACAAACAAATTTCTCTACTAGATTGCGTTATATCAACTTTGACATAGATGACTCAGAAGATAATGATGCAGACATTGACATATTTGTGATTCATCAATTTGAAACTCATTCTTCGTATTTTATAGCTAGAATTTCAAATGCACAAAGAGAAATAGAAGAGATGTGAAACTTTGTTAACAAAGAATATTCTTTGTCATATATACAGATGGAATGGCCAAAGATTGGCTTGTACCTAATAAATCAATACAACACAGAAGGTTTGTTTGACATGGAATTTCCAAAATTATTTCCCACACGCATTGTTGATTGGTTGCAACCACGTTTGAATACTATCTGCTTACATGAATATGGGTTTCACCTACTTAAATATTGTGATCTAAGATTTTCAATACATCACTGGGTTTTAGTATATTCTATTGAACATGATTATGAGACATCAAAGCCAAGGAACAATTGTTGTATTCATGAAAAAAAAAACATTGAAGATGGCATGCCTACCACAATTGAAGATTTATGTAAGGAGATCAATGAATTTCCAGACACCAAATTAGCTAAATGATTAATTCATTTTGGTTCACCTATTCGAGGAACAAAGAAATATTATAACATATGTCGCAGTGATATTACTGACATGATATCACAAATCAGTTTCCCAATTTTTTTTCACTCTAAGTGCAGCTGATACCAAGTGGAAAGACCTACATAAAGTTATGCTCAATTCTTCACCTGTATTTGCACAAAACAAAAATAGACGGAGAACTGATAATGTTATAAACTATCCACACATTTTTGAAAAGTATATGCATGAACGTTTTAGTAATTTTTACAAAGAAATAATTGTCAAATACCTTCATGTTAAAGACTATTGGTGCATGTACATCATTTCCTTATTCTATTTCTTAACCTAATATTGTAGATTCTTGTTTGAAATTTTGTTGCACCCTAATATCATTATTGCGTGATGAGTTTCATAGGTATGAATGGAAACATAGGGGATCATCACATTTCTATGGATTCATGTGGTTATAAGGTGCACCAGACATGGAACAACTGGATTGGAAAGACACAAGAAGAGTTGATGCAATAAGATGATAGTTTGACAAGTATGTAATAACACGAGATCCTCGTGATTCCAACCATAGGAATCTATCTATTCATCAACCTCTACAGGAATATCCTTGCTTATTGGATACCAGTGAAATATTCAATAGCAATCCCCTTGATGATTATAAGAAATTAACAAATTGAGTGAAATGACACACAAGATGCAATGTTCATTCATGTTTACAAAAAAAAGGTTCCTCCTACATGTGCGAATATAATGCACCATGGGAACTTCAACACTAGTCAAAATTATTTGTCAATGATAAAGGAAACCAAAAATATGAACTTGCACGCAACAACGATAGGTTAAATGTTCATAAATTCTTTCAATGTGGCATGCCAATATTGACTGCTAGAAATTTCTTTCACGTCATGTAGTTTTGAAATACATTGAAAAGTATGGTTCAAAAGTTGAGAGAAGATAAAAAAAAAGCTATCAAGACATGTTGACAAGAATTTACAATGTTCTTGAATCTGAAATTCCCTTTATATGCACATATACAAAAATTATTGATGAAACAATTATGGAAAGAGATATAGGAGCACATAAAACATGTCATATGTTGCTAAAGATTCCCCTTGTTATTTTTATTCATAGCTTTGTTTTAGTTAATGTTGACAGAAAAACATTCAAAATAGTATCTTCAAACTCAGATAACAACAAATTCCCAACAAACTCTGGTTTTTTATAACTATACCAAATATACCTCCATTTCTTGAACACTTATCTTTGATTGACACTGCATGATCATGGTCTTGCAATGCACAACATAAGAAAGAACCGTGGAATCCAAGAGAGAAAACTTAGATAGTTCGAGTATGGCCATGGTTCTGTGAAGTTCCTAAGGATAATTCAATTACCTTTGAATAATTTTTCCTTAGTGAATTACTTCTTTATAAACCTTTTGGAAACATTCACATTGATATTGGCATCAACACATAAATTATTATTTACAATTGGAGGAACTTTACATATCAAGCTTGGCATGCCAATAGGATACATTTGGCACCTTATACCATTCAAGAAGATAATGATACACATCAATAGGAAATCAATAATTATAATGACATGGATGAGTGGGAGATTTATCTCATCTCGTTCCTGCTAATACTGTTCAACTATCAGACATTGAAACTCTTAGTCATAGAGAATTTGACTTGATCCATGCATGGAATAGTACTACAAGTTCAAATAACAATTTAGAAGACCCAACATATTTCATTAAAAATAAATGTTTAAGTGGATCCATACTAGATCTCTCCCATTCTAGATAGGTTTCTCCATCTTCATTTTTTGATAAGCAACCTCTTTGTTTTGAAGTTGTTATTGAACATTTCCATGAAGGACCGAATGCAGACCCACTCAAAATGATCATTCAAGGAACTGCAAGAGCTAGAAAGTATTACCTTATACATTGTATCTCGCAAGAATTTTCAATGCATTCAATAAATATAAAATTTCTCTACTATTGTTAGCACCTACTGGAGTAGTTTCCTTCAACATATGAGCTAAAATGATTCACTCAACCCTCAGAATTCCTGTTAAACACTTCAAATTTTTACATGGTCAAGCACTTTATGTTCCAATAAGAAATGTGAGATGTTACACACATTTTAATTGATAAAATGAGTTTCATAAGGACAAGGTTTTTCATACAAATCGATTCACATCTATGCGAAGCATTTCCATAAAACAATTCAGTACCATTTGGTGGAAAATCATTGATTCTTGTTGGAGACCTTGGGCAGTTTCCTCCTATCAAATATAAACCATTGTACGTAAGAAACACAGCTGGTAAAGTTTTCTGGAAAGATTCCAGAAAGATTATTACATGGGACACAATATTCCATCAATAAGAGATAAATCCAAAGCAACTCAATTTTAAAAAGTTTCTAACAAACATTAGAAATGAAAAACCAATAGTGGATGATTGGAATGTTTTAATTCCATGAATAGATGCAACTATGGATTCTATTGAAATTAATACTTTCAATTCATAAATCTATTTGTTTCCAATGAACACTTTGGTAAATGTACATAATAGATGCATGCTAAAATCTCTTGGAACTCCTATAGCACGATGCATCATTGAACATACAAAGAATAAATATTTCATTAATGTTGATGATGAGAAACTTCAACAAGAAGTCCTTTTATGTCCTAGTGAATGATTCATGTTGACATGTAACTTATGGGTGGAAGCAGGGTTCGTAAATGGAGCAATTGGGATAGTTCAAAACATCTTTTTTTCATAAGGATCTAAACCACCACAACTACCAATGTATGCTACAGTCTCTTTTGATGATTACATTGGCTTACCATGGGACATCAAATATCTAATTATGGTACCAATAACACCTGTTTGTAGAGGAAATCATAAGCAGGTCCCATTGCGTATGGCTTCTACTCTCACCATACATAAATCACAAGGTTTTACTTTGCAAAGAGAAACAATTGATATCGGTAATGCAAAGAGGCAAGGTTTAACTTTCACAGCAATTTCAAAAGTCAAATCTATAAATCTATCAATGGTTTATGGATATCTCCTCCCTTTACATTTTAAGCGTATGAAAATATTGCCAAAGGTGCATATGATACAATCAAGATGAAAGAAGAACAACACTTGCAATCCATTTCAACATAACCATCACAACTATGAAGTAACTAGGTGACTTGATTGTCTTATTGTATAAACTGATCTATTTACATGTTTTATTATTATTATTTTCATCGACAGTAAGAACTATAGAGTGAAAGACAACAAACCAAACCCCAAACACATAAGATTTAATCTCTATTTATTTAAAGTTTTTACATACAGTTATCAAACAAAATGATTTTTTTTCATATGTTAACCTACACTATTTCAATATGTACAATTAAAATGTCAATTCTAATCATTTTATCCCATTTGTAACTTACACCAACAATGGGATCCTCCAAATGGACCATAAAGGTGTAATCGTCCAAGGAATTTTATTTAATATTGATTTTTAGTCGCTATTGATTGCTAATATTCGATGCATTCACATTACATTACAACATAAAAATAAGTGGCAAACATTTTTCTAATTACTAATTTAATTGAATTTTTTTCATAACATTCTTTTATGTATTCAAAGAGTAAAGATAACAAGTTACTAACTATGTATGGATTCATCTCAAACATTGTTGGCATTTCCACGTGTTGAAAACGTTATATATAAGTAGTCCAAAAATTCTTGGCTTCCCCATTTGTTGTGAGCATTTTTTATAGCTGTTGCAATTAAAAAAATAAATTTGAATTTTTTGTAATCCATACTTCTATCGATATTACATACATAAATGAAATGTTTCGTAATATATTGAAATTGCTAGTATGTGTAGTACTTTAACCATTTAGCATTTTTATCTTACATAAATATCATATCTAAATTTCGATCAAGTATTTATCCTTACAAGTAAATGTATTTATTGAAATTTTTAGATATATTAATTAAATGTGAATGGAATGACGAACTGTGCTACATAAATATTATTAAATGATATCTTAACAGAGGACATGACAATGATTTGAATATATAAAAACATGAGCATGCATCTAACAATTGTACGTGTTATGCAACTTACATTTTGTTATTTTCTATAATTTAATTATTATTGATATGTTATAATTTTATTTGCAATGCAACATTTCCTCCATTGTTATTGATTGTATTATTTACTTATGATGATTTTAAAATTCATTATATCATATATTTTTTTCCATAGCTTTTCCTAAAATCCAAAGAAAAATGGATGTTAAAAAAATCAATGATCATCCAACTGTGTGCATCAAACACCGTCCAATTCTGTGCACCAAATACCTTATAGATGAACCAAGTTTGAGACGTCCATTTCAAATCAATTTTATACATCCTAGAAGAGGAAACCTTTCCAATCCTGAAATTCAAAAGGAGATAGGGAATAAATCCGACATTACTAATACAAAAAAAATATTTATGAATGGTTTTCATACATATGCAAAAAGATCATCAGGTTTTGGTTTGATATATGACAAGCTAGAGGATGCAATAAAATATGAACGTAACCATAGGTTGTTGAAGAACACAATCCATGATTTTGGAACTAATACCCAAACAAATACTGAGAAAAAAGAAAAGAAATATCGTGGTGTCATGCTAAGAAAAAAAAGTTTCGAGCCACTATTTCCATCCTCTACATAGGAAAAAATAGTTTCAAAATACATTTTGTTCATTTTCATATCATTGTATTTATTTCATAGTATCAGTGCATGCAGTTATATATATGTATTAAACATATTTTATGAGTTTTAATCCATTTTTTAATTTTACTTTGTTCATAAATAATTCATTATCTAAATGTACTTTATTTGTAAGTAGTTTAAAGAGTTTTTTGTGTTCATTTAAATACTTTATTATAAAAAATTCTTATCATTATGTTGACAATAACTATGTATTTGTAAAGGTTTTTTAGTTATTTAAAAATGGATCCCAACATTTGGAGTTTACTGCAACTCATGTTTCTAGAGATGATCCTCCTATGGGTGGCCTTCTCAACATTTATTCACTTACAATCAATATCTAAACATTGTGAAGAGATATTGTCTAGACCAACTATAGTTAGTTCTTGGAAAAAGAATAATATAACAAAAACTGTGTTTTTAATTCAATTGTGGGAGTACTATCAAAACCATATTGTATATAATTTTATCAATCTTATAGGACATACATATTTATTGCATGCCCCTTATCCAGAATATAGATATATGATTGAATGTGTTAGAATATTGTGAACATATCAAATAATATCATAACATATAATAAAATATGGAAAACATTACTAGTCTATCCTTCTATCTACCAAGCAACATAAAGCATAAAATAAAATTGGAGAAAAGAGAACAACAAGAGCACACTGATACACGTGGTTCACCCAATATGAGCTACGTCCATGAGAAGGGTTGCATCTTCCATTATTCTGAAAATAGATCTCCAAGATTACATGACATCCTCACATATGCATCACATCAAGCTCCATCACCCAATCATGTCACAATCATGTGTGTACAAATGACATACACAACATGTCATGTGTGATGAACTACAATCAACACATACCCAAAAGGGTATTCTTCACCATTCTTATATACCAAGAGATTTGGATTACAATACATTCCATAACACACGTGGGATAAATTAATTTCCACCTCTTTATATAGAGAATGGTTACAAAGGATACAATTACAGTGATGCATGTGTGATAACTCTATTTTATAATATTAGAGTTATTTATGTCTTTAAATTATATTTTACCAATACACAACATAAGTCGTCATTATATATTCTAACACCCCCTTCATGATGAATGGGAGAAAGAATACAAATGGAAGGAAGGTGAAAACATACCAACACCCCCCTTGATGACAACTTCCAGAATGATCCATATGATGCGAATAAAAAACACACTTCGCCTCATGGAATTTATGAAGAAAACATCCAATTATCATGAAATTGTATCTGAACCAAGTTATATGATGAACGTTTGTATAAGACAATAGTGTATGGACAATACAACAGAACATGTGGATGAAAAATCATCACATCCCGTAACTCAACGGATAGCTGAAATAAATCTACAATAGACCGTATGACGAAGACAAGAACCTTGAATCCATAAATCGAAACAATGATCTTGAGAGAGCTCTTACTAAAGATTACATTATGAATACAAGACCCAGATGGTCCTTCCATCGAAAATGTGATCCAAGCAAACAATCTTCACAACACAATTGAAATATGCATGAATAGTATAAGATGGATGTTCATCATACAACATTACTATAATATTGTGATATATTATGATAAAATTAAACATTGCATTCCTTCTTAACATAAACCATCTTTGTTGTAGTCAAGCATAAGTTGAAAATATGAACAATGCTGAAAAACTAGAGATTTGCACCCATCATATGATTAAACAAGAAATGAATAGCAGAAGCAAACTATCCCACAACATAGGTAGCTAATCGGCACAAAAGAACTTCCAAGATCAAAGCATATAATAAACATGACAATCCCAAAAGTCATAAGAGATGATAAAGCGACATTGCTCAAGAACATATAAATAATATGAATTGCTTCTATGCAAGACCATATAAATTTTGAGCAAAAGATTATCAAGAAAAAAATACATGATGTGATATAATAAATAGAGGAGTGTAAACATGAGTGAGAATAATAGATACCAATATAGAATAATGAGCCAATATATCACTTAAATATATGAAAAAATTTAGTCATCAAGCAATTAATCTTAAGATCAGGTTCATTTCTTGTTAACACTGTGTTAATAAGAAAAAGATGATGCCCTAAAACTGTCAATGCTTCCATCATTGTAGGAAAATTAGAGACAACAAACACATGTCAATGCTTCCATATAGGAACATTAGAGTCAAATAGGAACAAGGAAACCTATGCAATCATAAGAATATAAATATCAATGCAACAAGAACAAGGTGCTCATGAAAAAAATTTCAAGATTATAAGATTGTTCAAAGCCATATGAACATTGAGTAAAGGATGATTGAAATAAACATGACATGATATATATATATGAAAATAGATCAAAATTTTTAACATGATCAACATATAACAATTTATGATCAACCCATGATATCACATAGATTCAAAAAATTATTTTTACTCAAGAAATCAATTAGCAAGTGCATATAATGATCATAAAGAGATTGCTTATAAAAACTATGAAATTGATTTTACACAAAGGTTAGAAATAACATATAAATAAATCAAATAATGATCAGAATATAACACATATATAGAAACATCATTATCATTATTAGAAGAGTGAGACCATGCTAAAATATTGAGCAAAAACAATTAATCAAATAAAACAATGATATCACTTATAGATATGTAAATATATCCATTAAAAACTAAGTCCTAAGCATATGTTTACTTCTTGATGTCACCATTACCATACTAGAGATCCATGCCCTTGAAAATGTCAAAATATCTTTTACACAAAAAAGGTTATAGACATAAACACGAATAAGATAACCATTGTAAACATGATGAATAAGAATATAAACCCTAATGCAAAGAGATAAAGAAGCTCATGAAAATAATTTCAAGATTAGAGATGAATAAAAACTGTTTTTTCTCACAAAATCCAAAGCCCAATAGCTACTAAAAGATGGATCTCTCACTCTGCACCAGAAAACCGAAAGCAGAAAAATGGAAAATTTAAAATGACCATAACTTGGTCAATATTTCCGAGAATTTTTATTACCACCTGTTTTCGGAATTGGAGAAGTCATTCTGCATGCACCTCAATAAATAGAACATAAATCTAGGAACTCAGTCAAAATATATTTGCACTGCAATATTTCCGTCTATATGGAAAATTTCTGAAAAATAACTGATTTTAAATGAGTGATATCTTTATTTTCTGAACACGAAATCAGATGATTTTCATTTTGAAATTGACTATTTTTGCAAGAAGAACTCAAATATCCAATTTATTTCTTAATACAATATGCAAAAAGTGTTAATATTTTTTCAAATATAACCATTATTAATATAGGAGCCCATGGTTTCTTTTTTTCTAATAGGAAACACTGATCAACAAAAACATGGATGGATACTTGTACGTCATAAGCATAATGAAGACAGTTCTAATTTTTTTATCTACAATAGTATCAAAATAGTTTGGAGAGAAACCATTGGTGCTGATGGTGAACCTATTGCTCCTAAAGATGTTATTTTTTATAAAGGTAAAATATATTTGTTGCATGTGAAAATAACTTTTGAAGAAGATGCCTTATATGTGTATAGAAGGTACTCACTGAACATTGAATTGAATATATGGGGTGTGCATTTTGAAATGGGTATGTTTGACTCCTCCTATTCTCGTACATATCTCCATATATTTATATGTACATATAGATATGAGCATTTTTTTTATAAATATACTTATATACAAGACTAATTTCATAAATATATAGATATATATCAATATTTTTTTATGTACTATTATATATCCCATATCCATATGTATCATATCCAAAATGAAATCTAAAAACCAAAATGCGTATTCTCATCCATATCCTATTTGTGTTCTGGTAACTCCAGCTCAAAACCTACATAAGTGCCATATGGTATACAAGTAATATCTCACATAAAAGGAAAAATAACACGAATTCATAGACTGGGGACATAAGAATTATATGTGTCACTAAAGGAAAAGAGAAAATCATAAAGTAAGCTTCCTATACTTTTTAAGAAAACCAAACAAGGATAAAAAGGAAAGCCAAACAACAAAAACTGTAAAAACCAAGCATGCAATATTCCATGTACATGTCTCCAAAGCACTTGATGTTGAAGTTTAAGGGTTAAAGGAGTTTTTAATTTAATAAGTAAACTTTAATGCGTGAAAATATAAAATTCGATTCAGAATAGTACTACTCTAATAAAATTTGAACTGTAATAAACAAACATAATTTTCATCTCTTTCAACTTAATGCTCCATTGGTCACTGTGTTAAAGTTGGTCCTCGAGAATCATCAAATTCCATATATAGTAACAACAAGATAAAATAATGTACAACATATATCAACAGTAAAGAATCATAACCAATATTTGAATCAACCATGTACTTAGATATTTCATATTTGATCTTGTCACTAAAGGGACAAGTCAATCTAGTCAAACAATTTATGTACCTTGAGAGAGAGCCTGAGAGGGTTAAAGCAGAAGCATACTGACCCAGACTTCTTGGTCAACAAGCACAGTGATACCTAATATAGTCATGCTGAAAAGGACACACATTCATGCTGGGGAAGGATGCAGTCACATGGTGCAAAGACACACAAACATACTTTTCACAATCATGCTTGGAAAACCATAGTCCACCCATAAAGTGAGCTTCACTGTCATGCTGGGGAAGACCCAATAGTCCACACAATAAAATGAGCTCATGGTCACGCTGGGGAAGGACCCATACTCAACCCAAGAAAATAGATCATGGTCATGCTAACCTAATCATAAACATAACCTATGGAGCAAGTAAGATAAAGGATAATGAGTCAACCAAGGGGGACACAACAAAACAAAACACAAACCCACAAGGTCAAGGTGAACTATATTAGGTGGAAAAGTGACTCCTTTATAAGACCAACAAGACCAATAATATTTTATCTCTCTCAGGGTACATTTTTTTATAGATTTTTCTCATCATTGTATAAGGGTCATTAGTTATAGAAAGTAGAACCAAATAAACAAATTATACAAGGAAGAGAAATGAAATCCATAAAAAGTAGTTAGCTTGGAAACTGCAACTGCAACTGAAATCCATAAATAGGCATCAATGCAACGACAAATTTTGGAAACTTCCAACCATATTTTGACAGTTAAACTCAGCAGCAGATATTTGGTAAGAAAAATGACATAAACCATCACAAACCATCTCAAACAGACATAAACCATGACAAATGATGACAAACCAGTACTAGAAACAAAATAGTCACCATTGTAACTAGACAAGATAAGTTTAAAGCATAATTTTCATCTCTTTCAACTTTAATAGTCCCTAATGTCCCTGTGTTAAATCCAAAAAGCATACAAAGACAATAAATAACAACAGTAGTAAATCTAACTCAAATTACAAAGAAAAAAAACAAGATAACCCACTATGAGAGTTGAAACCTTCCTTATACTCAACAATACTTTTTTAAATACGATCTTGTCTATTACGAGAGAAGTCACTACAAGAACAAAGGACATACCTGAGAGAGAGAATAAATTCAATTATTGTAGGATATTCAACTATAGTAGTAGTCAAGATAACCTAGTCGACACTTAAGGAATCCCCAATTACTAGAGAAGCAGAGTAAGAAACAACAGTCCATAAAATCTCAGGTAATGATGACATTCCATACACAAACTGGAGCTTAGTTTGTAGCTCACACAAATCTCATGGCTTTCTTACAACTTATCACACTCAAATGGTGCAACAAAGATATTAGTGCGCACAAGTATGAATGCATAATTTTCATTTCTTTCAACTTTAACACTCCCAAAGGTTCAAATTCGAGGGTCTAAAAGTTGAAAGAGATGAAAATTATGCTTTAAACTTATCTTGTCTCACTCTTGTCTAGTTACAACTGAAAAGAATACAAAGACAATAAATAACATCGGTAGTAAATCTAACTAAAAGTACAAAGAAGACAAATAAGATAACCCACTACAAGAGTTGAAACCTTCCTTATACTCAACAATATTTTTTTAGATCAAATCTTGTCTATTAAGAAACAAGTCACTAAATGAACAAAGGACATACCTGAGAGAGACAATAAATTCCATTATTGTAGGTTATTCAACTATAGAAGCAGTCAAGGTAACCCAGTCTTCAAGCAAGGAAACCCCAATTACTAGAGCAGTAGATCAAGAAACAACAATCCATAAAATATCAGGTAATGATGACATTCCAAACACAAATGAGAGCTCACTTTGTAGCCCATACAAATCCCATGGCTTTCTTGAGAAGACTATGAGTTCTTTGGGGATGATAAAAGAAACCATAACCCTATTTGAGTCACATTTGAGTGGACTAATATCTCTACTACATTGTTTGAGTGTTTGGGTCTGCTTGAAGTGTATCGTAAGGAAACGCCAATTACTAGAGCATCAAAACTAGAAACCCCAATTACTAGAGCAGCAGACCAAGACACAAAAGTCCATAAAATATCAAGTAATGATGAAATTCCACACACAAACTGGAGCTTAGTTTTTAGCCTGTACAAGTGCCATGGCTTTCTTACAGCTTATCAAACTCAAATGGTGCAGCAAAGATGATGCAGGAGACTCGTGGCATGCCAACAATGTGATGATTTGGTCACATGCTATGGCATATTTCTTATTTGTTTATTTTGTTGAGTCAGAGTTTGTTAGCCGTAGGAAGGATTTCATATCATGACTCCCTATGTGGGAATCAAGCATCCAACTATCTGTTTGACACATCGAAATTTCTGATCAAGCTATGCATTCGTTTGTTTTTCAGTTGCAGGGCCACTCCACATAGGCAATCGTAGTTTTGGGTTAATTAGGAAGTTTAGAGAAGGTAGAATGGTTTTGCTCTTCAACATTTAGAATTCCGAGTTTGCATAGAAGAGGACAGACCTGTGTCTGGTTCCTACTTGTAAATGTTTTGAAGAATCAGAAGGAGTGAGATCCAATTTTGAGTGTCATTAAAGGAATTTTGAGGTCTAAAATGGGCCTCCTAAGGAAAATAATAAAATAATAGTTATATAATAAAATCATATTTATTAATTTTGGAGGAAAAAAGAAAAAAACTACTTTTTGTGTTCGTATTTTCGACATATCGCCCTGTGTTTTTACTCAAATTTTGATCGAAAGAGCTCGTTGGATGTGTAATTTGATTTCGCATCCAACGAGTACCCACAATGCATACTTTTGACAGACCCCACGAGCCCAAAAATAATAAATACTTGAAAAAAATGTGATGATGACATCATCATCACATTTTTTCAGGTATTTCTTGTTTTTGGGGTAGCAGGGTCCATCAAAAGTATGCAGTATGGGTACTAGTTGGGTGTCGAATCAAATTCCACATCCAATGAGCTCTTTCAATTGAAATTTGAGTAAAAACATAAGGAGATATGTCGAAATCATCATCACATTTTTTCAGGTATTTCTTATTTTTGGGGTAGCGGGGTCCATCAAAAGTATGTAGTATGGGTACTGGTTGGATGTCGAATCAAATTCCACATCCAATGATCTCTCTCAATCGAAATTTGAGTAAAAACATAAGGAGATATGTCGAAAATATGAACAAAAAAAGTAGTTTTTTTTATGACAAATAAGTCAATTCAACCATTATGGTTGACTCATTTTATTGGAATTCTATTGGTCCTTGAATTCCAATGCACAAGAACTTATTGTTGGTGCATTTTCTTATAAGTCCCATTTTAGACCCCAAATTTCCTCTAATGGTAAGAAGAAATACAGAGGAAGAATAAGTTGTTGATTAAAAAGTGGGATAGAATGGTAGTAAAGATGAGGGCTAAGCTCATACCCAAAGATTACTAGTTAATTCTATATAGAAAGGTACAAAACCTTAGGAAAAGATTGCTAACAGTGAGAGAGTACACTGAAGAGTTCTAAAAAGTGAACCTATGGGTAGGATATATGGAAGAGTCAACAAATAAGGCTTTTAGATATGCCAATGGTCTAAGGATGGATATTGAAGAAAAGATCAGCATGATATCACCTAGAACAATGGAGGAGGTGTATCAATGTGCCTTAAGGGCAGAAGAAAATATATCCTAGAGGAAGAGCTTCAATAGAGGTTGAGGTCCAACCAGAGGACGAGGACAAGTGACTGGAAGAGGAATATTTGGACCAGAGAGAGGAGAGTCCAGGTTGATGAATGAAGTCTTGAGAGATTTCATAGGTAATTTTGTGATAGTTTACCTTGATGACATTTTGGGTTTTCATCCAAACAAAAGAAGAGCATATGAAGCATTTTAGATATCTTTTAGAGAGGCTGCAAGAGGAGAAGTTGTTGATAAATGTGAAGAAGTGCAAATTCATGAAGACAAAACTAGTATATTTGGTTTTTCTATCTCGAGAGATGGGTTGAATATGGATCCAGAAAAGGTACAAGCAATCATTGATTGGCCTTCACCTAGGAATATATTTGAGGTAAGAAGCTTTCATGGATTGGCAAGTTTCTATAGGAAGTTTATAAAGAATTTCAGTGGTATTTGTGCATCTATTGTTGAGACAATTAAGAAGGATATAAAGCCATTTCAATGGAGAATAGAGGATAAAAATAGCTTTTAGTTCTTGAAGAAGAAGATCACTGAACAACCAGTATTGAATTTACCATACTTCAACCACCCTTTCCAAGTAAAGTGTGATGCTACTGGAGTAGCAATTGGAGATGTACTCAGTATGGAGTATAGACCTATAGCATATTTCAGTGAAAAACTGAATGAGGCAAAGCAGAAGTATTCATCTTATGACAAGGAGTTTTATGCTATTGTTGAAGCAATGAAGAATTGGAAACATTATTTGATGCCTAAATAGTTTGTGTTGTATTCCGATAACCATGCATTACAGTACATTATGCAGCAACCTAAGTTGAACCTGAAACATGTAAAGTGTGTTGAGTTCTTACAGAGCTCTACCTTTGTGTTGAAACACATAAGTGGACAGTCAAATAGGGTATCTAATGCCTTGAGTAGGAGACTATTGATTATGTAAGAGAATCATATCCAAGTGTTTGGATTTGAGCATTTGAGGGATTTGTATGAAGCTGACATCGATTTCCAAAAGGCTTACAGGGCTTGTAAGAATCTGGTGGAGGTGGAAAGATAGCCATGGATGGAGTATACACTTCAAGATGGTTTACTCTTTAAGAACAGTAAGCTGTGTATACCAAAGTGTTTTATGAGAGAGAACTTGATATTGGAGAAAGACAATGGAGGTATGGCAGACCACTTTGGAAGTGTTAAAACCTTCGGACAGTTGGGTCATTTTTATTTTTGGCCAACGATGAGGTCTGAAGTTGAGAAGTTTGTAAGTAGATGAAAAGTATGCTAGCATGCTAAAGGGAGGAGCCAAAACACAGTATTGTACACGCCATTTCCTATTCCAACTAGGCCTTGGGATTCTGTGAGTATGGATTTCATTCTTGGTTTGCCGAGAAATCATAGGGGACATGATTCTATATTTTTTGTTGTGGATAGATTCACTAATATGGAACATTTAATTCCATGCTACAAGACTAGTGATGCCACACACATCACCAATTTGTTCTTTGATGAAGTAGTGAAACTACATGGTTTACCTAGAAGCATTGTATCAGACAGAGATGTGAAGTTCACAGGTCATTTCTCGAGGACCTTGTGGAAGAATTTGGGTACTATATTGAACTTCAGTTCAGCATATCACCCACAGTCCGATGGATAAACCAAAGTAGTCAATAGGATTCTGGGAAACATGTTGAGGAGTTTGATTAGAGAGAGTCCTAAGCAGTGCGATAGAGTGTTAGCTCAAGATTAGTTTTCCTATAATGATTTAGCAAATAGAAGAACATGGATGAGTCCATTTCAAATTCTATATGGAATGCATCCAAGAAGAGTGTGTGAACTTCATGAGTTAGGTCAATTGGAGAAAAGTAGTGCTGATGGAGAGGAGTTTGAAAAGATGATCAGTGAGCGGCAAGAGCAAGTGAAAGAAAGGTTACAGCAGAGTAACACCAGTTACCAGGCCAGAGTATATTCCAAAAGAAGAGAGAAGAACTATGAAGTAGGAGATTTGGTCTCAGCATATATAAAGCAAGACATATTTCCAAAAGGGGAGTATAATAAGATGAAGATGAAGAAGATTGGACCTTTTAGAGTACTCAGAAAAATTTCAACAAATTCTTATGAGTTAGAGATGCCTAATAGAGTGGGTATTTCACCAATCTTTAATGTATCCAATTTATATCCTTATGTAATAGGTGACATTGGAACCTTTGTAGAAGGTGAAGATCCTATTGAATACTTACAATGGGTGAGGCAGATGCATGTGGCACAACCATTGGAATTTGAGGCCATTATGGACACTAAAGTGGTAAAGAGTACAAGGAAGAGGGAATATATAGAGTATTTGGTCAAATGGAAGAAGCGATCGACAGAGGATTCTATTTGGATGAGCACTGTAGAGTTGGAATCCAAGTGTTTCACTGTAGCTGATCTAATGAATAGGGGTTCATAATTTTTCTACTTGTGAGTCTCATGTAGGAGCATCATGGCATGCCAGTAATGTGATGAGCTGGTCACATGCTGTGGCATATTTTTTATTTTTTTATTTTGTTGAGTCAAATTTTGTTAGCCATAGGAAGGATTGTGTATCATGACTCGTTGTGTGGAGATCAAGCAGCTGATTGTTTGTTTGAGATAGGGATGTTTATCATCAAGGTATGTAGTCATTTGTTTTTCAGTTGTAGGACCACTCCATAGAGGCGGTCATAGTTTTTGGTTAAATAGGAAGTTTAGAGAAGGTAGAAGGGTTCTTCTCTTCATCATTTAGAATTTCGATTTTGCAGAGAAGAGGACAGGCCTCTATCTGGTTCCTATTTGTAAATGTTTTGAAGAATCAGAAGGAGAGAGATCCAAGCTGTGTGCATTTTTACTTTGATGCTTAATGGAAATATTAACCATGTGTTCATAGGGTTTTTATCCTTTTTGCATGTACTATGTTGAACTGTGTATTTTCGCAGAGCCGACTACGATGTTTTTCCTGAATATTTGTGTATTTCAGTGAAGTGTTGATTTGACACATCAATTTATTGCTTAAATAGTTGAATTAGAGTGTACATGCATGCATACAAGTGATACACTAAAGAACCAGTATGATTGCAGGTTGGATTGATCAATTTCATGATCGATCGACGCAACCTGCACGTTTTCTGCCTCAACAAGTTTTTGCAAAGAACAAATGGTGGAGGTTGGGTCTGCAGATCAAGATCTAATGGTACAAAATAATCCTGCAACAAAATTTGTGAGAAAGTTAGAAGATCCATAGATATATGAGAAGTCCATGAAGAGGAAGATCGACGGTTGGAGTGAAGGCCTCAAAGATCTGATGATTAGGAAAATTACGGGGAGAAAGTTGCGGGGGATCAACTTTGGGAAGTTGGTGTTAGAACAGTAATCCATCATTAGTACCTTAGTTACACCAATTAGTCAATTTTATTTCTTTTAATATTTAATATACTATGATGTGGACTAGGGGTGCTTAGGTGGACATATGCCATGTCAATTTGACGCTCCATGAACCACATGGGTACTCCAGCTTATTAAACCAAAAAAATATGAAAATCCATCATTGCTGGTGTGCTCCCATTCATTGAATGTGGACAGGAAAGTTGACTTGGATGCTAGAGTGGTATTTTCCCAAATTTGGCTTGATTTGGTGGAATTAATGTTGCATTGAGACTCTAAACCACCCATTTTTCCACACCCACACTATCCAAGGTGTAATAATTGACCCAAAACACATCATCCATGCCACTTCAACAATTTGTGTCCATTTGGAGAGGTTTGGGACGTGATTGGCCCACCTAGGGGGGTTTGATGCCATTTTGACAATTTTTCCTTATTTGCTCACAATTGGTTTTCAAAGAAACTCAAAACTCTTATAATGTATTTATAAGCCTGTTAATAATAATTTCATGGTTAGATAGATCAAAATTATCTTGTTTCTTGCTATCATCGTGTGTAATTTATCTGTAATTTAATTGTTTTTGCTGAATCTTGCACCCAAATTTGATTTACGAACCTCAATAATGCTCCTAGATTCTCTTTTAGTTTAAATTACTCACATTTTGGTTCACATTTCTCATATATTATTAGATCTGGTTGGATATTTTCGAGTTGCAATCCAAATTCCTAGTGGATTTGAGCTACTTTGTTAGTGAATTCCAGATAAAATCAAATTGTTGTGTGTAAACCAGTTAGCAATTTCACCACCATCAACACAGAAAGTAATGGAGGATACCCACATATTGATAACACATTTCAATTTCTTTGAATGGAAGGAAGATATGGTGATTCAATTGAGAGCCAAGGGGATTTGTAGAGTTACCATAGGCACTGTAGTGGAACCAAATTATGTTGTAGATAAAGCCAAGTATTTCAACAAATTGGATGAAGCATATGGATTGTTGTGTATGAGAATCTCAAGATATTTGTTGTTCCACCTTGAAATTTTGACATCACCAAAGGAGGTTTGGGAGAAGCTTGGTCTCTATTTGGCAAAACTGATGAGCTACCTTGTCACCAGCTTGAGAATGAGCTGATAAGATTGAGCTCAACGCACTATGATACAATCCAAGACTTCTTCACCAAGTTCAAATCACTTTTGTTGTAGTTAAAAAAATGTGGGAGTGAGAAGAAGGAAGATCAACTAATCTTGTCTATACTTTTGAAGTTGGGGCCAGAGTTCTCAGTCTTTGTGAGCACATTTCACTCATGCAAAATCACCCTTCAAAATTGGCAAATGCCAAGCCTGGAAAACTTCATGGAGTCACTCACTCAAGAGCATGACAAATTGGTACAAATGGATTCCATCTAAACCAAATATCAAGCATTAGCAGTGGGGGTTTTGAATTCAGCAAAGAGAAATCCAAAGTCTAAGAATTCAAAGTTGCCAGATAAGAAGAAATCAGAGAAACCCAATTCCAGTGAGGGAGCTTCGAATCCACCCAGAGAAAAGGAGAAGAAGGGAAAAGAGAATTCCAAATGCACTTACTTCCACAAAGGGATGGCATCTAGAGAGCTCATGCATGAAAAACCCATAGACACCATGGCGCAATTGCTGGAGAAAAGCAAGATTCCAGTCCCTGACAGCGCAAGGAAGAAGGATGGAAACTCTAGTTCAAGTGAAGGAAAGGAGAAATGTCATGCTTTGGTAGCAGGTACTTCTAACTCTTCATCCTTTATCATTGATTGAGGTGCTCCTAGGAATATGGTATCAAGGAGAGAATTTTTCTCCTCCATGAGTTCGAATGCTGGCCCAACAGTTCAAATGGGAGATGATTTTGAACTCTAGACCAAAGGGATTGGGAGAATTGATTTAGACCATGGGTTTTTCAGTGATGTACTGTATGTACCAGACCTTGCAACAAAATTCTTGTCAGTCTACCAGACGACCCATACAGGAGAGACAAAGAGAGTAATCTTCACTCCTGACATGGTAGAGATTTCTAAAATCTCATAAGACCAAGTTATTGCACTTGGGTATTCTGATCATCATGAAAGAATGTACAAATTCTCTAATTTCCTCCCTACTTCCAGTTATCAAGAAGTTCACTCACATGCCAATGAGGTTTCAAAACTATGGCATGAGAGGTTTGGTCACATGAATTACAGATACCTCCAAACATTGCACAGAGAAGAAATGGTGGAAGCTCTTCCACTAATTCAGCCATCTACTAGAGCATGTATTGGATGTCTGATAGGGAAGCATCCTGAGAAGAGCCATGAGAAGGGGAAGGCAAGGAGTGCAACACAACCACTTGGGTTGGTGAATTCTGATTTGATTGGTCAACTACCCACTCCCTCATATGGTGGATCTAGGTATGTGCTTACATTCATTGACAACTACTCTGGATTTCGTTGGGTGTATTTTCTGAAATTGAAATCTGAGGTGTTTGAGCAACTCAAGGATTGGAAAGAACTTGTAGAGAATCAGAGTGGGAAGAAGATCAAAGTCCTTAGGACTGATAATGGAAAGGAATATGTGAACAATAATCTATAGCTACTTTGTGAGGAGTGTGGCATCCAAATGCAACACTCAACTCCCTACACACCACAACAAAATGGTGTGGCAGAGAGAAAAAATAGATCTCTCAAAGAGATAGCAACTTTCATGATAGAAGTGAGGGAACTTAATCCCAAGATATGGGATGAAGCCATTAGTTGTGATGCTCACATTCAAAACAGATCCTTCCACAAATCAGTGAAAGGAATGACACCTTACGAGGCATGGTTTGGTGAAAATCCAAATGTCTCAAATTTGATGATATTTGGGACAAAAGCATGGGAAAGAATCCATTCAGGGAAGTGGAAAGCCTTGCAACCAAAAAGAAAGGAGTTTCTCATGGTTGGATATGGTGAGGACACCAAAGGGTACAAGCTCTTTGACACATCCACTTGCAAAATGTTTGTTGAAAGAAGTGTCAAATTCGAAGAAGAGCTAATTCTTGATTTCGAACTTGCACCGGGGGATTGCCCCTGTCCTCAACCATTCAAAGATGTAAATGATTATACATGCTATATTTTTCTGATAATTCTGATGATATTGCTGAAGATGATATTGCTGTAGATGACTCATTATCTAGGCCCAAATGGGCTGAAAACATTGTGCAAGCAGCTGGGGACTTGGCAGGCAATCCCCAAGAGCCTAGGAAAACTAGATCACAAACTAGTAAGGATTTTGCATGTGATAGTGCTCTTGCTGAGCACTGTTATATGCTGATAAGTTATGATCCTCAGACATATCAGCAAGCTTGTACATACCCAAGATGGAAATCAGCAATGGAGGATGGGCTTCAGTCCCTCCAAGAGAACAATGTTAGTTTTTCAACATTAAGCTAGCAATTTGTTAGGATATTTACTGAGAGAACAACAAGTACAACAATCAAACACAAGATACAATAAACATAGTGTTTTTCATTGGGGAAACCATAAATGGATAAAACCCTGCAACTTTCTCAGAGATAGAATCAACACAAGATGTAAAACCCCAAAACAGTAAGATGCACTACCGACAACAATAATCTTCTTCTTGTCTAGCCCTAGTGTCCTCTCCTTCCTCAACTTTCTCAGAGATAGAATCAACACAAGATGTAAAACCCCAAAACAGTAATATGCACTACCGACAACAATAATCTTCTTCTTGTCTAGCCCTAGTGTCCTCTCCTTCCTCAACTATGCACTACACTTGAGTGTGTGAGTGATGTGTTCTAAATAGAGACCCCAACTCTCTATTTATACTAATCCTGACATGACCAAAACCCTACTAGGGCTGACCTCTACTAGGAGAGTCTAATAACCCTAGTTTCCCAGAACTGCAGGGAATTTAACCCTTAGACAATTGGAGGGTTACCCACTATGACTTGACATGACTTGTTTACATTATTGATTCTCCTGATCGAAACATCAGGGCATGAAAACATGACGCAATTACATAATAGATACACCCCAGAATAAACATCGGGTTATAATACATAAGATACATAGATGAATACATTTCGAAGTTACAAATACATTAACACTCCCTCTTAACTAGGAAGGTATTCTTTCAACACAATTTTCAGCACTGGTCTTCTTCTCTGTATCAACTGGATCATCTCGTTATCTGCATCTCGATTCTTCTGAGTCTTCAAGTCTTCTTCATTCTTTGAATTTGGATCATCTCTTGATATGGATCATCAGCACTAGATCTGGATCATCATGGGACATCATCACTGGATCTGGATCATCTCTCGATCTAGATCAACATCACTGGATCTGGATCATCACTCGATCTAGATCATCATCACTGGACTGGATCTGGATCATCACTCGATCTGGATCTCTTGGATTCATCATAACTGGATCTGGATCATAGCTCTATTTGGATCTCATCTGGTCATCATCATGTGTGTTATCTCGTCATAGGAAGTTCTACAGATCCAGCCTTCTTTCATGGTGGTTGTAGTCCTAGCCATCAGATAGGTCTTCACCCAACACTTACATTTGACCTACTCATCAAAAAGGAACACCCAACACTCACATATGATCATGTAGTAACATACAATCACATAAGAAAGGCCCAACACTCACATTCACCAGCATGATAGGACATCACATCACTAACATCTATGAAAAGGCTTCAGCACTTATATCTGACCTGAAAGGAAACAAGTCCTCCACCCTTGCCAGAAAGGCTTGCACTCACATCTGACCTAGAAGGAACTGAATCTTCTCACCATGATAGAATGGCCCCTAGTCCTAGACTAAGCTACCTGGTAACGGACCAAGTGCCTCCATTCTCCCAAAGAATGGCAGTTTCCCTTATACCTGATCTTGTAGGAAACAAGTCCTACACCCTTGCCAGAATGGCCTGCACTCACATCTGACATGGAAGGAACTGAATCCTCTCACCATGACAGAATTCCCCCTATTCCCAGACTGAGCTACCTGGTAATGGACTAGGTGCCTCCACTCTCCCGGTGAGTGGCAGTTTCCCTTACATCTATCCTAGTTGATAGAATGGCCAACACTCATATCTGACATGGAAGGAACTGAATCCTATCACCATGATAGAATGGCTCAGCCCTTACATTTGACCTGCTTGTCAGAATGGATTTGGATCTTAGCACTCATATCTAACATGGAAGGAACTAAATCCTCTCACCATGACAGAATGGCTCAGCCCTTACATCTGACCTACTTGTCAGAATGGCTTTGGGACTCATCACTTTCCCTTGGAGGAAACCTCAATCTAGAGAACACCGAGCTTCTCCCTAAATTACTTGAACTTCACTCTAGCCAATGGCTTCGTCAACACATCAGCTATATGTTCCTTTGTCAGAACATACTAGAGCTTCACTACTCCTCTTTGCACCATATCCCTGATATAGTGATACTTGATCTCGATGTGCTTCGACTTGTCATGGAACACTAGATTCTCTAACAACCTCACGCAACTCTAGTTGTCACAATGTATACAAATAGCATCCATCTGGAGATCAAATAAATCAGACAGTAGCTTCCATAGCCATACTGCCTCACAACTAGCTGAACAAGCTGTGACATACTCTGTTTCAACTGTACTCAATGCCACACAGGATTGCTTCCTACTAAACCAGGAGATCATACTTGATCCCATACTGAAGCAACACCCTAAAGTGCTCTTCCTATCGATGGCACTACCTACCCAATCTGAATCAACATAACCCTCCAGGCTAATCTTCTGATTCGCATCGTACTTGAGCCCATAATCAACTATACCCCTCAGGTACCTCAGAATATGCTTTGCAGCAATCAAGTGAACATTTCTTGGATTTGTCAAGAATTGGCTCAAGGTGTTCACAGCAAAGAAAATGTCTGGTCTTGTGTTTGTCAGGTACATCAATGATCCAATCATCTGATGATACATCGTAGCATCAAACGACTCTAATGAAGCATCACTTAATAGCTTTAGGTTCGATGCCATAGGTGTGGCCATAGTCTTGCATTCCATCATCCCAAACCTCTTCAGGATCTCTGCTGCATACTTCCCTTGTCCAAGGAAGATTCCATCTGCACTCTGCCACACCTCCATACCTAGAAAATAATGCATCATACCCAAGTCCTTCATCTTGAACTCAGTAGCAAGCTTTCTCTTCGTATTAGTAATCAACCCATCCATACCTGTCACAAATAGATCATCTACATATAGTAGAAGCATCACTAGGTTTCCATCTTCAACCTTGTAGTAAAGGTTGGAATCTTCTTTACTCTTGGTAAAGCCCAAACTGGATAGAAAGCTATCAATTATGCCGTACCATGTCCTAGGTGACTATTTCAAACTGTACAGGTCTTTCTTCAATCTGCATAGATGAGACTCCCTGTCATGTGTCTCAAAGCCAAGTGGCTATTCTACATACACTTCCTCTTCCACTACACCATTTAAGAAAGCAGTCTTGACATCCATCTAGTGTATCTTCCATTTCATCATTGTAGCCAAAGCAAGTACTAATCTGATGGAAGTGTATCTGGCTACAGGTGCAAAGGTTTCTTCGTAGTCTATTCCCTCTTTCTGAGAGAAACCCTAAGCTACAAATATTGACTTATATTTTTCAATGCTACCGTCTACAGCATGTTTGATCTTGTAGATCCATTTGGAAGTTACAACTGACTTCCCGTCTGGTCTTGGGACAACATCCCAAACATCATTATTCATGATCGATTGGTACTCTTCGATCATAGCATCCTTCCATTCTTTCTGTTTTGCCGCTTTTTCATAACTGGAAGGTTCTTTATCAATGAAATCACATAGTAAAGCTACATACCCAGAACATGATCTGGTCCTCTTTCTTTCTCTGTGACTCTCTTCTAGAGCCCTATATCTTTCTGCACCTTGGATAAGTTCTCGTACCCAAGCAGGTTTCCTCTTATGAGGATTCTTCTCTAGAGGTGGATCTACAGGTCTTTGTGGTTCTTCAAATTCTCAATCTTCTTCTCAAGTTTCTTCATTCATGGTTGTATCATGAATTCTGGGTGCTTTTGCTTCTTCAGGTTCCTCAACAGGTCTCTTTCTGGATTTGTTGTAAGCTATGTCTTCATCAAATGTCACATCCTTGCTGATGTCAATCTTCTTGTATTCTGGGAAATATATTCTGTAAGCCTTTGAGATTTCAGAGTATCCCACAAATATACCCTTTTTCCTGAGGGATCTAATTTAGTCCTCTTCTCTTTTGGTATGTGGATGTACATAGGACAACTGAATATTCTGAGATGGCTGACTTATGGTTTCTTGTCGAAGAAGACTTCTTCAGGAGTCTTGTTCTTGAGTACTCTATGTGGAGTATGGTTCTGTAAATCACTGTTCTGGAAGCTTCCGCCTAAAGATGCATAGGAAGGTCTTGATCATGAATCATTGCCTTTGCAGCTTCCATGATATTTATGTTCTTCCATTTCGCAATCCCATTCTGTTGTGGATTATAAGGAGTGGACAACTCCCTCTTAATCCTTGATTCTTTGCATAGTTCTTTGAATTCATTTGAAGTGAATTCTCTGCCATTATTTGATCGAATGGTCTTGATCTTCTTTTCAGTATGGTTCTCGATCAAGGCTTTTAATTCCTTGAAATTACTAAATACTTCGTCTTTGTTCTTCATGAAGTAAACCCATGTCTTCCTAGAAAAGTCATCAATAAAAGAAACATAATATGCATACCCTCTTAGAGTGTTTGATGACATAGGACCGCATACATCAGAGTGGATGATTTCCAAGATTCCTTTTTCTTTGCTTTTGTTGCTTGGAAATGTCTTCTTTGTATTTTTTTCCTTTCGCACATCCTTTGAAGACCCCATCATGTTTTGCTTGGATTTTTGGAAGACCTTCGACAGCTTTGCTCACAATAGGTAGTGCTCTGTAATGCACATGTGCAAGCCTTCTATTCCAAAGTTCACTTGTCTCTACTGTGTCATGGACCAAGGCTTGTTCTGGATGGCCCTTTAATTTGTACAATCCTCCTTCTTGTTCTCCAATCACTACCGCATCATCGATAGTCTTTCCTTTTGGCCACATGATGACTTGACCATCTATGAATGCAACCCGCATTCCTTTTGCATCTAATGCTGATATGGAGAGAAGGTTCTTCTTGAGTCTTGGAACAAACAATACTTCTTTCATTGTTAAATATTTTCTAGAGTCTAATTTATAGGAAGATTCCCCAGTACCTTTTCTTGGATATTGGTAGTCATCTCCTAGCTTTACCTTGTGAGGTGATTCATGTTCTGATAGTCTCACAAAGGATTCCTTGAATCCAATCATATGTTTGGAAGCCCCACTGTCTATAAGCCAATCATCACTTCCATGATTAATGTTACCTGTGAGAGCAGATATCAAAACATATTCATCCTCGCTTGAAGAATCTTCACTTTCATATCTGGATCTCTTCCTGGATGGTTCATCATCCTCTACAGCATGAGCATGATGTCTTCTTTTTTTGCTCTTCTTCATTATCTTCTGTTTGTTAGGACAATTCCTTGCATAGTGTCCTACTTCATCACATGTATAGCATATGATCCTAGATACATCTTTTCTAGTGTTATCTTTGTGAGAGTGCTTACGTTTGGAGCTATGAGGTCTTCTTTTGTTGGACTTGGAGTGAGACTTCGAGTGTACTATGAGAGCTTGGTATTCACTTCCCATCTTCTCTTCTCGAGCTGCTATTTGAGCTTCTTCTTGAGAGCACTCTTCCCATAGTCTGCTGAACTTGACTAACTTCTTTCTAGCACAGATTCCTTGGATGAAAGAATCCCATGACCTAGGAAGGCCATTCAAGGTAGTCATTACAATCTATGCATTTTCCACTTTTTCATCAACTGCTTCTAGTTGCTCTTTGATCTGAGGAACTCTTGTGAAGTAAGACTGGATTATTTCTGCATTCTGAATATTCACATTCTTCAGTTGGTTTCTCAGGGTCATCTTCCAGTTTATGTTCTTCCCTTCGAACAATTTGGTTAGGGCATCAAACATAGCTTTAGGTGTCTTGAGAGAGGACACCTGTGGGATAAGGTGATCCTTGATAGAACAAGCAATGATCCTCTTTTCCATAACCATCTTCTTCTTATGTAAGGATTTTTCCTCATCTCCATCTGGAACTGGAACCTCCTCATGGATGTAGGAGTCTAACTCATTTTCTTCCAGGACCAGGGAGATCCTATACTTCTAGGCTCGGAAGTTATCAGCTCCATCAATATTGGTATGATGAGACATCTTAACTAAGAACCTAAAATGGAAATACAAATTTTTTTAGATCTTACCAGGTTCAAGATGTCGGATCTGAAACTTGAGCTGAAATCCTGCAAAGCTGGTTTAGAAGAAAATTAGGGTTTTGCTTTTCTGAAGTTCTGTCCACCCAAATTCCTTGAAATTTGTCCCTAACTTTGATTTTTGGGAGGAGATCAATCCAGGGCTGGGCTCACTGAAAAATTCCTCTTCTATGAAAAGCCCTAATTTTCGACAGCAATGACAGGTCCAAAATTGAAAAACCTCAGAATTGGATTCTGCTTCGACAAAAAGATGCACCCTGAGGAGGAGAGTTATTCCACCTTACTTTTCCTGAAAATCTATCGAGGAAGATTCACAAACTAGGAATCCCTAGTTCCAACAGCTGCACAATGTTTTCTTCTCAGGTTAGCTTTGATACGATGTTAGTTTTTCAACATTAAGCTAGCAATTTGTTAGGATCTTTACTGAGAGAACAACAAGTACAACAATCAAACACAAGAGACAATGAACACAATGTTTTTCATCGGGGAAACCATAAATGGATAAAACCCCACAAATTCCTTAGAGATAGAAACAACACAAGATGTAAAATCCCAAAATAGTAAGATGCACTCCCGACAATAGTAATCTTCTTCTTGTCTAGCCCCAGTGTCTTCTCCTTCCTCAACTGTGTGCTACACTTGAGTGTGTGAGTGATGTGTTCTAAATAGAGACCCCAGCTCTCCATTTATACTAATCCTGACATGACTAAGACCCTACTAGGTCCAACCTCTACTAGGAGAGTCTAATAACCCTAGTGCCCTAGAACTGCGGGGACTTTAACCCTTAGACAATCGGAGGGTTAACCACTATGACTTGGCATGACTTGTTTACATTATTGATTCTCCCGATCGGAACATCGAGGCATGACAACATGACTCAATTACATAATAGATACATCCCAGAATTAACATTGGGTTACAATACATAAGATACATAGATGAATACATTCCGAAGTTACAAATACATTAACAAACAATACATGGGAATTGGTTCCCGTTCCTCCCAAGAGGAAAGTTGTTCAATAAAAATGGGTTTTCCAGACCAAAATTGCTGCTGATGGTTCTGATATAAAACATAAGGCTATATTAGTGGCTAAGGGCTATTCTCAAGTCCATGGAGTGGATTACACAAAGACCTTTGCATTGGTTGCAAAGGTGGACTCAATTAGACTAGTTCTTCCACTGTCAGCTAGTGTTGGGAAGTTCACCACATGGATGTAAAGAGTGCATTCTTGCATGGTGAGATATAGGAGGAGATATATATACAGCAGCATGAATGTTTCCAAGAGGATCCTTCATTGGTATGTAGGCTGAAAAAATCACTGTATGGAGTCAAGCAAGCCCCGAGGGCTTGGTATGCAAAATGGATGCTTTCTTGGTTTCAATTTGCTTCACAAGATGCAAATCAGACCCTAATGTGTATTTGCAAAAAAATGATGTTAATTTGTATGTCATTTTTATTTATGTTTATGATCTTATTCAATACAGGTAGCTGAACCAATTTAACTGGCCAAATTAAGAGCTCTTTGCATAGTGAATTTGCCATGACAGACCTAGGATTGCTAAGGCAATTTTTGGGCTTGGAAATTGAGAAAAATGGAAAGGGCATCATGCTGACTCAGCCACAGTATTATTTAGACCTGCTAAAGAAGTTTAATATGGCTGACTGTAAGGCATCCAAGTCTCCCTTTCTTTCTAGTATTAAGATGCATGAATTTGGCAATTCTGCAATGGTGGATATTACATTCTATAGGCAACTAGTGGGAAGCTTTCTCTACCTCACTCATAAAAGACCTGATTTGTCTTATGATGTGAGTGTTGTAGCAAGACATATGCACCAGCCACATGAGCTCCATTGGAGGGATGCAATAATAATTCTTCAGTACGTTAAAGGAACTAAGAAATTCGAGGTGCACTACACAGCTAGTTCCTCACTTCAATTAGCTGGATTTTATGATTTAGATTGGGCTGGTGATCCAACAGATAGAAAGTAAAAATCAGGTTTTTTCTTCATGTTTTCTGAAGGTCCCATTTTCTATTCAAGTAATAAACAACACACCATCTGACTTTTATCAGCAGAGGCCGAATACAGGGAAGTAGTCAATGCTGCAATGCAATGTGTTTGGTTGTAGGGAATTCTCTAGGAGTTTGGCGTCACAACTGATTCTCCAACCAACATTTGGGTGGATAATCAGAGTGCCATCAAGATATATACTGATCCAATACAAAGGAAGAGAACAAAGCACATAGAGATACACATGCATTACATTCAGGGCTTAGTGCATGGCAGGGTGATCTCACTGCAGTATTGCCCATCCACTGAGTAAACTACTGACATTTTTACCAAGGCTTTCACTGAGAAGAACTTCACTTACCAGAGATGTTTTCTTGGGGTGAGTGAGGTATGGTAATTTTCTGTTATATTATTGCAGGTCAGCCCCATTTCCATTCTAGAGGGAAGGTTTTTCCCATGAGGTTTTCCTTCTTTCGTTGGTTCACATGGACAAATAAAAATTGTAAATTCTGAATTATGTACTTGAGGTGACTTGAGCCATTGTTTCCAAGGCCTTCATCATTTTTTGAGCATAATTATTTTTTGGATTGAGGGAGGGTCTTAGAACAGTAATCCATCATTAGTACCTTAGTTACACTAATTAGTCAATTTTATTGCTTTTTAAGCTTTAATATACTATGAGGTGGACTAGGGGTGCTTAGGAGGACATATGCCATGTCAATTTGAGGCTCCATGACCCAAATGGGTACTCCAACTTATTCAACTAGCCACATATGCATATCCATCATTTCTGGTGCACTCCCATTCATTGAATGTGGACATGGAAGTTGACTTGGAGCACTGGAGTGGGATTTTTCCCAAATTTGGCTTTATTTGGTGCAATTAATGTTGCATTGAAACTCTAAACCACCCATTTTTACACAACCATGTTTTCCAAGGTGTAATCATTTACCTACAACACATCAGCCATGCCACTTCAGCAATTCATGGCCACCTAGGGGGGTTTGATGCCATTTTGGAAATGTTGTCTTATTTGCTCACAATTGGTTTCCAAAGGAATTCAAAACTCTTGTGATATATTTATAAACCTGTTAATAACAATTTCATGGTTAGACACTCCAAAATTGTCTTGTTTCCAGCTATCATTGTGTGTAAATTCTAAGTTATCGAAAACTTCTAAGAAAGGGAGGGGAAACTTCATTCCCCATTTCAGAAACTTAAATGGAGGGGATACGGCTTGGAGATGCCACTGAAATGTTTCCAAGCCATATCTAAAAATTAGAAACATTTACATTCCATTTCTAGCTGTGTCCTGAAACATTTCCAGAGTTTCCAGCTGTTTCCTTAAATGTTTCCAGTAGTTTCTTGGTTTTATGAAACGTTTCAGTTGCTACAAGGTAAGTTTTTGACTAGAAATATTGATTTTTTGACATGAAAATAAACAAATAAATAACCCCAAAGGAAAACTATAAAACCATAACCCTAAATTGAACCTCAAAACATAGATATAAAGCCTCAAAGCTTATAAATCAAGAGTAAAATCTTAATCCTAAATTGGTGAATGGTAATTTGACATCTTATGTCTCACTGATTGTGTTTCATTGTAATTTTCCAAAATTGATAGAGGCCTACCATTGGTTCAAAAAATCATTTATTTGTGGAAATTTTATTGTATCAAATGCTTGTCTACTATAGTGATAGTTTCATAGCCTAGTGTAGAAGTACAATGACTTTTTTTTTCAATTTTTTTGCCAATTCCTCACAAATTCATTTTAAATAAACCCCAATGAATTGCATATGTGATAAATCAACTTGCATATCAAAATTGATACAATGGCATATTTAGCCATACAAAATAGTGTACTACATTTATGAAGGGTTACATAAACCAACACATATTTCCAATAATCTTCCAACAAACTTCAGTTTTCTTCTTTTCCTTTTTGAATTAGTATGAAGTTTGAACCCTTGACCTATGGACTTATTTACTCCATTGCCAGTACACTCATATCCCTATCCTTATGTCATGGAGAGAATTATGATGGTGAGTCATTGGCCAGTACTCCATAAGATGTGCATGTGATATTTTAATCTTATTTCAAACATTTTATTAGTATAAACCATAAAACATAAACAACATATCCAAGGAAACTCATTGGTGTCTAGAGATAGTATTATTGCATAGAGTGCAATATTGCATGTCATCACACTCACACCTAAGTTGCAATAAAACATGAGCTCACTTATTTATACTTGTGTGCTTAATTAATCCCCTTAAAACATGCTTGATTATGTCAAATTTGAATATCCAAGTCGGTTGTAAATCATAGACAATCCTATGAATTTAGGCCCTTTAAGAGCCAGTCAGTTAGTCACTTTTGGAACCAGTCGGTTGGTCAATTGACTCTCACTTTCCTAGTTGATTGTCTCTTCAGTGGGTGGACCAACCTAAATACAACATAGTTGAGTCTGTCTTTCATCAAAAATTGTGTTTAATCACAAATTTTAACACTTTTCTAGAGGTGTAACAATGTAATATTTGTTAGATGGTAACATTTGGATACATCCATCAAGTAATTTTAGGGTTTGAAATCAATGTTTAGAAGTAGTTGACATGTTCCTATTTAAATGCTTGCTAGCGGGTGACTTATCTATGGCACTTGAGGTAGAAGAATATTGTTTAAGACAATATTTNTATATATATATATATAAGTTTCCCTATATACATATACATATATATAAGTTTGTTGTTGTTTCCTTATCGTATCGTATCCCACATTTTTCAAAATTTGTGGTATCCGATTCCCTCCCCGTATCCATATCCGTTCTTGTATCCGTTTCAATGCAACTTAGTGTGTAATTTATATGTAATTGATGTTTCTTGCTGCCAAATCTTGCACCCAAATTTGATTTTTGGACATCACTAACTCTCCTAGATTTTCCTGTGGTTCGAATTACTCACTTGCTGGTTTGAATTTCTCATAGTCGGCATCCCGCATCCTGCATCCCGCAATACGATTTCGGGAAGGCCGTTTATGAGTGAAAATTGTGGGGGAGCAACTTTGGGAAGTTGGCATCCTGCATCCCGCAATCTGAATTCAAGAAGTTCGTTGCGGAATGACGATTGTGAAGGAAAAATTGTGGGAAGGCAATTTTGGTGCAGAATTTGGCCATTGGGCTAAATTTGGCAATTCTACCAAGTGCAGGAGCCACTAGATCCCAGAAGTGTTGGTTGGGTTGGCTGAGGTATATCCCCAAATGCACCAAAAGATATTAGTGATCATAATATCATGGAGAGATCACATCCATATCTAATATCAATAGTCCAAAATCTATGACAGAAACAACCCTAGGCCAAAGCTGACATGTACTCGTAATCCATCCAATAAATCATTTTGCAAGCTCAATCTTTATGATTAGAATAAAAAGTATAATCCCGATATAATATGAGAGGAACAAATATTAACTTGAACATTGAGACTAGAAAACTAAAAAAAAAATTAACATTGAAAGTTGTTCAAATTTAATGAGAGATGCTTGGAATGGGCTAGGCTTATAAAAAAATATTTGAATTATAGGTAAAGTTGTTTATATATAAGGGTTGACAACTTATATAATGTAATATTTTAGATTGTTATTCATATTTTTGAAAAATATATGTAATTATTTTTTATTTTTTAAAACCCTTTCTCAATATTGGTTGACATTAAAGCATAAACTTTATGCAGAATATAGTTTATATACAATTATCATAATTTGTTTTCTCGTTAATCAATTTATAATTTACTTATTTCATTTATATATGTTTAATATGTATCATATAGTGAGATGCTTTGAAATTTGATGTATGAGATTAGGGAAAGTTTTTCATATTTTGATTCTTGTTATCGCAATGGTATTAAACAAATACTTTTAAAAAATTAATAGTTGGATTGAAGAAGTGTAGTGAAAATATTTAAATGGATGTCTTAAAATAATACGCATTTTAATTTTTAAATTTTATATAAGAGGAAATGAATTTTAAATGAAGTTTAAAAGAAGCTAAAAAAAATCAAGTTGAATTCCTAACTCTCTTCCAGAGGCTAAGTGTTTAGTATTTTGCTGAAGATGGGGGCCGTAGCCATTGAGTTGTGCACTCTATGAGATGATGGTATGAGTTATGAGGCACCAAAAAATTATAAAAGTAAGTAGTCAATATGTAATTACTAATCTTTCAATTTGTTTTCGTACTCAAATGGAGATTAATGGAGATTTACAATTTAGGGCATACAAAAACACTAGAAATTGTTGTTTAGAAACTAGGAAAATTGAAATGCTTATGTAAGAATGCACTATTTTATGTCAAATTGGTTATATGTTTAGTGAGAAGCACTCAATTTAAGACATCTCAATATGAACTTCAATTGGCTCGATTTCTGAGGAAGTTAAAAAAAAATTAAATTAAGTATAACAAGATCCATAACGAGAATGGCTCTATTTAATAACATGTTTCTTATTATTTACAAAAGTATTTTGATATCATGTCACTTCAATAAAATTACAATGTCATTTTCATGAAAATAATAGCATACTAAATTACTTTTAGAAATTCTTAAAAAGAATTGATGTTGTGGTTTTTGAATTTTTTAATTATCACGTTGAATATTAGAACCTTTTTAAATACAAAATTAACCATTTTTATAAAAAATCAAAATCAAAATAAATATATATAAAATAATTCCTTATAAAATAGTGTTTATTACATTTATATAAAGTATTGTTTATTACTTTTAAACATTTCTAAATATATTTTATGAAAATAAACACTGAAATAATAATTATTATGTCTTTTCAATTGTTCATTTGATTAGTGTGAAATGATTTTCTCAACTTGTTTTACTTCAAAATAAAGATATGATGCAAAAGATTTCCTCAGCCTCTTTCACTTCACAATAAAGATATGATGTTTTTTTGCGCATATATAACAGTGAATTAGTGAAAATTTTCATAAGTTAAATTCACCAAGATAATGTATTTAACATCTCGCGTATACATTATCATTCTTAAACTTATGCCTACATTTTTATTAAAGCATGTATTAATGTATAGTTTGTCACATACATACATATCGACTTTCTTAGCCAATTCCTTGAACTTGTTAAAGTTTTCCTTCAACGCTTTTATTCTTTTGGCTCCACTGTGATAATTTCCCATCAAAGTCGTCACCGAATTCTCTATTTTTTTCCTTGTAACCATTTGATCCTCAGCACGCTTCACAACCTGAATTCCAACATTGGATTCCTCCACGATAAACCTCAGGTTAAAGTGTTGATCTACAAACAATGCCTAACAAGTAAGAGGAATGTCAATCGAAAAGGATTCAATCATAGATTTCCAACCAAAATGAGTAGCAAAATAACCCCACAGAAAGGTGAGAAAGGATGGCTAGCTGATCTATCCATCTGCTTACTCTGCGTCCTTGCTGCTCTATATTCAGATAAAATCCATATAGGGTGGGGTTGTTCTCATCAAAATATGGGAGTGTCGGCACCCAAAGAAATGGCTTCCAACTTTCATCTAAAGTCGATGCTAATTCAATGATCCAAAAAAGACATAAATGATTGATTCCGAGGTATGATGGTCTAACCACTCTAACTCCACTGCAATCAATTGAGATAGAATTTGATTTACAAAAGAGACATATATGATTGATCCTAGGGTTTGTTGTTCCAATCACTCTAACTATGTTTCAGCAAGTTGAACTCTTGACCGAGATATTTGCATTTTTGGAAGATGAAGTGGTGAGGAAGAACAATCTAAGATCCAACACAGGGAAGGGTCTGTATTGATAATGGTGGTGGATTGTACTGATCTATCATGAATATATATGCCCATAGTTTCTATAGTCACTTTACTGGAAACCACTTTCTTCGAAGTTAACATGGGACTGTGAGCTCTATTGCACATGTTTTCGAGATAAAACTATAATTTTTCTAAGTTACCAGGTATTTATCCTTGTTCATCCATATTTTGAATTGGGTCATCTCTTGGCATGTTTAAATATTCCTTTTGTCAATGAATCCTATATATTTGTTCTTTTAATTCCATATCCTCACACCGCAATTCATCATAAATTGCAATTCCCATATTTTTCAAAGACCACCCTTAGATACTTTTCGTCCTTACTTCACCTCCAACTTCCAACAACATATACAAGTGGCATGCAATTAGACACTTATGTTGTGGTAGCTTAATAGGATTGGGTGTAAGCTAAAGTTTAGACGATTTGCATCTTCTATTTTCCGAATTTGTTGGTAAAAACCCTGTGGAAATTGTTGAAATAACAATTTTAGTTGTTGGAATTGCATAATTCAGGTGCTCCAAAGGTATTTGAGGATGTTGAATCCATTTTTGTAATCAAAATTGTAATTTCAATAATAAATCGTTTCCATATCCCAACAAAAACTCACTAAAAGATATAAATCGTCTATACTTTAGCTTACTCTAGATTGGGTTGGACATACAACAATTTTATCTCTATTGAGACTCTAATTCTGTGATGGAGTTGTTTTCTAGGTTCTTGCCACCTCTAGTACGCTTTCAATAGATTTTTGATGCAAAGATTAAAAATAATTTGTATCTTTCACTGAATGTGTGTGGGCTACCCAAGGCATGTTATTAGTGCCCAATAAAATGCCAACTTCTTTCACTTATTCCATTAAATTGATTTATGGAGTAAGATATAATGTTATGTATTGACAATTTTTCTTATCTACCCTCCATTAATTGGAGTCGGGGTTTTATTGATAGCTTGGATTTGCTAGTTTTTATTACATCTTGTCGAGTTTTAATTATATTAGTTATAAAGAGAGACAAAATGGACTTGAATCCATTGAATAATCGTTTGGGATTTCATTGTAAATAATATTTCTTTTATTAGTTAGTAAACTCTCGTTAATAATCTTGTTATCTAATTGTAGATAATAGTTTTGATTTCCTTTATATGTAATACTCTTCTACAAAATAATATACTGATTGCTAAGGTTCTTCACTTCGTGGTTCAGTGGCATCATAGCAAGGAAGTGAAACATTGGTGAGAGAGAAGGACCCCATGAAGGAGGATCCCGCAAAAGAGTTGTCACCAAGAAAGGAGAGATGATTAGTAAAGATTGTGAAAGAAATACTTCACATAAATGGGATACTGCAAAGAAATTGTTTCGGTAATTGTTAGAAGAACTATTTACTTATTTTCTAAAAAAAGGGAAGAGAGACACAATTTATATCTGCATGCAAGCGTTGGTTTCTTTAAATTAAAGATCAAATATTTGGGGAGTTCTTTTTACAAATTAAAATATTTTAAGTTGCCATTTATATTTGGGTGCAAGGTTTTTTTAATTGAATTATTAAACCTATATATCATACTACAATTTGTACATATTAAATCTCAATGAATTATTTAATTTCAATTGTTGGAGTAATTCTTTATGGTAAAAAAAATTATCATGAATGGTTTCTTAAAGTTAAAAATACCCTTATTTTTAATGACACGTGGGACGGAATTTGTGAAAGTGAGAATTTTCAAGATAAGAAAGATGGAGATGCAATATATGAAGTGGAGAAAAGTGCACCCATACCACCTACTAATACCAAAGAGGACAAGAAGGATTATGCCTTGATCATTTCCTATGTAAGTGAAGACGTAAGTAGACACTTAGTTTCTAGCAAAGACGTAATCAGACACTTAGTTTCTAGCGAAAGTGCTTGGGAAGCATTAAAGAATCTAAACAATTTGTATGATTCACATTTTGAGCTTGAAATCATATAATTGTTAATGAAATTATTTAACTTAGAATTAAAAGATAATGGTCCAATGAAACTTGCTTATGAAATTAGAGCTATTTTCCATGATATTGATGCAACAAGTGTAAAAGTTGACATTCAAATTACTGCATTTATTAAGGCTCTCTACCCTTACTATACTCATTATTTAGAATCACTTCAAGCTAGTGGCCATAATAAATATACCACCTTTGAAAATTTTCTTGAGAAAATTGTAGAGGGAGAGAAAGAATTTGGGAAGGAGTCTAATCCCATTGAAAAACTTTGTGTCTTGCACAGAAAGGACCCAAATAAAAAAAAAAATTGCAAAGGATGAAAATCAAAGCAGAGGTCGAGTTAGAGAACAGAGAGGGCAATACATAGGAAGGGAGGGCAGGAAAATATAATCAAGGAGAGAAACAATGTTATAAATATGTAAAATTAGGTCATATTGCTAGTTACTCTAGAACTTATTGCGAGACAATTGTTAACAAGAAAGAGCAAATACAAGATAAAGGAAGCAATAAAGGTAACCATCTTGAATCTGTGCATTATGTTGTTTCACATTGTAATATTGGAATTGAAGAAGATTTTAGTAATTTTCATTTTCTTGGAATGCCATTTGGTTATTAGATACTGTAGCCACATGCCATATGGCATTTAGAAAATACTTCTTTGAGACAATTGGTGATCAAATTGACACGGTAGTACATTTGGAAGATAAGACTCATTTAAAACCTTCAGGAATTGGATATATTAGACTTAAATTATCAAAACTTGTTGATTACATACTTCATCATGTTCTTTATGTTCCACAGTTGACGAGAAATTTAATATCTCTTGTGCGAATTAGACGACAAGGTCACTCAATACATATGCTTAATGATATCATTGAGATTAGAAGAGATGATGATAATGTGATTGTAATGACTGGAGTGGAAAATAAATAAAAAATTTAAAGTTGAATGGTACCTCATCCAATTCACAGAATTCAACAAATATGGTTTAGGATAATAGTAATTTATCTTCCGTCTTGTTATGGCATGCTATATTTAGTCATATTGTGATATTCTCATAATTATGAAATAGAAAGGAGTTCAAGGTCTTCAAACTATTCCAAGACACCTTTCCCAATGTGATGCTTGTATTTTAGGAAAGCACAGTAAACAACCTTTTCATGATTCTATGTTTCGAGATCCTAGAAAGATAGGCCTTATTCATTCATATTTATGTGGGACCATGCATGTTCCATTAGCAAATGGTAAAAAATATTTAATGATTTTTATTGATGACTTTACAAGGATGTGCTGGGTTTATTTATTAAAATAAAAATCTCAATCTTTTGATACATTCAGGAATTTTCATTTGTGGATTAAAAATGAGACTCAACTTAATATTGGAACCCGTAGAACTGATAATGGTGGTGAATATACATCTCAATATTTTGGAAAATATTTGTAGGAGAATGGTATTAAACATCAAACAACTGTTCATTATAATACACAACAAAATGGTGTGGCGGTACATATGTGTCCCTCTACTACAGTAAAAAATAAAACACCTTATGAAATGTGGCATGGCCATCTTCCATCTATTAAACATTTTATAATTTTTTGTTCCACATGTTATGCTTTGATTCCTGAGCAACAAAGAAATAAATATGGATCAATAAGTTGAAAGTTCAATTTTTCGGTATATTCTAATACTTCCAAAGCTTATATATTGTTTGATGACGATAACATAAAGTTAATTATTTCTAGAGATGTTACATTTCTTGAGTTTGACAAGGATGCACTCACTATTGATAAACGAATTGCTCAACTCAATAAATTGTATTCTAAAAAATTCTATCATGAAAGGGATAATGAACTTCCAAATCTTGAAGGGGGGATTCCTGTTCTAAGTCAATTTTTTAAGTTTGATTCCATAACAACAAATTATTCTAATGCACAAGTTGATGATTCTAATGCAGAATTTGATGAAACACAGGGTCAAAATTTTGATTATATTGTTAATAGAATGGATAAGTTAAGTCTCATAGATAATGAAAAACCTGCTCTTGAAAGAGTAGCAAAGAAAACACCACAACAACAAGTTCGTAAATCGACATGGACTGAGACTGATTTCCAAAAGGGTATGATGATTTTGTCACATTAGATTATGAATTAAAATTTTATGCTTTTGATGAAACTTCTTCTTTTCAAGAAGTAGTAACTAGTGATGTATGGAGAAGTGCAATGCAAACAGAGTATATGATGCTCTCATAAAAAATGGAACTTGGAGTTTGGTGGACCCTCGAATTGGAACCAAACCTATTGGACACAAGTGGATATATAAGAACAAGTATAAATTAGATGTCTCACTAGAAAAAAACAAAGTGAGACTTGTAGAAAAAGGATATGCACAGAAAGAAGGTGTTCATTACATAGAAACATTTTCTCCTACAACAAAATGGGTCACTACTCAAACTCTGTTTTCTTTAGCAACATGAAAAGGACAGAAAATACATCATATGGATGTTAAAACTGCCTTCTTAGATGGAGATTTGAAAGAATATGTTTGTATGGATCAACATGAAGGTTTTTGTATGAAAGGTCAAGAACAAAAGGTATTCAAATTGGTAAAATATTTGTATGGTTTGAAGCAAGCACACCGAGCATGGTATGAAAAGTTAATTAAACATCCTCTCAAATTGAATTATAATCATTTCAATCTAGATGATGCAACTTTATTTGTCAAGAAATTTGGAAGATCAATTGTATATCTAGTTGTCTATGTGGATGATTTGCTTATGACGGGAAACAATCATGATTATATAGCCCCTATTAAAAGAGAGTTGAAAAAGGTTTTGATATGACAT
Organism: Pseudotsuga menziesii; assembly: GCA_001517045.1. Lineage (NCBI taxonomy): Eukaryota > Viridiplantae > Streptophyta > Pinopsida > Pinales > Pinaceae > Pseudotsuga > Pseudotsuga menziesii. Next base: position 473,875 of record LPNX010623134.1, on the reverse strand, counting down.
ATTTGGTATTATTAAATTATTATTTAGGAATCAAAGTAGATCAAAAACCAAAGCACATTTTTATTTCTCTGAAAAAATAAGTTGGAGACATATTGAGAAAATTTGGTATGCAAGATTGGAATTATGTTTCTGCACCAATGGAGAAGAATCTAAATCTTACTTCAAATGAAGGTACCGCATTTGAATATCCAACAAAGTACAGGAATCTTGTTGGAAGTTTAATTTATCTTACTATTACTCATCCTGAAATAACTTTTGTTGTAGGAATACTTTTCAGGTTTATGCATCAGCCCTGTTAAGGTCATTGGAATGGAGCAAAGCGAGTGCTCAAATATTTAAAATCCACTCAATCTTATGGAATCAAATATTCTAAAGTTTCAGAATTCCATCTCACTGGTTATGCAGACTCTGATTTTGACGAAGATAAAGAGCATGGGGTGTCTACTTAAGGTTATTTGATGAACCTTGGAACAACAACTATCACTTGGAGGTCACAAAAGTAATCTATTCATGTTGATTCTCCAACTGAAGACAAATATGTTGTAGCAATTCAAGCCACAAAATAAATCACTTGGCTTTGTCAAATACTTGAATACTTGTAGGAAAAACAAATGACTTTAACGATTCTCTTTGTTGAAAAATCTTATGCAGTTCAATTGGCCAAGAATTCAAAATTCCATAATCGAACCAAACATATCAAAACCAAATATCACTTGATTTGACATCATGTTGAGGCCAAAACCATTCATCTAACACATTTTTCTACTTTGGATAAAATTTCATATATCTTTACTAAAGAATTGGGTCATGAAAAGTTTGAAAACTTTAGAATGCCTCTTGGCATGTCAGATATCCCTTCAGATTAAGGGGGGAATTTTTTATAATCCTTCGGGATTTCATTGTAAATAATATTTTAGTTATTAGTTAGTAAATTCCCATGAATAATCTCGCTCTCTAACTATAAATAACAGTTTTAATTTCCTTTATATGTAATACTCTTCTATGAAATAATATATTGATTGCTGAGGTTCTTCATGTCCTATGTCAAAATCCATGCATATGAATGTGTGTATTTGTTTTCCATGTTAATGAGCTGTTCCACCAAATAAAAATCTATTGGAAACAACAATTATGAACATATTGCATAATAGACTTTCAAATTGACACTAAATATATAACAATCAAACTAGCAACAACAATAAATTCCCTATCAAATATCTACAAGATAATTTATTTATGTTTTAAGATCATTAAAGGGATTTTATGTTACACTCATGGACCAAAACTTAATGACTAAAATTAAGGATTTTAAGTATTAAGAGTATCCACACAAATTTTGTCCCATGATTAATATTTGATGGATTAGTGTTGAGAGTGGTTATGTATGTACTGTAATGCTAATGTTCCACAAATGTCTTGGTATATTTGAAGTCCAAATTTAATTCCAAAATACTTTTATGGTGTAACCATCTTCTGGAGCTACAAATACTAAGAATATGTGAGAGAACTTAATATCCAGTAATATTTTTTTCCAACACCTTAACTTCTAAAATAACTCTGAATCCTAATTTGTAATTGAAGATGATGAAAATTAATAGAGGGAGCCTTTGTCATCCACTTTGATTTCCCTAAACAAATTAGTTATATGGTGGCCTTCTACTCTCATATTGGCATGTAATTGACATAACTATATCTTAAATAAGGTATTGATCTTATCTCTATGGGAAATATACCAATTCTTACATATATCTATCTACACTTAAATACATAATACAATAGGGATCTTGCAAGCTACCAATAAAAACATCTTGCAAATAAAAAACAACAGATGCAAAATACAAATATGAAACATGGAAACTTAAAAAGAATGGCTAAGGACACAACCCAACCCTTTTCACTCAGTAGATTTTAGTTTTAGTAGGTCGCTAAATTTTCAATTTTCTATCTATATATAAGCAAAATTAACTACATAAATTGTTTATACATAACCTGGAAATTTTGATGTCTTTGAAAGTTGATAATGTTGTAGTTGATGTCTTCTCTATCAACCTGTTTCAATTCCACTAATAATGTTTTCTTTCCAGAGGAGGAAGTCTAGAATTTTCATGCAATAAGAAGATATGAGATAAAAAGATATGAAGGATTGTATAGATTCAAAATTTTGGTTAAGAGGAGGTGGCGCTAGAGAAGTGATGTTTGATTGGGGTCTTGGTTACTTCAATGTATCAATGAAGTTTTGTTAGTACACTTAATAACATATTTATTGCATGTTATGCTTCTTTAATCTAAAAATTTATTAAAGAGGGCGCACGTAACAGAGGGGGGAAGATTCCCATAATATTCATATTTTCCATTAAAAAGAAAACATATATACATGGAGGAAATTTCTACTACTAGAGAATAGTGCACGAAAATATCATCGGAGGCCTTCAATGGAATTTGTGACCCATTGGCCAATTATGATGTTAATTTAAGAAAACCTTATTGATGGCTCGGTAGTGTAGGTGCTGGAATGGTGTCCAAGGAAAACAATAGGGGATGAAAACCCAGCCAAAGGCTTCATATAATATGACGCAAGTATTACCCTATCCTCAAGTTGTTTGGTGTGGTTAACACCCACGGATATTCGGCCTCTGTTGAAACTCTTTGAGTCGATGAGTTTGCTCCTTAAAAGGGATACTTTGAATAAAATATGGAACTAATACTAAATGTAATTTGAGTTCGATATAAAGTTAATGATTCTGCAACTATGTGAAGAAATTCTATAATTACAGAAATGAAGATTTAAACCGAAGATATTAAAACAAAATACTAATTAAACTAAAACCAAATTAATAACCTGTCAAATAATCTATCTCGCAAGCCTAATTTAAGATAAATTTAACGCATATAAAAGATAATTATTGCATCGCTTAAAGAAACTAAAACAACTCAACAATTAATAGGCACATTTGTTTTTCTACAAAAATGAAAAATAAGAAATTATTGCATTTTGGAAAATACAGTTTATACATTAAACCTCTAGTCATTCATCACAATCGTATTAAACAAACCTGCCACAAGATAATCTAGTAAAACATTAGCTACAAATGTTGCACAGAGAATGTTCAAATCTAATTATTAATTCAAATGAGAAAATACAGAAAAATCCAGTATGACTTAGATGAATGATTACTGTATTGGTTTTTGGTCTTTTATTCCAGCTTTAATAAGAAATTACAGAGCTTCATAATCCACCCAGAAATACTGTGTATAGAACCTTTGTACATTATCCCGTGAAAGAAATTTACAAAAGATTGTGGAGAAGAAAACATTGATTCTCTGGTATCAAGGTCTCTCCCTGGCAGCGTCTTCTCGGTTCTGAAAGAGAAATATTTCCATCTCTATCAAAGGCCTCCTCCTCCTTCTCTCAAAATTCTAGGTCTAATTTATAGAAGTGAAGAGCAGTGGGAAGGATAGCATCAAATCTCCAGATGTTTGGTTCGTTCAATTATGCAAAAATGAACGGAATGAATTTATGGAAAATTCACCTCTGTTTAGTCACATTTTTCTCCCAAAATGTTGAAATATTTGCAAAACTTCATTTCAAAGGGGTAAATGAGCCCATTTGGGAAGTGGGGTTTCAACCGTTTGATCTAATTTCTCACGGCTTGATCAAAATCCTCCACGAAAAAACATGTCTTCTACAGGTGCGCGATCCGGTTTTTGAACTTCATCCTTCACGGCAACAATAAATTAGGACTTAGTGAAATACTATGCATTAACATTGTAAATGACATGATATATTAAAGTCAATTATATAAATAAATTATTAATATTGTCTTTCAAAAAATATAATGAATATAAGTTAAACAACAATAATAATCTTATCAACAAGCAAAGCTAATTATTCATTGTAAAATATAATACTTTTCTTAATGAAAAATAATTGACTCTTTCCATTATTTGATGTACACCCTTCGAATTCATAAATCAAAACAATTAAAAATAAATGTTCAAATGAGTTTTTCTAACCCATCAAGACTCTTTTTAAACTTATTGATTCAGTGAAGTTCAACTTTGTTGTCAAAAATATCGAAATATCATATAAATTTAATTAGCGAAAATTGAAGCATGTAAATGACTCAAACAATTTCAAATGAGGATAAGCAATCATTACACCCAAGGGTCAAAATCAAATGATAAGATATTTGAAATCTTCAAAAACTAATCAAATGAAAATCAAGCCAAAGTGTAAAGATTTTGAAGAATAAAAAATGAAATCCATAAGACGACTTTCAAAGCTAGCAAGAAAAAGAGAAGTAAAATTTAAGTATTTACAAAATTTACAGTATGATTCTAGGCATGAAAAAGTGAAAATAAAACTCCGTCAAGGTCAAAAATCGAACATATGTAATACCCAACATCATGAGAAAAGAACCATAAGATCAAAAATACCAAAATGAAGGAAATAACTAGCCACCATCATCTTATGCAATGAAGACCGAATTTAGGTGGGGAATGTGAAAGATAACATGTTAAGTTAACCACCAAGATTATGGAACCAACTGAAATGATAAAAAAAACTCAAATAAATGAAAACAAATAAGAAAAAATGAAAATAATGTGCTTTCCGCAATCCGCAATCTGCAATGCAGGTTGCAGGTTGCATAAATGCAACTTTAAGGGGAAAAAAAACAAAAAGTGTCTGCAATCCGCAATTGAGGGTTCCGAAAATGCAAACAACATGAAAAGGGAATGGCTTTTCTGCAATCTGCAATTGTGCATTGTCGGTTGTGGAGATGACAAACTGCAATTATTGAGAAATGTTTCGCATCCGTAATCCACAATTGTGAGTTGCGGATTGTGGAATGAAAAAATTTCAAACGCAAAACCAAGCTCCTGTAATCCGCATTGCAGGTTACGAATTGTGGGAAAGACACACTTTTGGGGAAAATTAATTCCTTCTACAACTCACCAAAACACAGATAAATGCATAAATTTTCCAAAATGTTAACTTAATCAAATCATGAAAAAGATAATAGAAACCATGATAAACAACATGGAAATCCCAAAATAACAAAGGAACTTAAGCATCACCTTTTTCATATACAAATTGGAGCTCCCATGTTTTGGATAAAACATGGGATTTGTTGTAGCTACAACAAATGACGACTGGATGGGAAGAACCAGTTATCTTGGAATTACAGTATTGAAATCTATAAAAATAAAGAGTGCCTTCACCTGCTAAATCTCAAATAATCTATGTAGATTTATCATTGAATGATATAGTATTGATTAGACTTTAAAGATTCTAAAACATCCAAGTCATTCCCATCATTATCCAAAAAAAATTTCTAAAGATAAACTCATTTTTTAAAATAAATTATTCATAGGATGTAAGAATCAAGAACTTTACCAGGAATTAACCTCGAGAAATCAAGCTAATCATATAAGACATAGTATTAAGAAATGAATCCAATACCACAGGAACGACTCTACTTCAAGCCAGCATTTATAGCTGTGACAAGGATTCCTTTTAACCCCACCTCCAATTGCTCTGGTCCCAATTTACTGATTTAGGTACACAGCTTTACAGTGACTCAATTTACTAATGGGTAAGAAGCATCATATAACTCTCTACAAGCGTGGGATGGCGAAGGATTCTTAAGTTTATATATATATGTGTGTGTGTGTGTGTGTGTGTGTCTATATATATATATATATTATTGATGATTTGGAATCCCAAAACACCACATATGGAGCCACTGCAGCCCGCAGGCGTCCATAGCCTTGACAAGGATGTCTTTTAACTTGTTTTTGCCTAATGGCTTATATCCAAAACAACAAGTGTAAAGAAATCTGCAAACTATGTGTAATGTGCTAATCTCATTTTGAGTTAGCCTAGTAAATTGGGGGAGCAGACTTAAAAACTCCTTAAGAGAAAGGATGGCATAAGGAATCTATAGATTACTGATATTTACAGATTAAAACTTTGTTCCAGAAACCGATTCCCTTAAAAATGACAAAATTCAAACTTATAAGCACCGAATATGTTTATATTGACTTAAAGATAAAGTTCTAAGGATAATGATGGAAAGATTCAAATAGAATTATAAGCACATTCTATTATTGATTTTTCACAACCAGTTATTAACTAATCAAAACATTTGATTTTCAGCAACCATAAAACATTTATAAATATTTCTTCCATAGATAAGACTTCAAGACTGTAAAAGAGTGATAAGCTCTTTTATTTTAAAATTGAAAATCATGAAAACTCAAAATAAACCAGCCAGAAAAGAAAATGTAAGAATAATTAAATCAAACATATATACAACTAGATCCAAAATTAAATCAATATCTCACAACTATATCACTAACTAAAAGAAAAATTAGTGATTAAAATTTTTTGTTTTTAAATAAGTCATGCGATATTGGATTTAATTAGGTCTTTATTGAAAAAAAAAATAAGCCTACAATATTAAACTAAATTAAAATGTAAAATAAGCTTTAACAAATCTTCTCATGCGAAGAAAAGAAAGATTTGTTAGTTGTGTTTGTAGAATCGAATGAATTTGTTATTGTAAAGAGAATAACTATATCAATTCAAATATAAAAATGGGTTGAATCTATAAATTGAATTGATTATAATAAAACTCTTAAAATAGATTTATTCTCTTTCAGTTGAAGAATTACAATCAACATTTGTTGCTTCACATAAAGTTGTTTAGGACGATAAGGCCTCCTTTATTAAAAACTATGTACAAAAGAAACTAAACTAAATTGTGTTCAATTTACATAAAAAATATGTAAAAACCTTCATTTTCAAGTGCATGTCTAGGAAAGATCAATATTCGCGTGACATGAATATGTTATAATTTTATTTACTTAGTATCATGTCAAAATTTTCTTTCTCTTAAAACGTGGAAAATAATTAATTCAAAACATTTAATGACAAGATCATTATGATTTAAAACTAAAGAGATAATTCCAACATGAATGCGTTGAATGGATAATAAGCGAGAGAATGAATAAAGTGAAAGAGGATAAGAAAATACTTCCCTAAATGCATCTAAAGAAGCATCGTTTCCAACTTGGAGTTGGATTGTTGTCGCAAATCATTTAGTTTTATTGAAGAAAACCAAAAGAGTAATCTAATTATTAAACCAATGATCAAAAGCTATTCTATTCTACACCTACTTCTACACTACTCTAAAAAGAAAACAAAAACTAAGTATAATCGAATTTCGAATGCAACCAGTTATGCAACTTGAAACCTACAAAAGAAAACAAGTTATGTATTAGTATTGGAAATCGCAATACTTCAAATGGAAACATAGGACAAATCAAATAAATTTTCTTATGTACAAAGAATGAAGGATGACATGGAAAATTTTTGATAAATGATTCTTCCAACCAACCAAAAATTAGATCATAAATATCATGTTGGAAGTGACATGATGTTTGTAATGCATTCATGGAGAAAACTGATATCTCATGATGATCATAACTAAAATGAATCTTATCAGGAATATGATTAAAAAATTGCAAAAGGGATTGAGTGGAAAATGAATTCTTTAAAACCATATCATCATTAATAAATTGGGAAGGAACAAAATGACAATTTGGTATTACCTTAAAATCAATTACCTCATTTTGTCCTTCAATTTGATGCTTGGAATTAATGAAATCAGATCGAGATGTGGTCATCATGTTGCAATCAAATAGACCAATATCTAATACAACATGAGAAAATATTGTATCCCTTTCCAGATTACAAACTGAATCATAATCCTTAATGACATGAGATGAAATAGATGAAGATGCATTTATTACATGAGTAATGGTAGTAAGAATATGATTGTCTTCTTCATGGAAATTTAGAGATAAACCAGATAGAACAAAAATATGTCCCTCATTCTTAAAACACTTACTTTGTATCCTATCAAAATATGACCAAAACATAGTATCAGTTTGAAAATTATTAACATACAAATGTAATATTTGATTAGAAAAATATATGGATTCAAAGAGAAATAGGTTTTATAATGTAAAAAATTAAATGCTTCTCTATTGATAAAATAACTTTCATTGATTGTTTCAAGAGAACATTAGAGGAAATTTCCACTCAAAATGGGCCTTTCAACCCTAATCCAAATTCCATGTCATCATGTTTTAGCCAATTAAATTGCTTTAAATTTGAAATACTATATAGGTCTTAAACATTTTTTTAATATAAATTTGGGGATAGGTATCATAAAAAACTACTTTTTTGTTCGTATTTTTGACATATATCGTTGTTTTTTTACTCAAATTTCAATCGAGAGAGCTCGCTGGATGCGGAATTAAATTATGCATCCAACAAGTACCCGCTCTACATAATTTTGACAGATGCCTCTAACCCAAAAACAAGAAATACCTAAAAAAATGTGATGAGCATACTTTCGACGGACGCTGCTACCCCAAAAACAAGAAATACCTGAAAAAATGTGATGATGACATCATCATCATGTTTTTTCAAGTATTTCTTATTTTTTGGGTAGCGACGTCTGTCAAAAGTATGAAACGTGGTACTCTTTGGATGCAGAATTTATTTATGCATCCAATTAGCTCTCCCGATCGAAATTTGAGTAAAAACCCAATGAGATATGTAAAAAATACGAACAAAAATTATTATTTTTCTTTTCTTCCTCCAAAATTAATAAATATTATTTTATTATTTTAATTCTTATTTTATTATTTTCTTTAGGAGGCCCATTTTGAGTTGAAATTTCCTCTAATGAACATAATTAGTAAAAATCTGATCTAATAATAAATTTTGAATGAGGGGACCTGATTGATCATGAGAAGAAGATAATGTAATATCAATAATAGAATCATCATTAGCACATTCAATTGTTGGATTAAGAAGCTTTAATTTTTCTTCCATTGTATCTTCTATATCAAGAGTTTTAGGATCATTACTTAATACAACACTTGAATTGCAATCCTTATTGTTTTCTTCCTAAAACTATGTATCACAAAATCCTAATTCTTGTGCATGGACAACAATTTCATTATTTTGAGTGGAATTAAAAGGATTAGATTCTAAATTAACATTGACTAATGAAATGAGCTAATTATCAATATGTGTGTCATTAATTTCAGATTTATCATTCTTTTCCAAATCAAGTGTGTCAGAAAGAGAATTAAGATGGAAAAACCAATCAATTGTGTCTTTTTCAGAAATTTGGTGTCTCTAATGAAATATGCAACATATTAACATAAATCTGTAAAATAAATCGTCAAGAGATTCATCTTTGTATCTACGAAGATTTTCTAATTCAAAACCAAGTTTTCCGTAAATATAAGTCTCATGAGCACTAAGAAATAAGTCCGTGGATTGTTTCCATGAATGAATAGATTTAGTTCGTAGATAGTCATACCAACTTCGAATTATTCCTTCAAAAGTAGTGGTAAAAATTCTGCATCTCTCATTCTCATTAGATAAATTTATAAAATTAGAAAAATAATTGAATTTAGAAAGTTGTTGAGATGCAGAGATCTTACCTTCTCCGTTGAATCTCAATCGTTGCAAGAAATTAGATGTCTCTCTAGAAATAATTCCAGCAGGCCTAGGTAAACTGAAAGCATGATCTAGAATTGAGATATGAGCCATTTTCAAAAATAAATGAAGTGAAAGAAAAACATCTCAAAAGGGCTTACTTGTTGATTGACCCTCCTTCTAGCACCATTTGTTGATGCCTTGGTAGTGCAGGTGCAGTAATGGTGTACAAGGAAAACAACAAAATATGAAAACCCAGCCAAAGGCTTCAGATAATCATACATAATTATTACCCTATCCTCAAGTTGTTTGGTGTGGTTAAAACACCCATGGATATTCGGCCTCCGTTGGCACTCTTTGAGTTGGTGAGTTTTATCCTTAAAACAGATACTTTGAATTAAATCTGGAACTAATACTAAATGTAATTTGAGTGCAATCTAACGTTAATAATTCTGCAACTATGAGAATAAATTCTATAATTACAGAAATGAAGATTTAAACCGAAGATATTAAAATTAAATACTAGTTAAACTAAAACCTAATTAATAACCTATCTAATAATCTATCCCAGGAGCCTAATTTAAGAGAAATTTAATGCATATAAATGATAATTACCGCATTGGTTAAAGAAACTCAAACAACTCAATGATTAATACGCACATTCGTTTTTCTACAAAAATAAACAATAAGAAACTATTGCATTTTGGAAAATATTGTTTATACATTAAACATCTAGTCATTTAGCACAATCAGATTAAACAAACCTTCCACAAAATAATGCAGTAAAATATTAGCTACAAATGTTGCATAGAGAATGTTCAAATCTAATTATTAATCCAAATGAGAAAATACAGAAAAATCCAATATATCTCAGATGAATGATTGTTAAAGTGGTTTTTGGTCTTTTATTCCATCTTCAATAAGAAATTACAGAGCTTCATAACCCACCCAGAAATCCTATGGAAAGAACCTTCATACATTATTCCTTGAAATAAATTCACAAAATATTGCAGAGAAGAAAACATTGATTCTCTCGTATGAAGGTCTCTCCCTCGCAGTGTCTCCTTAGTTTTGAAAGAGAAATATTTTCAGCTCTGTCGAATCACCCCTCATTCTTATCTCAGAATGCTGAGGTCAAATTTATAGAAGTTAATATTAGTGGGAAGGATAGCATCAAATCCCCAGATTTCTGGTTTGTTCAACTATGCAAAAACGACCGCAATGAATTTCTGGAAAATTCACCTCTCTTCGGTCATGTTTTTCTCTGAAACTGTTGATAGATTTGCAAAAATATGAACAGATAGGGATAGCCTATCCCATTTGATAAGTGGGTTTTCAATCATTTGAGCTAATTCCTCACAGTTTGATCACAATCCTCCATGTAAAGACATGTCTTCTACAGGTGCATGATCCATTTTTTAACTTCATCCTTCACGGAAACAACAAATTAGGTTTTAGTGAAATACTATGCATTAACATTGTAAATATCATGATATGTGAAAATCAATTATATAAATAAATTATAATATTTTCTTTCAAAAAATATATCGAACATAATTTAAACAATAATAATAATATTATCAACAAGCAAAGCTAATTATTCATTCTAAAATATAATACTTTTTTTAATGAAAAATTATTGACTCTTTCCATTATTTGATGTACACCCTTTGAAGTCATAAATCAAAATGATTAAAAATAAGTGTTCAATCAAATTATTCTAACCTGTCAAGATGCTCTATAAACTTATTGATTCAATGAAGTTCAATTTTGTTGCCAAAACTATTGAAATATCATATAAATTTAATTAGCCAAAAATGAAGCATGTAAATGACTCAAACAAGTTCAAATGAGGATAAGTAATCATTACACGCAAGCATCAGAATCAAATGAAAATATATTTGAAATCTTCGAAAACCAATAAAATGAAAATCAAGACAAAGTGTAAAGATTTTGAAGAATAAAAAATGAAATCCATAAGACAATCTTCAAATCTAGCAAGAAAAAGAAAAGTGAAAGTTAAGTATTTTAAAAAATTACAGTATGATTCTAGGCATGAAAAAGTGAAAATAAAACTCCATCAAGGTCAAATATCGAACAAATGTAATACCCAACATCATGAGAAAAGAAGCCATAAGATCAAAAAATCCCAAAATGAAGGCAATAAACAACCACCGTCAACTTATACAGTGAAGATCAAATCTAGGTGGGAATGTGAAAGATAACATGTTAAGTTAACCAACAAGATTATGGAACCAACTAAAATGATAAAAACCATCTCAAATAAATCAAAACAAATAGGTAAAAATGAATATAATGCACATTCCACAATCCGCAATGTGGGTTGTGTGTTGTGGAAATGCAACTTCAAACGAAAACAAACAAAAAGTGTCTGCAATCCACAATTGTGGGCTGCGGAAATTCAAACAAGACGAAAAAGGAATGACTTGTCCACAATACGCAATTGTCTCTTGCAGGTTACAGAGATGAAAAATTGTGATTATTGAAAAATGTTTCTGGATCCGCAATCTGTAATTGCGGATTGCGGAATGGAAAATTTTCAAACACAAAACCAAGCTCCCACAATCCGCATTCTAGGTTGCTAGATGCAGGAAAGACAGACTTTTGGGAAAAAATAAATCCTTCTTCAACTCACCAAAACACAAATAAATGCATAAATTTTCCAAAACGTTAACTAAATCAAACCATGAAAAAGATAATAGAGGCCATGATAAACAACATGGAAATATCGAAATGAATAAGGGACTGAAGCATCACCTTTTTCATATAAAAATTGTGGCTCCCATGTTTTGGATAAAACATGGGATCTGTTGTAGCTACAACAGACCCCAAAGGGTCTACCAAGACCAATGGTATTGGCTCCAAGCTTTATCATTTTACTACAACTTGAGAGGGAAGGTGTTATTCAAAACAAGCTTCCACGTAACAACGACATTTAACGTGATTGAAAGAATACATTAATATAAATGATATGCGCATCTTAAATACATATCTACTTGACATATTTTTAATTAAGTTGATCCATTGGAAATTAGTTACAACACTTCCACTTAATTTTCAACCACAACAACGACTACAACTTTCAAAAACAAAAAAATTAACAATTTAGTTTCTTTTTCTTCTTCAGGCTCCAAACATTATACTCATCAATCCTTTGTATCATCTTCTTTAGCTTGAAATTTGGTTTGGTTTTCTTCAGTGTAGCTTAACAACTATACATGCAACTTGAAAAATTTCCATCTTCTCTGTTGTGTTTATTTATTCCTTAGGATGACTTTCAACTTCAATCATTAAGTCTCTAGTCAAATTCATTTCATTATTGATCTGATTCAATTCCTCAATCATTTAATCAAAAACTTTATCAAAATCACAACTTTATTTAGCATCTTCTTAGTTGTTTATAATACCTACACAATGATAGGAAAGCAAATTGTTAGGAAAAATAATTATGTTTTTTGTTACTCTTCTTCGTCCTCTTCTGAGATGTCAGCCTTCAAATCTACTCCAACTTGTAAAAAGTTAGGAACATCAAGAGTTTATTCATTAATTGCAACAACAATTGTCATTTGGTTTTCATGTCCAAGTAATCCATATTTTCCAACCAACAAATTATGTATCAACTTCATTTCTAACTTAAGTGCAATGTGCTCTTCTTCACCAAGAATTTGTTCACCACATCTTCGCTCAGTTTTAATTTCAGTTTCAAATTGTATTACAATATATATATATATCTTCTCTCAAAATAAAAAATATTACGATGATTGCAATCTTCTTCACGGAAATAAGATACCAAACTAGTATCCATATCTTCCATTTTTTTTAAACTTTCACAATCATTCTGGACAAATATTTCACAATCCTTCTAATATTAGTTCTTTCAATAACTGACCTCAACGGGACTTCCTAATTCTATTTAGGGAATAAACTTAATAAAATTCTTGAGGTAGCTTTAAACAACTTTTAGACTTACAAAGTATCAACTATAAACAAGTGACATGCATTAAAATGCATAATCACAACTACAACTTATGTTGGTATCGAGTTCTTCTCCCCCTAAAACACACAAGACAAATATTTTTCTCAAGTATAGGTAGAGCACATGCTCAACCTTTCACCACTAACAAAATACAACAACAAAATTATTATAAACAATTTCAAAACATTAACAATTTTACTTAGTCCCCTTTCTCATTAACAACTATAGTTCCCAAAATACTTTGAGTTTATGCTTGACATTAGGCTATGACCTTGTCAAATTTCATCCATATCCGGTCAAGTTAGTTATGAGGAATTATGGAAACAACACGTGGGATAAACCTCAATAGGCTCAACCATTAAACCATGGGAGGACCACTAAACCATGGGAGCACAATAACAGTTAACACGTCATAATTGAGGAGGATTGATGACTTTAGTATCTCAACAACATCATTCCTCTTTGTTCATCCCATATAATTTCAACTCATGTGCTAGGATTCACCCTTCAATGGAAGTACAAACCTTTGAATGTCTCTCTCTACTAGATACACCTCTTCCTTCTCAACACTGGAATCCCTTCTCATTCCTCGCAGGGGTCCTCTTCAATATTTTAGTGTCACAAAAATAAATTCAAAAAGGAAAAGTTATGTTGCTTGGACCTTTCTCTTCATTCGCATGGGAAATTAATACTTCAATTCTCTACTACGTTTACTGAGATACTCTAACAAAAAACTAAAATTCCACTTACCCACAATCACAAAATGACGGCTGATATAACTTGCATGCATGTTGTAGCTTCCTTTCTCTGCAGATATAAGCTCATTTAATAGCTTCCTTTCTCTACAGAGATAATCTCATTCAACATATTCCTTTCTATGTAGAGATAAACAATGGTTAAGTGATAAAAATTGAAATTATATTAAGTACTTTCAATTGTTCCCTAGTGTCATTAAGTATCGTAATCAAAACTCTAATTGCTAGTTAATCATTATTAAGAGTAAATGGCCTTTAGAGGTGGAATTTATGTCAGAATTGGCTTGGAATTGATATGTGATGTTGGTAGAAGGTGTTACTAATCCTTCTCATCCCTTGTATTATATGTTAGAATAGTTTTTGAATTTATTTGAATTTATTGATAATTAAAGGCACTCTGTCATGATTAAATCCTTAAAAAAATGAAATGTAATATTTGTATAAATTTAATACGCTTCCACGAGTGACATTACAAGTGGTATCAGAGTTTAGATTCCAACACTACGGATGATGGGCCCTCTACAAAGTTATTATCTTCTACATATGTGCATTTGGAGTTTACAAATGTGTTTATTAAAATGCAATTAACCTCCCTTATGTTAATAGAAGAACAAGAAGCCTCACTTCAATTATTTGTTCATTGTATGAATTATAATTAATTAATATTTCATATTTGGTGTTCAATAGATTGATTGGTAAGTACTATGTGGTGCATAACTAATAATTGAGAGACTTGATTGGTTCACGCTTGTGCATTACCACTTTTAGTGCTCATTGAATTGTTAATATTGAAATGATTTTTGTAATATGAATTATTTACTGATACATTATGATTAATTTCTAAGTAAATAATTGTCATTATAATAGTATGCACTATGCACCATTATCAATATTAAGTTAATGCTAAGTTATTAATATCATATAGTTCTATTATTATTAAATATTAATATGATTTATTAAGTGGAATTTATACCCTATATGAATTTTGTATTTTCTATGAATGCTATGCTTTTATAGTGTTAATTATGCCAACATGGATGAGTAACTCCTTTTCTATTTTAGGAATGAGACACTGGTCTAAATAATAATATTTCTCATTCTCTTTTTATTTTATGCATGTAGTATGTTTTTATACTATTTATCAATTATTACTATGCTAACTTATCTAATTAGTTAGAGGTGGAATTGCCACTTAGAGGTAAGCATAACAATGGGATATTTTTGTATTCTATTTTTTAATTAATTTATTTTGGGGTTAGTGGTAACATTATTATTATCCTAGCTATATTACTNTATATATATATATATATATATATATATGTCATCGACATAAATATGTATAATATGATATGTGTGATATGTATAGTTGTTAAAAGTATATATAAGAATATATGAATGCTTTTACTTTGATAGGACAACCCCGAGATGAGGCCACATATACACAACATATTTGCACTCAAGAATAGCTCAAGTATCAATTTGAAAATTCAAAAATCTATTCCTCAAAACATACTTCCTCTTCCACCCCACTACCAGGTGCAATGATAATCCATACCCCCTATGCCATCGAGGTATCACCATTCACCATCAGGATTTATATCCAAGTCTTGGATAGAGCCAAGTAGTGGAAAAGAAGCCGCAATAATTCCCCTTACTAATTTCTTGTCTATCTCCAGTTCCTATGGGATGTGACTCCCTTCACCTAACTCATTCCTCAATATATCATAATCCTATTTCCTCTATTCTTGTGTGAGAACCAAGACTAACAACAAGGGTCAATATTCAATACCGATTATAGGGTCCTCAAATATCAACAAAGATACATTCACTTGAAAATCATATTTCAATCAACCATATGATTAACATTAGGTATACAAATATAAGATGCGTGATATAAGAGTATTCTTTAACAATAAACCATGCACACAAAGATATCATAAATCAATCACCATGACACATATATAGAATACAACATGAATAGAACATGTGATAATACTTGTCTCAAATTTGGGTGAATAGCTTCAACAAGACAATGTTCCTCCTACAATTAGAGCATACTCAGTTTATCAACTCTCATAACTACCTCTTCTGAGAACCAAAATTCTTCCAACTATTACTTTCATGTATGTATCGACTTACTATGGGATCACCATCTCATTTCTTAGCTTTGTGAGTGAGAAACGAGACTAGTCGAGTGATATGGTGGAAGAAAAGAGGTGACAATCCACCAAACTAACTCTCTAGAGATGGATACTAGAATTTTGTCTGAGGGAATCCAAGAACTCATTCCCAATAACTAAACCATATTGCTCAACAAAGATACTTGAAATAGAGATGCTTCTTTAACAAGGACGATTTTTCACATTCCCAAGAGACATATGGTTAGCAGTAAACATATATATTGTTCAACAAGATTCTTAAAATACATCTTTCAAAAAAATAAATTACTAATCAATTACATGAAATACTTTAGTATATGCAAGGTACTCCAGATATAAATAGTTCTTCAACAAAATACTTAAAATGAATTTAATTGAATATTATTCTAATATTATTCTAATCAATTTCAATCATATAAAATGCATCTAAGATACATGAAATGTGTTCATATCAGTCACTCAAATGAGACACATTACCAATATGCTTTTGCATGAATTATCACACAAATAATTTTCCTACAAGGATGCATGAAGTGTCACCAAGATATTTTCCCAACAAGATGCATGAACTATCACTATGATATTTTACTAAGATTCATTTCAACAAAGGTATTTGATATACTACAAGGATACCCTAGTAAGATCCTTTCAGCAAACATCACAATTATATATTTCCTTTCAACAAGATCCCTAAGTAATTTTATAACAAATATACTAGCACCACATTCTACATAATTAGCATTGAATAGATAAGGATACATTAAGTTCATATTCAATAAAGGTACATGTATCATACTTAATCAGTTACATGGTTAGTAGATACTTCTCAAGAGAGATATACGAAATACCACCAAGTTATTACCATGATACCTTTCAATAATGACACAATATACTTTTCTGATGAAGATCACAAGTATAATTTTTTTCAAAGATCACCAAAATACTTTTGCATTTTAATGTAACAGGGAAAGTGAACTTATATGCAATAGTTCCGAGTCTAACTTAGAACCTCCAATACCTCCAAATACCTCCACATGTTTCCAAGCACTTACAAACACCTTCAAACACTCAAACACTTTTAAACACCTCCAAATTTTACACTTGCATCATTACATACACTCACCTCTATACATATAGTATATTCACAATATTACATACATGTAATACTAATAACTATTACATATAATAGAATACATATTATAGTATATACAAACATGAGATCTAGCTTGGGAGAGCCAAAGGCTGGGTGAAATGTGGTCTAGATGATGCTAGTTACGCAATGATAAGATAAGTGGTTTATTGAATGTTTGTTTAATTTAGTTGGATTCGATATGATTTATTTATGGATTCACATGAAAGTTTTGATTAAAAGTCTGAGTTATTTGTGGAGGAAATTTCCCACAAAATTAAATCTATTTATGCAAGTAAATATATGAAGGAATTGGAAATTAGTTTTTGGGATTTGGTGCACAATTTGTTTGAGGAAATAATTATTTTGTATCTATGATAAAAAATTGATATTTATTCCCCTATTCATTATATAATGTTTATTTGTATGGTACAGTAACCTTGTAATGGTCTAAGACACTTCTCTTTGATGCTTCTACCTTTTATTAGAAAACCAATTCTTCGATCAGACCATTTGGCATAGTTTGGAGACTTAGCACATGAAGTGCTTGTAAAAATTCCTGAGTGTTAATTTTATGCTTTTGTATGATAAATAATATTTAAAATTCTGTGAGAATGTGAGTAGAAATATTCTTGGCAGCGTTGGGGAAATGTCTACCAAAATTCTAGATCACCTTCCAATTTCTAACTCCTTCAATGGAATTGTTTTGGGTATATTTGTGACTTTGCATACGAAGTGTTTGGAAAAATGTTAAAATGAGATATACCTCTGTTATGACTGATAAAACATGTTATTTCAATGTGGATATTCATTTTAATGATTCTATGAGCTGTGGATTTAATTATTTTACCGATTCATAGAATTACTACTCAATTCATATGAGTAAAATTAACTTGTTTTGTGAGTTGTTTAATGGAATGTATATGGGTGGAAAGATAAATACATAAGAATGTAAGTTGAGTGTATTTATTTTTATTTTTCATTTAAAAATTTAAATTGGAAACTCGGTACATTGCGGTGAAATTGATAAATAGTTTTTGGATTCGAATCTCTGTTTTTGGTAAAAGATAAATGTACAGCCATATTCTCTTTTATTGGTTCTTTAATTTTTCAATATAATGATATATTTTAGATATGTACCTTCACCTATGTGTGCCTTAGAACTCAATACGATTGGTTTGATTGAATTCCTGGTAGTGTTTATTAACTAATTGTATTGCTTGAACTTGAAATATTCTTTGTTTATGTACTCAGATTAGATATGCAAAAGTACTTCATTTTATTGTACATGCATGATTAAATATTTTTATAATGGATGTAGGTTCAATTTTTCTTTCATTGGCATCATTTCATGTCGAATTTGTGCAAGACTAGTTGTTAGTATTGAGCGACTAGTTAACTAGTTCTTGTGGAATCATTTTCATAATTATTATGTTTAATTAATTGGAAAATTGTAGTTAGGAATAATTTACATGTTATCAGGTCTTTATTGGCCATTGGACTTTATAAACAATGGTAAAGTTATAAACAAATTAAATTATATAAAGTAATTTCAATTGTGCACTAAGTGTCGTTAAGTATCATAATCGAAATGCTAATTACTAGTTAATCATGATTAAGAATAATTATGTCTGAATTGGATTGGAATGGATATGTGATGTTGATAGAAGGTGTTAGTAATCCTTCCCAATACTTGTATCAGATGTTAGAATAGTTATTGAATTTATTTTAATTTATTGGTAATTAAAGGGATTTTGTCGTTATTAAATCTTGAAAAATGAAATTTAATATTTATTTAACTAATCCATTGTGCTAAAATTATATAATTATCCTTAGAGAGCTAATGATATGCCCCTCATACCACTTGATACCCTTGGGGGAAATTACCAAAAACTATAATGTTAGTGCATAATTATCCTCTCCATAGCATCAATTTCTCACATAGTGACTTAGGTATTGGTCTCATGATTCGACTAGTCCAAATTCCACTCAGTTTGACCATCCAAGCCACTATAGAGATTCCTCCGAATCTAATATTTATAAGTCATGGAAGTGATCCTCATTAGAGGAAATTTGAGGTCTAAAATGGGTCTTGTAAGGAAAATAATAAAATAATAGTTAAAATAATAAAATAATATTCTAATTTTTAAAGGAAAAGACAAAAAAACTATTTTTTGTTTTTGTATTTTCAACTTATCTCCCTATTTTTTTACTCAAATTTCAAGTAGGAGAACTCGTTGGATGTGAAATTCACTTATTCATCCAATGAGTGGTCCTGCTCAAAATTTGAGTAAAACCGCAAAGATATAAGTTGAAAATACGCAAACAAAAAGTAGTTATTTATGACAAAAATGCTAAGTCAACCATTATGGTTGAATCGTATTGAAATTCTATTGGTTCTTCAATTACAATGCATCAATGTCTTTTTTTCTTATAGGGTCCATTTTAGACCCCAAATTTCCTCTAGTGAGTGATCCGAACTTTCTACTTCTAGCAGTTGAGGTTGCATTCCTAGTTTTAGGGTTTCCTCCCTGAAATTTAATATCCTACGTTGAAAGTTAGTGTTGTGGAGTGAATCAAGGGAAATTATTCCACTGTTGAGGGACTCCAATTGCATCTCCTTACTATTATGAGCTAGTAGTGCACCTTTTAAGATTTTTGAGGATCATTCCACACATGCATGAGCTTATCATTCAATTGTCCCTTTCTTTTAGTTTTCTAATTCCACTTAGGTTAGTTATGAGTTTTTTAACTCACCTCTAAGATATTGCATGGATAACAAATGGAATTTGAGATCTAGTTAAGCCTTTCTAGTTTTTTATGTATTGAAGAATAATTAGAGTCACCTCTCTTATCAATTTGAATTTCCTATATATAACTATTCATTCATCGTTATACAATAAACGAAATACAATGGAATAGTGTGTTGATGAAATATAGTTCACATATCTTCTTTGTTTTGATGATGAATTTTATGATTTTGTCGCTTAATTGATTGCTTCTAAACTGTATTATTACTTTGTTTAGAATCTAGATCTCATGCTCCAAAATATTATATGGTATAAGAGCTTTAGGGATTATAAAGGAGTTTTTATATAAGATTGTAGGTTAAAGAACACATTGCAAGTTGAAGACATTATCATGAGTGCATTAGCTGAAATGATGCTATCTCCATAGAAAATACTTACTCCCTTCAATTACTTTGAGTGCAAATCAAGAATTGAAATTCTATTGTGAATGAAGTGATTCCATAGGATCACTATGGGAATAGAAATAGATCCTAATTCAAATGTAGAGAAGTCAAAATACCTAAACAAAATGGATGAATCCTTATTATTACTATGTTACTAAGTATCTTTGGATCTCCAATATCACATCAAAACAAAAAAATCCAAATGGTATATGGAAACAATTGTCTAGTATTTTTGGAAAGTAAGATGAGATGAGATACAACTAATTGGGGATTGATCTCTGAGGTAAGGGCATCCCGACCCGTGACAAGTAGTCATATTTGAAAATTACCCAGAGATGACTATGAGATGAGTCAACGACCCTAGTGTAGTAAGAGGTGTAGTTGAAGTTATGAGATTCTAGTAGTCGAATGAAAGAGGAAGCAGTCAAAGTAGAGGTGAGTCAAAGTAAGTATTGAAAGAAACAGTTGGAGATGACAAAGTAGTCAGTTGATGAATGATGGGAAGAATAAATTGACTAGTTTACTAGTTACAACATAAGAGAAGAGTAGTTGAATAAATAAATGAGCAATTAGGAAGATAGTTCAAGTAGTCTAGGTGGCACGAGGAGATGAATAAGTTTCAGGAAATACTTGAGGAAGGTATTGATTGTAAAGAGTTATTCGGAAGGTTCTAGAATAATATTTTACCAAACCATGAAGGCTATAAATAGGAAATCCCATGATAGGAAGGGATCAAGTCCCCGGGTCTTAAGAGATAACAATAAATATTGTATGTAACAATCACTTCGACATGTTTGAATTATTGTGCCATTGATCTTCAGGAAATGAGTGCAATTATATTGTATTATTATACAGTGTAATGGAATGAATAATACACAGTGAACAAGAAAATTTTCACTAGAAACATATAAGTATTGCTTGGTACAATTACAATATAAACTTCATTAATCCTGACAGTATACAATAGTGTTACATAAAGGAGAATTCGAATCATGTAGATATGATTTGAATCTACCAACTCAATATAATTGCATGGCTAACTAGAAGTGTCTAAGTCACTATCAAAGGTAACTAGCTAACTCAAGTTGTCTAATTCAATCTCTCAATCAGTTATAATAAGTTAAACTAGTCTAACAGATGCAGTATATGAGAAGTAGGTGAGAATAGGTGACGTACCACATGTATCCATGCAATACTGGTGCTAATTGAAGTGGAGGACATCTAACTAAAGGTAACTAAATCATAACTAAGATTGACTAGTCACCAACTTCCAACAACTGAAGGAGGTTGGTCCTGGCACTCCCAGTGGTTCCTAAATTGTAGGGATTGGTCTAGGAGGTGCATAAACTGATGCATGAAGGTGCAGTCAGTTGCGTTTAGCCTCTATCTATGTTCCCCACACTCTATTTACTAGTGCATGTGGCCCCATTAGACCAAGTGGACCCAATGGTACTGGTTGACCCAATAATAACTAAATGAATCCTAAGTTAGTAAAATATAATCTAATAGACCAGTTTGTACAAGGGATTATTATAAATACTAACACCCCCCCTTAATCCCAACTTGGACAACTGTGGGCCCTAGAAAAAAGGCCAAAATTCACCCATATACAATCTAAAATAATTAAAAAAATATCCTTAATAAACCGAGGAAATAGGGGAAAACACCATGGGAAAAACCCTCCTCAAGATAAGCAGGAACAAGAAATACAAGTTTTGAATAAAAACTTTGTGAAAATTTTGTTGTAATTTGCAACACTATGCAGCAGCAAATGTAGTATCCTACTTCTTATGTGCAACAACATCCTGAGACTATGGATGTGAACCTATAAATCCAAAACAAATTATTATGTCTGGAGGAATTTTCTTCTTTGGAAGAAGAAGAATATGCTCAACTCAATCAGGAACATATACAACTGTAAGATGAAAAATAGACTCATGTAGAGCAATTGAAATCAACTAATGAGAGAGAAAAGGTGCTTGAAAATTCGAACCATGTGAGGAAAACCCAAGAAACTGATATATTTCAGCCTTCAACATCAACCCATGTGAGGTAACATCAACTCCAAGTGTTAGGATCAAGTGTCTAGGCGAATGCAAAATGTCTACATATTTACTAGTTATGTGAGGAGATGAGCATGTGATCAAATACAAAGGTAGAGAAGCCTTGGGACTATTCAGAGAGAATGATTGAGCTCCATCATCTGAGCTAGCTTTAGAAATAACCAATTATTCACAAAATATAAAATCAGCAAAGTCATAAGAGGAAACTAACATCAAATCCCCAGCAGCAAGTTTGAAAGAAACTTGCGGTACTTGATTTTTCACACCAAAATTGATGAGAACGGGTACAAGCATGAATGGAAGTTCTTGAACCTTAAAATTCGAACCAAATAATACCATATCAGATCCAAATAATATCATATCATATCCAAATAATATCATATCAGATCCAAATAATTTCATATCATATCCAAGAGTGTCCTCCACCGAGATGGTAGATGCACACTTTTCTCCTTCTTCAAAAATCTGAGTATTGGTACATTCAATCATGTAGGAATTTCCTGGAAGCTCAAGATCAATGAGAGTGAATGGATCACTCCTAAAATCTGATAGTATTTCCAAAATATACAAATATTCACAAAATATAATATCATAAAACTCATGAGAGAAAACTGACATCAAATCCCTAGCAACAATTTTGAAAGAGACTTTTGCTACTTCATTTTTCACACCAAAATTGATGAGAACAACTACAAGTATTACTGGAGGATCTTGAAACAAAATTTGAACCAAATAAGATCATATCATATCAAACTAAGTTAATATCAGATCCTAGAGTGTGGAACAATGGTTCCAAGTGCTCCACCAAGATTGTAGATGCAAAAGTTTCTCCTTCTTCAACAAAACTATGAGTATTGATGCATGCAATCATGTAGGAATTTTCTAGAAACTCTAAATCAACAAGAATGAATGGATCACTCCTAAAATCTGATATTATTTCCAAAAAATCCAAAGTATTAATTTTTTGCACCCCAGCAACAACATTAGAGAGAGAGAAATTGAATTCCTCTTCATTTTCTGAAGCAATCACTGGTAAAATATGCACAAAATTTAAACTAGAAGAATCACTCAAGAATGTTTACATAGAATGGAAGGAGAGTTTTTATTCAATAAAATATATTAAAATGTCTTCTTCTCTATCATCCATATGATAATATGAGATATTATATATCTCATAAACTTTCGAAGCAACAGGAGAAGGAGTCACTCCAAGGAGACTTTCTTCAATTCAAATTGACTGTGTGGAAGATTCTGCTTCTTCTTCATCTTGAACAACTTCATCGGAGAGAATAGAGGCTGAAACTTTTGAATAAATAACTCTTGTGGTATTGGGTGTGATATCCAAATTAATATAATGATTCTCATTGTGATTGCAAAAGGTTCTATCCAATTATGTCCAGAGATCCTTTGGGTATTCGACAGAATCAATAAGGTAGCGCAAGATTGGAGAAAAGGCGAGGCATATTGTTCCAAAATCTCTATCACCGTCATTTAGACAATTCCAATATACCTCAAAGAGACCTTGTCTCTTTAGAGATGAGATCATATTCAATTTCTATTCAGAATATCTTGTGAATGGAGGAATAAGAGGAACTGATAATCTCGAATCCATATGAAGTTGTACCTACAAAATATCACTACAAAACCAAAAACAATTCACAATATGTCAGAATCAATACTTCCATATCAACATGTACACTTTCTCTGGGTCTATCACGTTTGTAGAGACTTCTCTGAATGAAACCAAAGTTATCAATGCACACTTTGCGGTACTTATGTGGAAACCCAGCTACTTCTGGTCTACAATGGAGATTGGATAGACTTGTTGTATGCCTCACTAGGCTCTGATACCATGTTTGAATTATTGCTCCATTGATCTTCAAGAAATGAGTGCAATGAGGTTGTCTTATTATGTAGTGTAATGGAATGAATAATACACACTGAACAAGTTAAATTTCACTGGAAACAAATAAGTATTGCTCAGTATAAGTATAGTAGAAACTTGATTAATCCCTGCAGTATACAACAGTGTTACATAAAGGAGAATTTCAATCACGTGGATATGATTCGAATCTACCAACTTAATCTGACTGCATGGATAACTAGAAGTGTCTAAGACACTATCAGAGATAACTAGATAACTCCAATTTTCTAATTCAGTCTCTCAATAAGTTATAACCAGTTAAACTAGTCTAATTGATGTGGTAGGTGAGAGGTAGGTGAGAATAGGTTCCTTCCCACATGAAACCATGCAAGATTGGTGCTAATTGAACTAGACGACATCTAACTGAATGTAACTAAAGCATAACTAATATTGACTAGTCACCAACTACCAACAATTGAAGGAGGTTGGTGCTAGCACTCCCAATGGCTCCTAAATTGTAGGGAGTGGTCTAGGAGGTGCATAAACTGATGCATGAAGGTGCAATCAGCTGTAGTTAGCCTATATATATGTTCTCCACACTCTAGTGATGTGTACATGTGGCCCCATTAGGACAAGTGGACCCAATGGTACTAGTGGACTCAATAATAACTAAATGAATTTTAACTTTTAGGAAAATATATTCTAATAGAACAATTTGTACAAGGGAGGATTGTAAATCCTAACACGACTAAGTAACACAGCCTCAAATATAAATATAATTATTTATGTAAATTTCATCCTACAGACTAATAGAATCCATAATCCTTGGCATTTCTCTATGTTGTTCTATGTGTGGATGTACATATGTTTTTTTTTGTGTGCTTTGATCTACAACTAACCACACAGGTTAACCGTATTTGCATCAGTTGGTATCAGAGCAAGAGATTTATCATGTGAAAAGGTAAAGCAAGGTATGATAGTGATTGTATGTGTGAAGCAACTCCAGCTATCGTTGGGTAGAGTTCTACAAGTGGCGATTTGATTATCTGAGCAGGAAGATAGCTCAAAGAAGTGTTAAGATCCATGGTAGAAAAAAACGTGGTGGTGCACGGGTCATTATCGACCATGAAACATTTCAAGAATGTGTCGAGATAATGAGGATGCTGAAAAATGAGTTAGCATCCATGAAGGATGCGCAATGATAGGGATACATTACATAAACCATTGACTATAGTGATGAGGAATTCGAGGATAGAGAGGAGTTAAAGGATCCAAATAATAAAGTATTGAAAGGCTCTATCAGATATGAGAGGGTAGGGTAATTTGGATGTGCCTACCTACTCAGAGAGGTTGAAACTAGAGGAATTAATAGACTAGGTCAGGGATATGGAGAAATAATTTGATATGGAATAGATAGAAGACCCCAAAAGGGTGAAATTTGCTTACCTAAAGTTGAAAGGACACTCCTCATTATGGTGGGATATCATATAATATGACGGAGTGAAGAAGGGGAAAGAAAGATAAAGGCATCTGATAGAATGGTCATGAAGCTAAAAGACAAATTTTTACCTACTAACTACATGATTTCCTTGAATAAGAAACTACATAACTTGCGACAAAAGGAGATGACTATGAAGAAGTTCACAGAGGAATTCTATAGAATTTCAATTCATTCAGGGAATACCGACAAAGGAGAAGAAGCGATAGTAAGATACACAAATCGGTTAAAGTATGATATTCAGGATGAGATGATCCGTCAAGGTTCAAGACGATCAGGAAAGTGTACTAGATGAACCTAAAGGCCGAAGAAAAGTTGATGAAAAAAACCATTACAATCAGAGGGAAAATGAATGCTAGGGGTGGAAGGACTATTCCTTCCAGGGGACAGAATAGTGGAACAAAAAGGGAATTCATCGAACAGAACCAACGAAGAAAAGAGACTTCGATCAAGGAACATGAGTCAAAATCTTGGCGAAATGGTGGAGAGACTTTAAGATCAGGTGCATATGGTTGAAGGAGAGATAATGATGAAAGAGGGAAAAATGGACCGACTATAATCTGTTGTAAGTGTCATGAATTTAGGCATAAAACATATGAATTCCTAGAGAATTTGTGTATTGAGAAATGGTCTTAGAAGATGACAAGTTAGTGCTAAATTTGGCACAAAGACAAGTCCAACAATTGGAATCAGCAAAGATGAAGAAAAGGAGAAAGGAGGTTGAAACCTCATGACTAGGAGGTTGAAACCTCATGACCAGGAGGATATTAATTCAGTTGACCCGATGATAGGAGGATGAGCTATGGCAACAGAAATATATCTTCCATATGAGGGTGAAAATCATCGATAGATATTGTTTAGCGATAGTCTATGGAGGAAGTACAGAGAATTCGGTCTCAACAGAAGTTATCAAGAAATTGGGGCTGAACTGTATGCCACACCTGAGACCATATATGGTATCATGGCTACAAAATGGACACCATGTGATGGTGACCAAACAATGTGTGATTAATTTCAAGATTGGAAGGATAGAAAATAACATGTTATGTGATGTTATCTCGATGGATGCTTTCCATTTGGTGTTGGTGTTGTAGGTTTTGCAGTCATATAGAAATAGATCATAGTGTTATTTGGTTTTCATTGATGGAAACATAGTTCCAAGCATATGATCCAGATAAGAGGAATCAGAAGAATCCATGGTGTGTGCAAAAATCAATGAACAGAAGGAGATCAGGATCAATGGACCAGGTTGATCCTGGAAGCATATCAATGGCTGACAATGATTTCACTGGGAGAACTAGCATGGATTAATAAATTTCTGATGTGCACAAAATTTTTATAAAGTATTCCTTATGGTATTTGAATTCCACCATCGATCTAGATCTCAGGGTCCTCCATGATTTGAGAGAGTCAACTAGTAGGTGATTTAACGATCATATTGGGAGAGAAATTTTAATGTAATATGCTCTATAACATTTGGAGTCCATCGTAGATATGTGTGGACCCATATCCAATAGTTATCAATAATTTCTCTCATTGAAATAGGAGGTGAGTTAACACAGAGGCTGGACGTGAAATTATTGTGAGAATCAAAGTTTGAAAGAAAATCTATTGAACAGATCTGATGGTCAGGAGTGAACCCACACAAGAATCGATGGCTCGGAAGGATTTCTACATGCATAAGGAAGAAAGAGGAAAGGTTGGAAGTTATTTAACAAAATATTGAAAACTCGGGATGCGCATCCTGCACCAGATCGAAGAATCGATGATTGGGAAAGGGTGCACAAGAAATCAACGGTGCAAAAGGACTTTTTGCAAGTAGAAGTAAGAAATCAAAAAAGTATGGAATTTCTTCAAAAAAATATTGAAAACCCGGGATCTACATCCCACACTGGATCTAAGATCGATAGTAGGGAAAGGGTGCAGAAGAAATCTATTGCACGGAAGGATTTTTGGAAGAGAAATTTAGAAAGCAGAAAAGTATTGAAGTTGTTTAACAATATGTTGACAACCCATGATCTGCATCCCACATCAGATCTAACATTGATGATCGAGAAATGTTATACAAGAAATCGATGACACAGATTGAATTTGCAGAAAAGGATGTGCAGAAGTAGGTTTTTTTATTTCATATCAACGGTTGGGAGAGAGGCTGTATGAAATCGACGGTGCGGAAGAATTAATGCATAAAAGGATGTGTGGAAGTTGGAAAGTGGAAATGGGAGAATGATATCTGGAAAATCGCATATCCAATATCCGATTTTATTCTTAGATGAATGGTCATAGAGAGCTCAAAGAATATCAATGGGGTAGATTGATTGGTGCGGAACCAGTACTACGGAACCAAGAGTGTGGAAAATATGATTTGTTGAAGAAAGAAAATTGTGGAAGAGCCAAGTTGTAGAAAATGCTAGATGCCGAAGAAGCGAAATGACGAAGATATGTTGTAGAAACTCATGACTACTCAGGGATTGTACTTCTTATATATCATAAGGCATCGAATGGTTTGATCAATTATGGAAATGGGTCATTAGGCATATGAATAGGTAAAGGGTTTAAGGACATATATGTATAAAAGGATGTGCATAATGAATGGATGGTTGCACTCTCTATAGGAAGAGAAGCTGGTGCATGGATCGTCGTCAAAGTGGGTATTACAGAATGACAGAGGAATCTGAGCTCTTCCAAGAATATCCAAAACATAGACAATGAAAGGAACAAAGACGCATACATAAATCTAGAAACAGAAGAGAACAAAGTTGGTATGCATTGTTATATGTGGTTTTCTACATATTGTACTGAACATGTTTTGACTCCGAGAAGAAAGGATGGTAGGGTGGTGCTAGGAAAAACATGTTGTCTTCTCTATACAAATTGAATCCTTTACAAGTGGAAGTTTGTGCTTTCACTGAGTTGTAGCTAGAGAATGTCATTTTAGTGGGTGCTACACAATCTTGAGGGTTGGTGCTATCTACAAGAAGGATTTTGTAAAATAGAGGTTGTAGCCTCATTTGATTAGGTGCTCAAATTAAAAAGAATATTTGTTTGTCTCTATCATGTGTGTGTGAATGATAATTTTCATCTCTTATATTATACTTGCTACATTATCATAACTATAAATCTGTAATCAGTAATAAGGGTTTAAACACTAAAAAAATGGTTTAATCTTTTGAAATAATAGATTCACTCCCCCTCTCAGTTATTTGAGTAATTTCAATAGTTGGGACTACCATGGTAGTACGATCGGAATAAAAACTCTGACAGTGATGCTAATATGGTTATAGTGTGGAAGGATGGTTTTCAACAAAAGTTGGTTCCACTACACAAGAGTGAGGATGACGAGAAAAGTCGAAATAATTGTTGGGATAAGAGAGTGTTGATGTGCTCGAATAAAGATTTATTGAAGTAAAAAAAGAAACAAGGGGGTTTCTTCACAATCATTCCAAAGGTTCTTAGTGTGGAGAATCCAATGGAATATGTCGTGAAAAAATTCAAAGAATTGCTAATAAAATTTTGAAACATATTGGTTGATGAACTACCAATGCGAATGCCACCAATGAGGAGTATACCACACCAAATTGACTTGGATAAAGGATTAATTAGACAAAGTTTGAGTCAGTGTGTAGTACCTGCAGTACTCTCAGTGAATAAAGGAGGAGAGTGGAGGATGTGGACCTATACAAGGGCCATCAACAAGATTACCATTAAGTACAAGTTTCCACTACTAAGAATGGAAAACCTGATCAATTGTTTGAGTGGAGCCATATAGTTCACCAATATTGATTTAAAAAGTGGCAATCATCAAATCAGGATTCGAGAAGGTGATGAGAGGAAGACAACTTTCTAGAAAATAGAGGGGTTGTATGAATGGTTGGTTATGCCATTCAGACTTACGAATGCACCTAATACGTTCATGAGACTAATGAACGATGCAATGAATCCATTTTTGGGAAATTTGTTATAGTCTATCTCGACGATATATTAATATTTAGCATTAGAGGAAATTTCAACTCAAAATGGGCCTCCTAAAATGAACTAATAAAATAATAGTTAAAATATTAAATAATATTTATTAATTTTGGAGGAAGAAAAGAAAAAACTATTTTTTTGTTTGTATTTTTGACATATCTCCCTGTGTTTTTACTCAAATTTCGATCTAGAGAGCTCGTTGGATGTGGAATTAAATTTTGCATCCAATGAGTACCCACTCAGCATACTTTTTACGGACCCCGCTACCCCAAAAAACAAGAAATACCTGAAAAAACGGAATGATGATGTCATCATTCCGTTTTTTCAGGTATTTCTTGTTTTTTGGGATAGCGGGGTCCGTCAAAAGTATGCCGAATGGGTACTCATTGGATGCGGAATTTAATTCCACATCCAATGAGCTCTCTCGATCGAAATTTGAGTAAAAGCACAGGGAGATATGTCAAAAATACAAACAAAAAAAGTAGTTTTTTTATGATACTTATCCCCAAATTTATATTAAAAAAGTGTTTAAGACCTATACGGTATTTCAAATTTAAAGCAATTTCATTGGATAACACATGATGACATGGAATTTGAATAAAAGTTAAAAGGCCCATTTTGAGTTGAAATTTCTTCTAATGACAAATCAAGGAGGAGTATCTGAGACACCTAGGACAAGTATTGTGGTGGCTACAAGAGGAAAATTTGTTGTTCAACCTGAAAAAGTGATTTTCATGAAAGAAGAGTTAATGTATCTAGGATTTGTGATCTCTTGACAAGGTTAAGTTCACACTAGGATGGTTAGATCCAACTAATGTGATAGAGGTTAGAAGTATTCATGGAATTTCCAGTTTCTATCAGAAGTTCATTAAGGATTTCAGTTGGATATGTGCACCATTGACAACGTGCATGAACAAGGGTGAATTCAAGTGAACGGAGGAAACTCAACAATCCTTTTATAGACTAAAGAATAGGGTGACGGAGTTACCAATGCTATCTCTCCTCGAATTTGAGAAGGTATTCCAATTTGATTGTGACAAAAGTGGAGCGGTGATTAGAGAAGTGTTGAGCCAAGAAGGATGATTGATTGCATTATTTAGTGAGAAATTGCATGAGGATAAGAGAAAATACTGAGTATATGACCAAGATTTTTATGTTATTATTCATGCATTGAAAAAGTGGAGGCATTACCTACTACCAAAAGAGTTCATTTTATATACCAACCATCAAGCTCCAAGGTATTTGAACTCTCAAACCAAGTTGAACCAAAGGCATATGAAGTGGGTAGAATTTTTGGAGAGTTACACATTTTTTTAAAGCATAGTTGGGAAATCCAAATAAGGTTTCCAATGTGTTAAGTCAAAGGGTTGTGTTCCTGAACACATCAATTTTTTGTACAAAAGGGTTAGAGTTGGTGAAGATGGAATATGAAACAAATGAAGAGTTTCAAGAGGCATGCAAGGCATCAACAAAGCCATGGGGTGTTGAAAAAACCCTATATTTTGATTACTTCATTCGAGGGGGATATTTGTTTAAGGGGCATCGCTTATGCATTCACCATGGATCTACAACTGATAATTTGATTATGGTGTTACATAGAAGAGGACTATCTAGAAACTTTAGCATCGACAAGACCAGAGCATTGGTCAATGAAATATACTATTAGCCAGGTGTTGTAGAGGAAAGTTTCCTATGGATAGGGTTTAGGAGGCCATCAATGTACTGGGGTTGAAAGAGAGATGCATATAGTTATGCAAGAAAATATAAACAAGATTCAGATATTAGAATGGTTCACACCTTAACAAACAAAAGTTTATCCAAGAAGCCATTCAAGCTTCCCCTTACTCCTCTTGCTCCAAGAGACCTACAAAACAAATTATACCTTCCTCAAACCAATATGAACACATGTAAAACAATGATAATCAAATTAATATGAAATCCTAATCTCATTAACATAAACATATGATCATAAACAAATATTCAATAACACATTGAACAATGATTTTGGAAGAAGAAGGACATCACATCTTTATTAATCATGAAATTAAGTAAAATTATACTTTCTCTTCAAGTCAAGCACCTCACAAAAGATTTATCTAGTTCTTTTGCTTCTCTTATCCAAGGAACTCAACCTCCAAGCTCTGCAACACAAGGAGATAGCTTCTAGGGAAAAGGTGGGGGGGAAGAGAGTCTCAATTCCCCCAGCCTAAAAATGCAAAGGTTCAAGTATCCTCTAAAGGACCTCTCTACCTCTATTTATATGTTTCTGAAGAGATAACATCGATGACAAAGTAGTTACAACTGAAGGAATCAGTTGCATAACCATCCAAACTACCCAAAATTCAAGAAATGTCCATTCTTGACATATACAGGAAAAATACACGGGCTGCAGTGATGACAGTCATGTATGCAAGTCAATATACATAGGTTGCAGTGAAAATAGTCACATATACAAATTGATACATGAGTTTCAATGTCAATACTCACAAATACAATAGTAATTCAACGAATACGTGGGTACCATGTAGGAAAAGTCACGCATAGGTCAATGATGCTCATTTTAAGGGTACTTCTGGGAACTTTCAGAATTTGGTGTATTTTGGAAAATTTTATTTCACTTAGATACCTTTCCAATGTTGGAAATAAGATATCAAATAGAGTTATAGAACTATGGATATGTTTCCCCTAATATAGGTGTTTTTTAGTGACTTTCATGAAGCGTCGTCATGGAATTGTTGGCATGTGACGGAATCATGGGAAAGTGGTCGCAGGTAGAGATGTGTCATTTTGGGATTAAATAGATGCCCCCTAATGTATCTGGTTAGGGGGGAAATGATAGCCAAAATATATTATAAAGGAAACAACTGAGTATGGAGAGAGCAGAGAATCCAAGATCGAAAGGCTCGAAAAGAGGTACCTAAAAGAGAGATAAATTTCAAAAAAAACTGATCTCTGGGGCATACATGTCCATATACAAAATATCACCATAAGGATACAGGCAGATCCAACATATGTATAATTGATGTAACTATCATGGTCACTCAATATGAAAAAAAATACCATATGAAATCTAAAGGATTCATGGCCACAATTGAACAAGGTGGATCCATGCTCAATACTCAATCATAGCCACAAGAATACAAGGTGGATCTATGTCTCAACAAAATGTCATATGATGTGTGACAAGGTCTTGTGCAACTCAAGAAATGGAAAAAGATGACAATGCTATTTTTGGCCCAAGGTCTTCAATCAAAACCTCCCAAAAGGTACGAATCCTAACCATGCGAACAAAGGAGATAAATTCAAACGAGGAAACTGTTTGATTACCGGTTAATGATGAAAACCATTAACAAACATGAGTGAAAACACCATTAATGAAAATGGTCCCCAAGGTACCTAATACATTCTAACAAGTGTGAAAACAAGGAATTGAAGTAGAATACTTGAAGAATCCATCAAGTAGAATACAGAAGAATCCATCCATGAATGCAATCTTCAAGGTACTATCATAAAATCTAAATCTTAGTCCTAGAGAAAGAGGTGCTGATGTCAATAAGAAGAGATCTGTTGGAAGGAAGGAATTAAGGAATCCTTCATCATCCAACATGAGGTAAGACAAAGACTAACTGGATCTAGAACTAGTACATGATTTTATGACAAGGACCATGGAAGACATGATGTAATGAATGGATACCATGGAATGACCGACACAAAAGGTCAAGGAAACTACATAATGGATGACAAAGGTTTATCCTTGAATAGTGAGCATGACACAAAAGTGAATTAGGAATATTTTGACACAAAGGGACCAACAATGCAATTCTACAATGTAGGGGACATTGACAGATTCCCCATATAACTTAAGGAGTACAAAATCTGAATCGGGATAAAGTAAAAAACTAAGATCCAATTGTTGATAGACTCAAAATTGGTGCTTTGTTCTAGGAGACAAGACCTACTTCCATGATGTAAAAAAAATGTGAATAAACCTCCCTTCCCTATTTCTTGTAAAGGTTTAATGATTTGAAGAAAGAAAACTTGAGACATTCTTCATTTTTGGAAAGCTTGAAGAAGGGACAAAAAAATGCTTGATAAAGCACTTATTCGTGGATTTTATGAGCTTGAATTAGTGAATGCTCGACAGTGTTTTCATAGTTTTGAGAGCCTGAAAACTCCAAATAAGACTCTAGGGGTTATGTTTTCATAAAGTTAGTCTCCTAAGTCTGAAAAAGGTGTAAAACAATCCAAAGGAGAACTCTCTTATCCCAGGTGAACTAAGGTATGCCTTTTTCATAGTTAGTCGACAAAGTCCGAAAAAGGGGTAAACTATCACCATACCAACGCACCTTCAAAAATGACATGTAGCATGAGTTTAACGAGTGTGAAGGAAGTAAAGATCACTCGGAAATATCCATTTGATTATGAGAAATGGGGCTTACAATAGTAAACTCAATGCTTTCTTCTTTAGGTTTTATCGAGCATGACAAAGACATAAAGTACGCTCATATTATTTTTCATGTTTAGGTCCAGAGCAAGAAAAAGAGATAAAAAAGGTTCATTTTCCGTAAGTTTAGTCCTTCAGTTCTGGAAAAGAGATAAACCTATGCGTGAAGATACTCTTCTAGATTCCGAAGAAAATAGAGTATTCATTTTTCCTAAGTAATCCACAAGTTTGGAAAAAAGGGATAAACCTATACCTATGTGGATGATTGTTCAATTTACCTTAACAAGTATGAACAAACAAGTTAACTCGACAATCTAGTCAATTTTAAGGAGTCAGACCAGGACCTAAAGATAACTCCATATATTTCTCATGAAGTTTCAATGAGTTTAGAAAAGTCAACTTGCAACCTCGTTATTATTTTTAACGCGCTCAAAGGAGAACATAAAGAATACCCTAAATGTAAGGAGATGAGTGTCATAGGCATGAGAAACTAGCTTCAAGAGAAATGAACAAACCTATGCATAATGCAAGTAAAGAGAGAAACATAAAGACACTCAGGGAATGTCTCCTCAAGGAAAAAGGTATCAAGTTGCAAAGGAAAAATGGTACAAGGTTGAGCGATGATGAGAGAAGAGATCAGGGATTATATAACAATATAAAATCATGGAAGCCGGCATAAGGATCCTAAGCATGAGAAGGGTACATGCAAATGAAATTACAACTTCAACAATAAGACAAGGCTAGTTAATGGTTGGGAATACAACTACAAATCATGTCTCCAAGAAACAACAACATTCGAAACATATTCAGAAGAATAGATCCGATGCACATCACTTTGGCCGAAACACATGAAACTTTTATATATTACAAAAAAGGTGTATTCAATGTAGAATAAAACGAAGAATGTTCTATAGAACCAAGATCTGAGGGTTTATGATCAATAAGATCAACCTCAGCAGAAAATAAAAAATCAACAAGGGAGATAGAGTCTGCAGGAACAAACTCAGTATCACAGGAGTTAAAAAATTCATAAGAAAAATCAAGCTCATCAGGATCATTGATTTTTTGTTCAAAGGAAGGGTCAAAAAACTCAATAATACCAACATAAGAAGATCATTCAATGGAAATATCAATCTCATTAAACAATCCATAGTTAGACTTAGTCACAACTGAAACAACATCGAAGAGAATATCATACTGTATCATGACTCTAGGAAGACTTCATCTGAAGGAATAAGATCATCTGAAATAGGACACATGTCTAGACTTTCAAATGGATCAATAGAGTGGAGAGAAGGATCCACAGTCTATATAGGATGGATCACCTGGTCAATTGTTGGGACCGAGTCCCGAGAAGGTAAACATGAACACAGATATTTATCCTCAGTGTAAATTGAATGCAAGGGATATGAGGCCACATAGTTTACACGTGGTGGGGTAGTGTCTATAGAGACACTAGGAATCAATAAAGGAAAGACCTGGTATCTATTTGGGTTAGGAGACAGATCAATAAAATCCAACTGATCGATAGTGACAATTTCTTCGCCATGATTAAACTACATCACAGGAAAGAACGTTGACACCACATCTTGCATGGAATAGACATAATCACTCCCAGGGAGAATATTGAAGTCTAAGGGGTGTTATTTCACCATGAAGGAAACTAAGATAGTATTCCCACCCAAAGTAACAAGTTGTTTATCAAGCTGTCCCAAGGATATACTAGTCCTTCTATCAAAATCCAATAACTAACTAACAGTCGACACAAGGCTGGGATACCCCATGCCTCACCAAGCACGAGCAGAAAAGATACTAATTAAGGCTCCTTCATCATCAATACAATGAGCAATCATGTATTGTGCAACTTTGACCTTTATCTAGAACAATTCATTAGAAGGAAGGCGTGGCTCAACTAGGCTATCCCAATCAAAGGCAACAATCTGAGAGCTTGGTGGGGGTTCATCCGAAGTGAGTTCACTACCCCCATTTTCAGTAAGTTCTGAACTGGCAGTGAAGAAAATGTGACTAGAAGACACTTCACTCTCCAAATGAAGAGTGGGATTGATCGAGAATGGAATCGATTCAACTGCTTCATAAAGAGTGGGGTCAAACAAATGCGACATTGGTTCAATCACATAAGGATCACTCTCCGAAAGAAGAGTGGGGTGAACCAAATACTGGGAAGGTTCAACCACTAAATAAACCAAAGGTTGAGTAGGTTGTTGAGAAAATATAGGTTATTTAGGAGCAAGATATTCTTCAGTCTTGGACCACACTCTTAGCACCTCTATGATAGTAGGGAACTGGTGAGTAATATGATCTCCCTCGCATAGATTACAAGGGAACTTAAGTTTTATTTTTGAATGACCATTTTTCTCAATGGTAACAACATGATTAGCAGTGGCTGATTTTTTTCTCTTAGCATGACCTACAGAGGCTAAGAGACTGGGTCCAACCTGACTAAGAGAGGTCGGTTGTTGAGATACTTCATAATGTTCCAAAATTGGATGACCTTGAAACCAAATTATTTGTACCTCTACGGTGGTAGGGAATTGATAAGTAAGGTGGTCTCCCTGACAAATATTGCAAGGATACTTGGGCTTGTGTTTTGAATGATTAGTGTTTTCAACGAAGTCAACATGACTTGCAGTGGCTGACTATTTTCCATCAGCATGAACCATATAGGCTGAGAGATTGCCCCCAATATGACCTACAGAGGCTAAGAGACTAGGTCCAACATGACCTACAGAGGTTGGATGGGAAGGATCAACATGATTTTCAGTAGTTGAGTGTGTGCCCTAAGCATGACCTTCAGAGGTTCGGTGGATGAATCCAACATGACCTGCAGAGGTTGGATGGGGAAGTTCAACTTGACCTATAGAGGTTGAACGGGTTCTGTCAACATGAACTGCAAAGGATGAGTGACTAGATCCAATGTTGCCTAGAAAGGTTGGCAGTATCCCACTAGCATGATCAACAGAGGCTGGATAGTGAAGATCAACTTTACTTGCAGATGTTGAGTGCTTAGATCTGGCATGACCTCTAGAGGTTGGATAGGTTCCCCCAGCATGAACTGCATAGGCTGGGTGGTGAGCTTCAACTTGACTTGCATAGGTTGAATGAGTTCCCCCTTTCTTATGAGTGTTTTTCATATTCCTCCATCTTTTACTCCCTTTATACTGACAGTTACTAGTGTCATAACTTTCATCGCATGAGGGAGAAGGATGAGGAGAAAAATCTATAGGTGAAGGGGAAGCATTGTTTTGATGCCCTTGATATAAGGAGCTTACTTGATAAGTATCATGATCATTCAGGACAGTTGGAGTGGAAAAAAACCACACTGGTATCCCTAGGGTGAATCCAGGTAGATTCAAGGTGGCCATCAAAGGAACACCAACATTCACTATGAGTAGAATAATACAAGGAGTTTCGAGCATGGGGATCTCTTGGTTGGTGTTAAAAGGGGTGTTAGCCATAGTTTCAAACAATAAGACAAAGCCTAAGGTCGATAGGAAACCAACAATAGAAATAAAACGCCACTAGAAAAAATACCTAAGTATCAATCCAGGAAAACAAAAGTTCCTTCTAAAGGAAAGTCTCAGATGATGAGGGCCCAAAAATAACCAGTGAAGGAAGTAGAGTAGTTACTTGGAATCTCATGAATATCCCTCTGGGTGCAAGCACTAGAATCACCCAACCACCCTCCCATATTTTTTACCTAGGTTACCTTCCAAGTCTACCCTAGGCTCACTAGAAATATCCTTCCAATGCCACCAATGTAAGATCCTAGCAAACAAGATACTAAGGCTACCAAAATCATGGAGAACGTCCATTGGAACATTCGTTAGTCTAAATGATGCATATGGGTAGGGTAGCTAAGCCCAAAACATAAACACTATCAAGAACCACATGAGGCCAAGAGGAGGTATTGGATGAGTCCCAAAACATGCAACAACTCTAGTGTATTCTTTACTAAGAAGTGGAGGGGTATCTCCAAAAACTCAGTATCGCTTGACCTCGTGCTTGA
This sequence comes from Pseudotsuga menziesii, assembly GCA_001517045.1. Classification (NCBI taxonomy): domain Eukaryota; kingdom Viridiplantae; phylum Streptophyta; class Pinopsida; order Pinales; family Pinaceae; genus Pseudotsuga; species Pseudotsuga menziesii. The sequence continues at coordinate 435,251 of LPNX010623134.1, read as the reverse complement.
CTCCTGTGCAAGAGGAGTTTTTCGGTTTCTTTCCCAACAAAGTTGGATTTCCTAATAGATGGGCCACTATTTTTGAGTTTAAAGTTTTGGGAAGTTAAGATATCGCTAACCCAAAACACTAGCCTAGACTAGTGTGTCGTTTCTATAAACAAACAGTTACTAATAAATTTTAAATATTAACCATTTATTTTAAAGGGTTGTGAATTACGCAAAGGGGGTGGCGGAGGTGAAACCAATGGTGTTTTGAATCAATGTTGAAACAAGATGACTACGCAAAGAGAAATTAAATGTAAAGAATAAAAAACTATACTCTTCTTTTTCAAACAAAAAAAACTTGAAAGCCACAAAAGAACAATTTATTTTTTAGTTTTTCAAGAATAAAGTGATGCAGTGCGTTAAAGACAAAACACTAATATACATGCATATTCAACAACTATATGCTTTTTTATTTTTATTGTATAAATTGAAAAGAAAAACTACCTAAAAAATAAAGTATGCAGATGACAAGAAAAAAGAAAAAGGAACTCTGCTATACAACCACCAAACAGATTCTAGAATGTCATAAAGTTAGTATAAACCCTACTTAGAAGGAAGGCTTTCATAAGACACAATTCAACTACTTTGGAAAGGTTAAATTAACCAAAAAAAGAAGAAGGAAACAAATACCAATAAGCTTCTAAGTTCATACGAAGTTACTAACATAGGCTGACTAGAAACATAAGCCAAAAATCATGCCAAGCAAAGGGGGTGGGGGAGATGAGTAAGGAGAAAAACTTAATGCTAAAAAATGAATTACCACATAGATAAGAAGAACCTAAAAGATATGACATTGACTCCATAGGGTTATGGGCATGCATAAGACCCCAAAAACATACCAAACAGCCCTTAAACAGCAGAAAAACCCACAAAAAAAGAGGAAAAAACATTGTTTTAGGGGCATTCGTGAGTTTCCCTAATGACAGGTCGTGATTCATATGTAGGTTGACAGTATATCAGGTTTTGTTTACATCCTAGGCACATGATTATGGAGTTTGCAACTCACGAATGTGTGGTAAAAGACCAAAAAAAACCAAAAACTGCCTTAGGAAGGCAGGGGAGGTGTTCTATCAGGATGAGAAGGTGTTCCTAAGTGGAAAGAAGGACCTCAAACCTTACAAAATACTGGAAGAAAGAAAGAGAAACCCCAAGCTAACAAGGCACTCCCCAACATAGTTGCTAGTTCTTTTGTAGAGGAAGGTTTCCTATGGCTAGGGTTTAAGAGGCCATCAACGTACTGGGGTTGAAAGAGAGATGCATATAGTTCTGCAAGAAAATGTAAACAAGATTTAGAGATTAGAATGGTTCAAACTTTAACAAACGAAGGATGATCAAAGAAGTCCTTTGTTGGAGACATTTAACACCATACACACTCTTTTTGGTCAAATTGGCCTAGTTAAACCACTATCCTAAGTATAATTGACATTAATTGACATCAGTGGAGCATTAATTTCCATCATCCAGCCACACCCACTCCTACCTATAGTTAAGGAGGCTAACTTAGCCTTCTCCTACAGTCAAGGAGGCTAACTGGAGCACTCTGGGGGTGATCTGAGTGATATTAATGCACCTAATTGCTAAATGGTGGTTACAATCAGTTCAACCAGTCAGTTAAGGCGCCTATTCTCATTAAATATATTATGTAATGATCATTTAATGATTATTTATTATTATTTAATGATTTGGTGTCAACAGGGCGCCTCCACCAACTTCTGATGGTCAGTTCAACTTCAGTTAACCTCATCGGGGTTCATGGAAGTCGTGGAGCACTAGCACTTGATGGTTGGATTACTATGACATGTGTTTGATCTCCTTCAGTTGAGATTCAGTCGTTTATTGCACTTCAACTTTATTTAGGGTTTGGTGAGTCAATTAGGGTTTTGGTCAAGTGGTTAACTGAGTGTGAACCAATGGTTGAGAGTCATTTAAGCCAGACTCAATCATGATTTCGAATTGCCTCCTTAGGTATTCGAATTTCTCATGATTCAAGCTATTTCTTGACATTGTTATTGTAACTATTCATTGTTTATTGAATATACAGAGATGAAACCATTCTGGTTCCGATTAACACCATTTCATGAGTATTTGTTGATTATTATTTTATGATATTGATTCTTTGTTCCTATATCAATGTGAAAAATTAATATGGTATTAGAGAATACAGCGGATCAAAGATCTATCTCTCAAAAACAAGATTTTTGACAAATTCCTCCATGAAATTTGAGCAATAGCTCAAAAATCGAACACTGCACCAGAAGCCAAGGCTTACCACTCAATACCCCAAGTAAAGAACTTGTTGATCAAGCTTGCTTGATTTACTATGCTGGGTGTGATGAAATCCTAAAATGTGTAGGATTTACAACCTTACGGTGTCCTTTTTGTTTTGATTTGCAGGTTTTAACAGGTACAAATTCGAACGGACTCATCAATCCCTCTTCTCACCCCATTCACAAGCTATTCGGAATGGAAGTTGAAGATGATTGCATCTCTGAAGAGATGAGGTCTCTATGAGGTGTCTATTGGACTTGGAAAAGAGTCTTATGAGAATGAGAATGACTGGATAAATGACGGTGACAGAGCTTTTGGAGCATTTTATCTAGCCCTTTCTCCTAGCTTGTACTACCTTATTTGTTCTGCTGAATACCGAAAGGAAGTCTGGACAAAATTGGACAGAACCTTTGGCAAGCACAATGAGGATCATAATAGTGCTTTGGAGATCACATCCAGCACCACAAGATTTATTTACTCAAAATTCTCAGCCTCTACTCTCTCTGATGAAGTTGTTTAAGATGAAGATGAAGCAGAATCTTCTACACATTCAATTCGAACTGAAGAAAGTCTCCATGCAGTGACTCCTTCTCCTAATGCTCCGGAAGTTCACAAGATATCTGATATCTCATCTCCTCATATTTCTGAAACATAAGAAGACATTCGAATCTTTTATATTGAAGAAAAATACTGCTGCACTTCCATGCAAACATTCATCGGTGATTTTCCTTTGAATTCTGTGCAAAATTTACCAATAATTGCTTCCGAAAGTGAAGAGAAAATTGATTTTTATCCCTCTAATGTTGCTTCTGGTGTGAAAACATATAATAACTTGGATATTTTGGAAAAAATATCAGATTACAATAGTGATCAATTCGCTCCCCATGATCTAGATCTTCCAGCAAAATCCTGCAGGATTGCATGCACCAAAATTCAGAATTTTGAAGAAAAAGACAACTGTGCATCCACCGTCTCGGTTGACCATAATTTTGGATCTGATATGAAACTTATTGGATCTGATATGATCTTATTTGTATCTGATCTGATATTTCTTGGTTCAAAATTTCAGTTTCATAAACCTTCAGTACTTCTTGTAGCTGTTCTCATCAACGGTGTGAAGAAACAAGTACCGCAAGTCTCCTACAAAACTGTTGCTGGGGATTTGATTTCATTTCACAGTTTTGGATCTGTTGTGAAATTATTTATATCTGATTTACATTCTGATCTGATATTATTTTTTTCATATTTTAAAATCCAAGAGCTTTCAGTACTGCTTGAAGCTGCTCTCACCAATTTCGGTGTGAAAAATCAAGTACCGCAGTTCTTCTTCAATTTTGTTGTTGGGGATTTGGTGTTAGTTTCCTCTTATGAGGTTGCTGATATTTTATTTTGTGAATCATTAGATATTTTTGAAGCTATATCAGATTATGGAGCTCAAGCATTCGCTCTCCAGAGTCCCAGGGATTCTCTACCTTTGGTCACATGCTCATCTCCTCACAAAACAAGTAAAGAGGAAGACATTCTGCATCTGCTTCGACACTTGCTCCTAAGATTTGGGGCTGATTTTACCACTCACGGTTTGCTGTTCAAGGCTGCAACATATCAGTTTATTTATTGTTCCACACATGGTTTGAATCCTCAAGAACCTTTGCTCTTTCTTCAGATGATTTCAGCTGCTCTACATGGGTCCAATTTTCACCGTGCAGCTATTTATATTTCTGATTCAGTTGAGTGCATTGTTCTTCTTCCAAAGTGGAAGATTCCTCCATACATATTCATTTATTTTTTATTTAGAGGTTCACATGCACAGTATCAGGATGTTGCTGCATAGAAGAACCAATTCTTGATTTACTGCTTAGTTTGAGGGGGGGTATTTTTCCCATGAGGTTTTCCACGTTTCCTTGGTTATATTAAGTAGTTACTTTATTGTACAGGGTGACCTATGGCCTTTGTTTCTGGGGCCCTAGCATTTTAATGCATCTATGTTTTCTAACTCTACCTGAGTATAGCTTAAGGGGGGGTGTTGGACACATTTACCACCATACACACTCTTTTTGGTAAAATTGGCCTAGTTAAACCACTATCCTAAGTATAACTGACATTAATTGACATCAGTGGAGCATTAATTTCCATAATCAAGTCACACCCACGCCTACCTATAGTCAAGGAGGCTAACTTAGCCTTCTCCTACAGTCAAGGAGGCTAATTGGAGCACTTTGGGGGTGATCTGAGTGATATTAATGCACCTAATTGCTAACTGGTGGTTACAATCAATTCAACCAGTCAGTTAAGGTGCCTCCTCTCATTAAATATATTATTTAATGATTATTTATTATTATTTAATGATTTGGAGTCAACAGGGCACCTCCACCAACTTCTGATGGTCATTTCAGCTTTAGTTAACCTCATCGGGGTTCATTGAAGTCATGGAGCACTAGCACTTGATGGTTGGATTACTATGACATGTGTTTGATCTCCTTTAGTTGAGATTCAGTCATTTATTGCACTCTGACTTTAGTTAGGGTTTGGTGAGTCAATTAGGGTTTTGGTCAAGTGGTTAACTGAGTGTGAACCAATGGTTGAGAGTCAGTTAAGCCAGACTCACTCATGATTTCGAATTGCCTCCTTAAGTATTTGAATTTCTCATGATTCAAGATATTGCTTGACATTGTTATTGTAACTATTCATTGTTTATTGAATATACAGAGAGGAAACCATTCTAGTTCCAATTAACACCATTTCATGAGTATTTGTTGACTATTCTTTGATGAGATTGATTCTTCGTTCCTAGATCAATGTGCAAAATTAATATCCTTCAATCTTCTTCTTGCTCCTCTTACTCCAAGATACCAGCGAAACAAATTATACCTTCGTCAAACCAATATGACCACATGTAAACCAATGATAATCAAAGTAATATGAAATCCTAATCTGATTAACATAAAAATATGATCATAAACAAATATTGAATCATATATTGAAAAATGATTTGAGAAGAAGAATGACATCACATCTTTATTAATCATGAAAATAAGTACAATTATACCTTCTCTTTAAGTCAAGCACCTCACAAAACCTTGATATGGTTTTGTCATTAGAGAAATTTTGGGGTCTAAAATGGGCCTCCTAAGGAAAATAATAAAATAATATTGATTAATTTTGGAGGAAGAAAGAAAAAAACTACTTTTTGTGTTCGTATTTTCGACATATCTCCCTGTGTTTTTACTCAAATTTTGATAAGGAGAGCTCGTTGGATGCGGAATTTGATTCTGCATCCAACGCGTACCCACACTGCATACTTTTGATGGACCCCGCTACCCCAAAAATAAGAAATACCTGAAAAAATGTGATGATGACATTTCTTGTTTTTTCAGGTATTTCTTGTTTTTGGGGTAGCGAGGTCGATCAAAAGTATGTAGTGTGGGTACTCGTTGGATGCAGAATCAAATTCTGCATCCAACAAGCTCTCCTGATCAAAATTTGAGTAAAAACACAATGAGATATGTCGAAAATACGAACAAAAAAAGTAGTTTTTTTTAATGACAAATATGTCAATTCAACCATTACGGTTGACTCATTTTTCTGAAATTCTATTGGTTCTTGAATTCCAACTCACAAAAAATTATTTTGGCACATTTTCTTATAAGGCCCATTTTAGACCCCAAATTTCCTCTAATGTGCTTCTCTTCTCCAAGGAAATCATCTTCCAAGCTCTGCAACAAAAGGAGATAGGGGGAGAAAGAGAGTCCCAATTCCTATAGAATAACAATGCAAAGGTTTAAGTCTCCTCTCATGGACCTCTCTACCTCTATTTATATGTTTCTGAAGAGATAGGGTCAAAGAGAAAGTAGTTACAACTAAAGGAGTCAATTGCATAACCACCCAAACTACCCAAAATTTGAGAAAAGTCCATTTTTGACATGTACGGGAAAAATCTAGATGTTACAGTGACAATAGTTGCATATGCAAGTCAATATATGTGGGTTGCAATGAAAATAGTCGCATATAAAAAAGGATACGCAAGTTGCAATGTCAATACTCATGAATACAATAGTAATTCAAGGAATATGCAGTTACCATGTAGGACAAGTCGCGTATAGGTCAAAGATGCTCATTTTAAGGGTAATTCTGAGCATTTTCAGACTTTGGTGTCTTCTAGAAAATTTTATGTGACCTAGATACCTTTCCAATGGTGTAGAGAAAAGGTCAAACAAAGTTACAAACTTTGAATATGGTTCGTCAATATAGGTTCTTTTTCGGTGACTTTCATGAAGTGTCGTCATGGAAGTGTCGACATGTCACAGAATCATGGGAAACTGGTCACAGAAAGAGATGTGTCATTTTGGCATGTAACACCGGGATTACCGATGGATGTAAAGAAGTGGGTTCAACAATTTAGGATATTCTATCATGATAATGGAAGAAGTCAGAATACGAGTTTATATACAACGTTTCTGGTATCGATTGTTCCATGGGAACACCTTAGTATAGATTTTGTATTGGCATTTCCAAATACTCAACAAGGAAGAAACTCCATATTCGTGGTATTTGATATATTTTAAAATATGGAACACTTCATTCTATGTTGAAAGACGAGTGATTCCATGAGTATTGTTGTCTTTTTTTTCCAAGTAATTTGTAAGGTTGCATGGACTTCCAAAGAGTATGACTTCAGACATAGATACTAGATTCATGGGTCATCTTTGGAGGACCTTGTGGAAGAAATTAGACACCAAGTTGCACTTCAGTTTTTCATATCACCCGTGGACTCATGGACAAATAGTAATTGTAAACACAAGTCTGGGAAGTTTGTTGAGGTGTATGACATCTAACCAACCCAAACATTGGAAAAATATGTTGGTGCAAGCAAAGTTTTCATGCAACAATTTGGTGAATTAGGCAACGGGAATGAGTCCATTCAGACTAGTGCAAGGGAGAACCTTGTATGTAGTATTTGACTTGACAAAGTTTCTGAAAAAGATGTAGAAGAGTGGATACACTGAATCATTTGCATAGAACATGAAGGACATGCACGATGAGGTAAGGATATGATTGTAAAATATTAATGCAACATATAAGCTAAGATCCAACTAATTTAAACAACTACATTTATTTGATGAAGGTGATTTGGTTTATGAAAATATCAAGAAGGAAAGTTTCCCAAGAGGGACATATTCTAAATTGAAATTGAAAAAAATTGGTTCATGTAGGAATCCCAAAAAGATCTCTGATAATGCTTATGTGTTGCAGCTAGCAGAGGAGTTAAATATTTCATCGATGTTCAATGTTTCCAACTTGTACAAGTATGCGGAAGGATGTACCAATGGATAAGAACCATCTATCGAATGACATGATCAAATGACATATCAACAAGAAGAAAAAAATGTAGAAATCTTGGAAGAATGGGTCATCGGTCGAATACAAGTACTTAAAATAAAGAGTACTGAGTTTGCTGGGAAGGAAAGGAAATTGAGGAGGTGACCTGGACTTCAGAAGAGAAGTTCAATCGACTGACAGAGCATTCAAGTTTCTTTCAACCTAGGGAGCATGATGCAGGGGAATGCCAACCCTTGACAAGTAGTGAAAGTTTGAAATTGAACATATCGAACTAGGGGATGAGTGGATGACCATAGTGTAGTAATAGTTGTATTCGAAGATAGGAAACTCGAGCAATCGACTAAAAGAGGAGGTAGTTCCGGTAGAGGTGATTCAAAAGGATAAGTTGAAAAGTGAGTGTTGGAAGAAATATTTTGAGATCACAACTAGTTGTTCGATGACCGATGGGAACCATAAACCAACTAGTTTACCAATTACATCATATGATAGGAGTAGTTGTAGAAATAAATGAGTAGTTATGATGGTAGTCGAATAAAACCGGGTGGCATGAGGAGATGAATCAGTTTCAGGAAATACCTAAGGAGGCTATGAAATGTCAGGAATTCTCTATGATATTTTATAAGAATATTTGAACAAACCATGAAGGATATAAATAGGAAATCCCATGATAGGAAGGGATACTATCCTTTTGTCGTAAGAGATAACAGTGAATAGTGTATGTAACAGTCGCTTCACCTGAGTAACAAAGCCTTGACTTTGAATATGATTACTTATGTAAATATTATATTTGATATTAATAGAATACATAATACTTGGAATTTCTCTATGTTATGTTGTGTGTAGGTGTCCACTTTTTTTCGTTATGTGCTTTGATATGCAACCGACCACATAGGCCATCCTTGTTTGCATCAAGATTCTTAAGATGATCCCTAGCAATTATAGTGGATATCTCTCTCTGGCTATGTGCAAAATCACCAACATTAGATCAGAGGGATCTAGAGGTAGAGTTCATGATGAAAGGGAAAGCATTCAACCTTGGCTTACTTAACAAACAATAAAAAACTATTTTTTAGATTTTGTTTTAATTATCAAAACAAATGCAAATTTTCATACCTTTGTAAATGGGACACTATAACCATTTGGGGATTTGTTCCAATGGCTTCTACGATCTGGTTCTCTGATTTTTCTCCAAGTAGGGTTGTCAATGGGAATGGAATCAAGGATTGTATGGAGTAAACTCAAGATACAATGTGATGTGGAAATATGTGGTAAAAGTATGACAGACAAAATGTGTGATTAAAAATTATTTGTGGGGATACCTTCACAATGTATTTATAGGATGATCCAATATTTTGTTGCCTGTGGTATTGGTCCATGGTTTTTTCTAGCTCATGGTATTGGTCAATGGTTTATGACCCATAATTATTTTAGGGTCTTTTTGTCCTTTTTTGAGAGAATGAGGGTTTTGCTGAAATAAATGCACATATTTTCTATAGTTATGAGGGAAGGAATAAATATTACATGGACCAATTTGGAGGGAATTTAATAGTGAAGGTCAAAATGGAGGGAATAATGATGAGATTATGATGTATAATTATGGTGTTGACCATAGAGAGATATGTCGAAACGTTTTGTGTTAACACATGATATCACTGATATTTTTCCTCTGGTTGTGAAAGGATAGTCCAAGGTAACTTTATAAATCAATCTTTAGGAGGAAATTTGGATTCTTTCATACCAGAGAGGGATATCTCAATAAATGAATACAAAGGCCATTTATATAAACAATTTTAATGATTATAGTGGCTGGAGAAAGTGGCTAACATTGGGCATGGAGTCAAAATCACAAGTTATATACCAATCACAGTTCTTTTCAAATAATTTATCAATAGAGCCAGGATAATTACTCTTTTACAGTCAGTTTGTTATTAACATGCACATCAAAATCAGAGAACCCCCACATCAAAAAAATGAATTCAATATTAACTTTAGAGGAAAATGTTTGTGCATTCTTGAAATAAAAGAACTAGAGCATAAACATGTGAATTCGTATTCAGTATACATTTATCCAAGCATGAAAGATGACATAATGGAAAAGATAACAGGAATCACATTCACAATAAGGAAACGAAGTACAGACTGGAAGAAGAACAATATGAGAATCTATGATAGAAAGCTTTCTTGGCTCTACATTTTTATTTAACTTGAAAACTATGTTACAAAAAGGGTCTCTCGTTCTCATGGGTTTCAACCCCATTACAATAAAAAATTATTCTTTTATACATCAACATTGCTCCTTGAGATTCTAACTACCTCCATTATAAAAATAGGCATTTGTAACTTCCTTATTACATCTATCAGTTAACTTCTAACAAACTAATCTTCTTAAATACTTGGAAAAACTATTAACTTATTCTAAATAATGATTGTCTTCAATTTAACTCGAACCTTGAGATGAACTTATTTATTGATCTAATTTTATTTCATCTTGCCAAACTTTTCTATAGTCTTCCAACGATCTCTATATGGAAGCTTTAGACTTTCCATCTCCTTTTCTACTACTCTCAAATCCACATGGTCCATGTAAGAAATAGGTGGCAACTGAGCACCAATTGTTTTGAATATATTTACTAGCTCAAATTCCACATCCAATTTGTCAATTATAACCTTTTGAGATAAGGACTCAGTCATGTCCTCAATTTTTTTACGATTTAATATGGATCTAACCACCAATGACTGATATTTAGATTGATAAAAAACCTACCATCTTCTTCCCAGAAAGAAGGAAAACCTTTTTGAAATAATGATATAAATGAGCCTTTGAAAGTTTTCACTTGATGCAAAATTAAATCTATTTTTGCTTGAATTGTTTCAATATGTTGATGCTTCCCTACAACTTTCGTGGCCCAACTGATTACTGCAATCCTGTACTTAATGCACATTGTTCTTCAATATTCTTTAGACAAAGTGTTGGGAAAATTGATTTTGTTTCTAGATGTATCTACTGGTTTTCTGTTCAAAGCTTCGTTTACAACTGTACAACTTTGTCTGTCTGCATTAATCACCATTTTTTTATACTAAATATAATTCTAATAAGGACTTATCCTAGGAGATTCTTGGCACCCTGTCCCGATATCTGTTCTGACAGTTGTTATACCATTTTTTCATTTCTGTCTAGAAACTCCTTATTCGTATTCTCAAATAGTCTCCTATCCTCTTCTTTATTTTTAACTGCTTCAACTAAGTTCTGATTTTGATTCTTCAAGCCCATTATATCTTTATATTTTAGGATAACCTGTGACATAGCCTGAACGATGGATTCAGTATTTGTTTTTGTACTTGGGTTTCATGTTTGTACTGATTCCTTTTTATTTTTATCTTCTCCTTCCTTCTCCAAAACCAACCAGTTCTCATTTAAAAAATCTATTTTAGCAATAAGGAAAACCCTTTCCTTTTCCAGATTGTTTTGTTCTCCAACAAGTTTCAACAACTTACCATTGTAGTCATTTAGTTCTTGAGATAATAATTCTTTCTCTTTTTCTAACTATGTTAATTCAAAAGCCTACATTAATTGAGTCACTAGAATTTTCAATTTCTTTTTTAACAACTAGATATTCTTCTCTTTTTCAACCAGAATGTTTTGAGTTGCTTGGCCTTCGTCTACCTCACTATCCATAGCTAACAAATATACCTAAATATTTTTAATTTGTTCTTCGTGTACTTTATTTTCTATTTTCCCTTGCGTCAATTGGTTTTCTACTCTGGGAACTGTTGACTATAACTTGGACACTTTCAAAGTAGTTTTCATTAAATCAGTATAAATGACCTCCCCAATTTGTTTGTGAAGGTGAATCTTTTTAGGTACTAGGATATCTTTCAAATTCAACCTCATTTCACAAACCCTGTTTCTAATATCCACTGCTAGATTCAAAGTGTTCTTTGCATGATCCTTCAGAATGACTAGTGAAACCTCCTTGCTTGAAATATTTCTAACCTTTAAATATAGTTTCAAATATTATTTTGAAGAAGTATTCTTTTCTTATATGTATTTGACATACAAGTCACTCTTGGATTTAAATTTGTCACTAGATCCTTCCTGTATCTCTACAAAATTGTACTCCTGAACCTCAAAAGATGGTCCTTGGACTTTTTCATTTAATTTCTTGCCCCCAGCTTCAACTAACTATGTTTCTGATTATATCCTTGGTCTCTTTGATATATATGATCTTTCTTATTCAACGTACATAGCCTATAAATGGATTCTCTTACAAGTTATTTCAATATTACTTAGAGTTGGTATAATCATGGCGGTTGACTTCACTACAACAGAAATATTTTCCTGTAGAGTTTCTACGTCTTCCACATTTAACTGATAATCCATCCAATTATCCCTTTTAGCTAATCCCTCCACTTCTTGGTTTTCAAAATCTTTGTTTTTATTTAGTTTCCTCCTGTGAGAAATAATACGGTGTGGATCATAGTTAGCTTGAGTAGCCTTCATAAAATTCATATCTTGTAGAACACTTTCAATCATAGGGAGTGAAGCCTTATTCTTGATGATGAATGGGCCCACTTTGAAAGGAATTTTCAGAAGCCTTTCTGAAATTTCTGAAGTGTTCATCTTCTACAGTCAGCTTCTGCCTGATGAACTCCAGGGAAAAAATTCTTGGTGTTAGGAATATTGGAAAAATTTATGGTTTGTGGACAAAAACATAAACTTTTATGATAGTGTGCTCCTTAAAAAACAATCTCTCACATTTCTATCAAGAAAAAACTACAACATCTCTTCCATTTCTATGAAAACCATGGGAAAATTATGCTAAAATGTCACTATATATATATCTACCATTATGAGGTTCATGTAATTGAATGTTTTATTGTTGATTTCTTCATTAAGCAATATTTGTGGGAACTGCAGGTTCTCTTCATTGAAGAAAAAAAACATCCTAACCAAGTAGGATTGGAATCTAAAATGCCTGGCTATGTGGAAATTCACTAGCTAAGAATGAATTTTCTCATCCAGGAATTCATCATACTTAAGACAAGTCCATTGACAGGACTGTGACTTTGGTTGAATCATACTCACTTTAAATAACAGACTCAACAATAGATCTAGGACTAACCTATATGTATCTAGACCCAAAAACTGACTCAACATGCAAATAGCTAGTCGTTATTCTTCATTAAATAGGATAACATCAAGGGGAAAGGATTGATCTAAAATAGACACATCGGATTTAATGCTTTAAGAGTAAAAAAATTGTTTCTCCTTGACGACGACCTGTCTGAACTGTCCAATTAGGTTTTCTTCAATAAAATGTTCATGGTTAAAGGTAAACGATGGTGGAACCTCAAGGGAATTTCTGATAACCAAGGAATTTATTTGGAAAAGTATCATATACCTAGAAGAATCCATTATTACTCTTTTATAAGGGGAATCGTTCGAGCCACACCAGGCCACAAAATCTAGGAATTTTAGGGTTGGTAAGGGGAAAAATGATAAAACTGTGACAGGTAGACACTGGGCAGGTCAATTCCTTGGTATTTAAAGGTCTGTAGTCTAGTTTTTATCTCATGAGGTGGAACAAAGGAAAATATAGTGTCAAAAGCATCACCATCCTTGTCCATAAATATTTCCTCCAGTTTCCCAAATTTGTGAATTTGTGCTTCAATTTCCTTTTCACCCTCCATTCAAAATATTTAGGCGGGTTAATATGTGTCCTACCTTAATTATGGCGGATGCAAAAGTATTGGTCCAACTAGGATTCCAAAACACACATACGCATTCTTATCCAATGCAAAAAAAGATAAATAAACATGAACACGTTCCTTTATCCCTTTATAATATTCTCCTTTGGTGGTTTCGGGATTAAGAGGATCGGCTTTCTTCTACCGCCTTTCACCAAGTGGAATGATCCTACACCCTCCATGTGGAAAGTGGTAAAAAGTACATTGGGACGGGATCTATCCTCCTCTCATGCATGTTGCAGGCATGTAAGCCATCTTTCTCATGGATCTAATCACCCTTTCATCATGAATCTTCGATCATGCCTGCCCTTCAACCCCTTACCTTTCACTTTTTATCGATCACTTTCCTTTCCTTTTGATGCAAAACTTCTCCCAACAGATTCCATATCTATCATTGATCTCCTTTATCCTTCATATCCACCATAAATAAGATATGACCATTAACATCATCCTCTGATCATTTTTCCAATTGTGAATTTCCTTATCTCGTGAGAAATTTCTCCCAGGGGATCCAACCTCCATCGTTGATCTACATGTTTCTCCAATCATGACCATCGAATATTTTAATGGTATATCATAAGCTCATTTTTCTTATTCTTTGGTAACCTTAAATATTTAACCTATGTTTTTATGGACAAATAAAAACCATGGTCTCAACTTTATTACCCACTTCATTACCACCTTGGTCATATCACCAAAAAATTCATAAATAAGCCCCTTATTACACCTTAAGCCTTTTCTTCTAACCTATAAACCAAAATAGTGCTAACAACACCATGGATTCAAATTTGGATAAATATGATGCCAAGTGTGTTGGGAATCTAGTCACCTGAAGGACCACATGTGCAACCACTCCTTGATTTGGTAGCACGTTCTATAGCACCATCGGAGGAAGACCTTGTGGTGTTGAGTTCGGCTATGTCAGAGTGGAAGCATTGGTTTCACGTTGATTTACTTCATGTAATAGGTGGAGGAATCGATGTAACTGGGGGAATTGGTGTGTAGTGGCCATAAATTTCACAAATGGTACACAGATGGTTTGTCCTTAATAGAAAGTTCTTCCTAGGTGGATGCTCGAGGTTCTATGTAGTGGCATTGGAACTGTTGTTTTTAGGAGGTTTGGATTGCTGACCACCCCCTTAATGTTGGTTGTTTCCTCAATTCATACATATCTATATTCTTCCTTTCCCTTGTTCATTATTGGGGAAAGGTTGATTGGGGAGGTTCTTCTTAGCGTAGACCTATCGTTGAGGAACAAGGGGAGTTGGGGCCAGAGAAGGTGTATGTTGCAAATGTGGTAGGTAGTAGGAGGGAGTGGGTGGAAGAGATACAGAGCCTATTGCTTTTCCATTACAAGAAGGTTCTAGGAAATTTGTTCCACGAACATGAAGAATGGGTGCAGGATACTCATATGAAGGTGTGGCTCCAGACTAAGCCATTGCATGTGAAAATACAGGGGCGTAGCCAGGTTGGGAAACACTAGGGGCATTACTAGAGTGAGGCATCATTGAAGGAGAGGTCATGTATAGGTGGGGGTGCTAGTTAATAGAGCCAATGACTCCATGAGAAACATGGGATTCCCCCAACATATATCATCATGAGGAGCCAACAGGAGGAGCATCAAGTATGATGGTGTAAAGGTAACTTGATTAGGAATATATCATGTCGAAATGTTGTGCTTTAAGTATGCCTTATTCCTTGGTTTGTGCGATTTCAAATGCAACATCCTTGGAGATAAGGGGGGTAAGGTTTTAAGAAACCAATCAGGGAATATCCTATCATCTAATTGGATTTTTCACAAACTACAATCACGACACCATTCATGGATGTGATCTATGATATGGGTAGCAGTGTTCTATCTACATGATAACAGGATTTTCACACCCTCATCATAACAGATGGGTAGCTGGAAGTAATGGAGGAACATCAAGGCTAAAGAGGAAAAATCAGGATAAGTGGTATTGGGAATATCAATGTACAATTTTTCTACAACACCAGTGAGTGTGAGATGGAATAGAAAAAATCATATAGAATGGTCCACTATGTTGTTGGAGGAACACCATAAGTGGAATGACATGATAAGGTTCTGAGGGTCTTCTCCCACCTTTAACTCAAAATTGGGGATGTCCGAAGGGATTTTGGTAGGTATGGGTGGCCACAATGGATCATGATGGATGGGGTCATCCGTTAAACTCTCCAAATTAGGTAGGTTGATACTAACCATGAATGGAATACTAGGACCTATACTAGATTTGGTAGTTCCATCAATGGTGTTTGGGCCAACGGACATGTAGTAATCGTGGGAAAATGGGGATTGGACAAGATGAATCCTGTCAGTAGAAGTAGTCACTAGAATGGTGTGAATAGCAAAAATAGTGGTAGAAGGCCAGTTCCCCCATGAATTAATGTAGGAATGGTGTGAACCCTAGTTGCTGGAGTGGGGCCACTACCAGTGGGTAGAGAACCAACAAAAGTGTGTATGGTGATGAGGGGTCAACTAGAACCAGGACCTATAGGTCCAGCAAAACGGATACTTGGTATGACGGGTGGAGCGCAGACTGATCCACTACAAACAATCCCCCAGAGAAATGGGTTGGGATGTGCGCCAGCCATGGGGCTAAATCATGTAGTGAATAACGTATGCTCGGATTGGTAAGAATCTGAATCTAAATTAGAAGTAGTGTGTGGCTCAAAATATGGTGAATGACATCAAATATGGAGCCGATGATGGTGGTTTAAGGAACAAAACTGAGGGGTATTCACCCTAAGTCTCTGGGAGTATTTTTGGGGAGAAATGGTGCAGTGATGGTGTTCTATATGATGAATGAAGGATCATGGGTGGCAAACACAAGCTCAAAATTACAACTGAAGCTGAGTGTTCAGAAGGAGAGTTGATAAATGGTGGCACACTGGCCAAAAATAAATCTCTAAAATGGAACTGCAACAAGGTGTCACACTATCTGAGTCTACAACAAAAGCAACCAGGAAGCCAATAAGAAACACTACCTATGAATAAAATGATGCACTAACCTATGGGGTATAAGTGCAAGCAATATTTGAGATACATGATGAAATCACCTCACAAATCATATCCCCTATTGGGTGATGAAATCCACAGTCAAACAATACGAAATGGAAGAACAAAAACCTAACGGAATCCTAGTACCAAAAGGGACCTTGAGTAAAAGATCCCTAAGAGACTTGAAACTAGGATACCTCATTCATGATACATTCAGGATGGTTTCTTGGCACTTCAACCCTTTGGTCCTCGACACTCGGTATGGTGTCCTGCATGCACGAGGAGGACTATGAAGATATGTCCTTCCATTAGAGTGGACTACAATATTGCACCTAGAATTATAGAACCTGATATTCATCATGGATTACCCTTGTAGAGCAGGATGGCCCCCGATAAACTAGTGGTGACTGTGTCAACAAATACTATAGGATTTTGGTTCCCCAAAAGATAAGAACTATGTACCATATGTGAGTGACAAAGGGGGGTTATTTGGATTCCTATCCCCAGTGTCCTAACCTAACTACAATATTTTTTTGGTCCTCAAGTGAGGTTACACTGTTAGTTGAGTTAAGGTTATTTTTAGGCTTTGTTTGGGCTCATAGACCAAGTGTTTAGATTAAGGTGTGATATTTGTGCACAAATGGAGTGTGAGCTCTAAAACCTAGGTTTCTCTACTAGAGACTAATATGCTGAAAAGTAAATGACAGTACTGAAATAAATGTTTTTCAACAATTAAAAAATAATCCTTATAGATGAAATAAAATATCCAAGTAAATAAGAAAATGGGGGTCTCAACTACCAAGCTCAACCAGTATAGGATCAAATACAAGCAAATGAGGGCTTCAAAAAGAACCAAGGAGTTGTAGGCAATCTAATCTGGAAAAATACAGTTAGGAAAGGAGAAAAACATAGAAAATGGGTCTAGAATGGATCTAAAACACCTTAAACTGTTGGAAAATTGATAGGTCACACCTGTCGATGGAACATATGTAGTTGGGGTCACACAGGACTAAAAAAAACAGCAACTGAGATGGAAAAACAATCGAAAAAACATAGTTCACACATGAAGTGGGTTTTCATGATACAAATCGCACAAA
Organism: Pseudotsuga menziesii; assembly: GCA_001517045.1. Lineage (NCBI taxonomy): Eukaryota > Viridiplantae > Streptophyta > Pinopsida > Pinales > Pinaceae > Pseudotsuga > Pseudotsuga menziesii. The sequence goes on along the minus strand of LPNX010623134.1, from coordinate 417,746 downwards.
CCAGGGTCACAAAAGTGACCTAGGTCACTCTAGAGGGAATAAAAAGAGCGATTTGGTTTTTGGATCCCGAATGCACTTAACTAGGAAAAAGGTGCCACTTGGGTCATGCCTTTCAGCCAAAAAGGTGCAACTTAGCCGAAACTAGAAATATTTGGGGAAAAAAGGATGGTTAGGGACAAGGGGGTAGGAACTGCAAACACAATGGTTTGAATCTGCCGAAAGGGGGTCAGATGTGTGATGACCAATGGTACCCAAATTAAATAAACCAACAAACAGAAATAATAAACTTACAAAACCAAAGGTCGAAGAGGATCAATCCAATGGGGTCGCCAAAACTGTAGTGGATATTTCTCTCTCACTACATGCAAAAGCACCAAACTTAGATGATAAGTATATAGAGGTAGATTTCATGGTGCAAGGGAAATAATTCAACCTTGACCTACTTAACAAACAATTAAAAAACTATTTTTAAGATTTTCTTTTAATTAACAAAACAAATGCAACTATTCATACCTTTGGAAATGGACCACTACAATTGTTTGAGGATTTGGTCCAATGGCTTCCATGATACGGTTCTCCTTTTTCCCCTCCAACTAGGGTTGTCAATGGGAATGGAATCAAGGATTGTATGGAGTAAACTCAACATACAATGTGATGTGGAAATATGTGGCAAAAGTATGATGAAAAAAAATGTGACTAAAAAGTATTTGTGGGGAGACCTTCACAATCTATTTATAGGATGATCCAAGATTTTCTTTCCCATGGTATTGGTCTATGGTTTTCTATAGTTCATGGTATTGGACCATGGTTTATGAACCATTCTTATTTTAGGGTTTTTGGTTTTCTTTTAGAGAGAATGGCGGTTTTTTTGCAATAAATGCACATCTTCCTTGTATTTATGAGGGAAGGAATAATGATTACTTGGACCAATCTGGAGGGAATTAAGTTGTGAAGGTCAAAATGGAGGGAATAATGATGTATAATTATGGTGTTGACCATAGAGAGCTATGTGGACATTTTTTGTGTTAACAGTAACTTCAAATGAATCGAAGAATTATTCAAAAAAATAAAGTATATATTAATTCATCTCAATATGAGAAAAATAAATAAAAACGATGATCACTTAGTGCTTTCAATTCTAAAAAAATTGAGACAAAACCATTTTGTTTTTATCTGTTCTTTCCATCAACAAGATTAACACTTGGTTCCTCATGGAATATACCAAAATTGGAAAATTTGCATCTTAAATTATAGAAGAGTAATATAATATCAATCAAATGGGATTCCCTAAGTCCTGAAAGTTGCATGACCTTGTTTCCAATCGGGGAAAGTACAAGAAGAAGAGCAAAGAAAAATCCCCAATTCAAAGGAAAGAAGGAACAAAATCCAAGAGTTTCACAAGAAGATTCAGAATTTGAATATGGAAAGGCCAATGATCAACAATTATGTGCATACTAAAGGAAGGGATCACATAAAGAATATGATTGCATATGGGTGATTCCATGAAGGTGGGTAACACTTTTTGGCCAAATTTGGCAATGAAAACCTGATTTTTTACTCATGTGCTAGATAGAAGCCCTCAAAATGCATATATGCGATGTGAATTTTGACTTGTAGTAAAAACAAAATGTAGAATATTATGTTGGCTTACCAATGATATGTTTTTTTTAAATTATTCTGATATCATTTAATGTGTGAAATTTCACATTTAATGAACTGTGTGACCTTAAAAATTTGAGGAAGTTAAGAAGTGGCTCATGTCCCACCCCAATAATTCAATATTACATTAATAATATATATATATATATATATATATATATGAGAATGATATACAAAAAATGCACTGTGGTATGCATATTTTTTTGTTAATTTATTTCGCAATATACAATTATTTTTTATTTTTCGAAAGTGACCACATCTGATTTCAGCATCATTTTATACACATGTGTGTCCATCCGAGCTTTTTTTCACTATTTTCAAAAATTGAAAAATTAAAGATACCCTTTTGAAGAGGACACATCGATGTGTGGGATTTGCATTTTTAAGAAATTTTTGGATGTGTATATTTTACCCTGTGGGTTTTCTTAGAGTTGCTTCAAAGTTGTTGTTAGTTTTTCTAAGTGTAAGTTTTAGAACAAATTAAAAAAAAAAACATATGAATGCCAAAATGCATGCATGATACCTCAATGGATAGAGGATTTAGTGATGAATCTATTGGTATAATATACGCTTAGTTATGTTCCATGAATGGAAGGGTTTACACCCCTAGAAGACACATATAAATATCAATTTTCCTGTAACAGGGATAATTGTCTATTTTTCAAAACCTTTATCAAGGTATGTAGCTCAATCGAGGTATTCAAATCCATCGACCAAGGTTATAACAGTAGCTTGATTGAGGGTTTATTAGACCCTCAATTGAGGGTCTAATAATCCCTTGATTGAGCTGTTGTTAAAACCTTGGTCGAGATAGTTCTGAAACCTTCGATCGAGATATGACCTCAATCGAGGTCCTGTTTTTCTTAAAATCCTAAACAAAAATGCCGAGGAATGAACTTAGGGACCTTGATCAAGGTATGTATCTCGATATAGGTCTTAACACCTTGATCGAGGTTTTCTAAAACCCTCGATCGATCATTTGTTAAACCCTTGATCGACAGTTTAAAAATTGCTCTATGGAGGTATGTTTTTGTGTTTCTACCAAAATCACCTTGCCAAAAAGTGTAACCCAGTTCCATGGGTGCGCCCATATACAAGAGGTTGAATGACGAAGAAGAAGAGAAGAAGCACAATAAGTTATATGACACACCATAGAATGACAAATTCCATGCATTTGTATTAATTTCTACTTCAACTCCATCCTCATAGATCCTACAATATGAAGCTTCCAAACACATGGTCTCGTCCAGAGACATTTTTTCTTCCATTGAGCCCTCCAACCCTGGCATATTGGGAGATGCATTGATTTAGATGCTCCATTTAGCTGAGAAAGAATCTTCTATAGATCAAGATGAAGAAGTGTTCAATAGATTTATATATTGTACTGGAGAACTTTCTATAGATCGAGATCTTGAAGATAATGCATTGATTCAAATATATCACTTATTGAGGGAGGAATTATCACAAATAAGGTTCTTCTTAATGAAGATCTAAAAAAATTATCTTCAAGTACCTCAATTACTACATATTTTGATGCAACATTTCACAGACTTACTAACAAAGGATTAAAAGGAGTTCCTCTATTCGAAGCTTGTGGCTGGTAAAGTACCAATGTTAAATCACTTCAAAGTGTGTGGATCTTGTGCATTGGCTCACATTCCTTCCATGAGAATAAATGACTAAAAATATTGTAGATATATTCACAAATTCCTTCATTGAGAATCGATTCACACTATTGTGAGCTTCCTTGCGATTAAAGGAACCTTCAAAGCAAGCTCCTTATCCTACTTATTCAACACAATCCATTTTTTGGGGGAGGGGGTTTCCCATGAGATTTTCCCTCTTTCCTCATTTATTAAGAGAATATTTTATTTACATGGGTACGTAATATGGCTACAAATTGTCGGTACCCATTTATTTTCTACATTACTTTCACCAAGTTTGATTATGGGAGGTGTTATAGAATAGCTACTCTCTCCATGGCATCAATATCTCACCTAGGGACTTATTTTTGGTCCAAATTCCAATCAATTTGACCATATAAGCCACTATAGATATTCTTCCCTACATTTAAGGGAGAAATATGTTATTTATAGGTCATGGAAGTTATTCTAGTGTTCCTAACAATATATTTATAAAAATTGAAGATGCTTGTTTTAAACCAAATACCGTTCAATTAAATTTTGGATAGAAGTTGTTTATTTCTTGAACTATATTGTGCACCTTGTTCTAACTAGATATATAAGTGGAATTACTCCATTCAAGACGTGGTGAGGAATAAAAACCTTTGTTAGACACCTTAGAATATTAGGATGTGTTTCTTGGGTGCATATCAATCATAAATACAGAGATATACAAAGAGTGATGCTTGCATCATGATGGGATATTCTATTGGATCAAAATATTATCGTCTGTTTAACCCAATCAAACAGTAGATCATTTTGAGAAGAGATATGATATTTGATGCTCATATTTTAGGTACTGAGTTATTGAGCTACTCGTCTGGTCTATTGCACAATGATACTTTTGATATTTTTGAAGAATCTAGATTGACTGTACCTTCCTTTGAAGTTTCGACCAAGAAGAAAAAAAAATTCTTCAGTTGACTAGTAAATCAAAGAACTTCGAATTAAATGTTGGGAAAAAATTGTTTATTTCTCAAACTATCTCCTAAACCTTGCTTTGACTAGAGTTTACAACGGCATCACTCCATTGTCACATATCAATGAAAAGTACACAAATAAATTGGATGAAACAAGTCATGTTTGCGTCATGATGAACTATTCTAATGAATCAAAATCTTATTGACTATTTGACCTAGTCAAACAACATATCATTTTGAGCAGAAATGTGATATTTGATGCGAATATTTCAGTACTAAGTTATTGAAGTTATCCCCTAGTCTATTGCACAATTATCCTTTTGATATTTCTGAAGAATTTGGATCCATTATACGTTACTTTGAATTGTTTATCAAACAAACGACCTTTGTTCCCACGTTGATTGAAAATGTTGACACCCCTACTCATCTGTCTAACAATAACTAACTTGAATCACTGATGAATTACCTATATTGGTGGGTTCCTAAAATAATTGAAGTTGTTGGACATGATGTTGGAGATACTAGTATTGGTTTACATACATGCAACCATAAACAACATGGGAATGTTGCATTGATTCCATGTGTTCTTGAAACTTGTGATCTTGACACTTATGTTGATTCTCGGGGAGTTGTTGAATTGGAAAATTCTATGTCTACATAAATTCATTAATTGGAGAATAATCACACTTAGGAACTAGTTCCCCAAACACAAGGTTAGAATGTTGTGAAGTGTTGATGGGTCTATAAGACCAAGTTTTCCTCTAGTAGTGTTGTTGAATGTCACAAAGATGGAATTGTATCCAATGGATTCTCTTTGTAAGAAGGCCTCGACTACACAAAAATATTTTCCCCTGTTCTTGAGATTAATTTGATTAGACTGATTCTTTTTCTTACTACTTGTTATGGATGAGAACTTCATCAAATGGATATTAAAGTGTCTTTATTCATGGAGACTTATCTGAAGAAATATATATGGACCAACCCCCTAGTTTTGTGACAGACTATAGTCTTCTTCATCCACTAAAAAATTCATTGGATGGTTTGAAGCAAGAAACCCATGCTTAATATGAGAAGATTGATCATTTCTTTTCCAATATTGGAGTAAATTCTATGAATATAATCATAATATTTATGTATTCCATGTCCATGGTGATACTTTAATTCTGGAATTTTATGTTGATGATATAGTCATAAACAAAAACAATGTTCTTGATTTTGATCTTGAAGAAACAACTTGTGGATACCTTTGAAATGATTAATCTTAGTTTGTTGCATTTCTTTCTAGGCATTCAAATTTTGCAAATGAATGATGGTATCTTTCTTTCTCAACCAAAATGTATTTTGTATATTTTGAAATGCTTCAAAATTGACGACTGTAAGTATTGTACTACGTGTACCTTATCAATTAAGTGTTAAATTGTCTAAGGAATGTGGCACTCCTCGATTCGATGCCACCCTTTAGCGATAATTAGTCGGTAGTTTGATTTAGTTAACTCACAATCAATCTGATCTCTCATTTGTTGTTAGAGTGGTTTGTTGGTTCATGCAGTATCCTTGAGATATCCATTAGAAAGATGCAAAGAAAATTATTCACTATATTAAGGGAACTTATTAGTATGGTATAAAATATTGTCGCATTGCAGAACCATTAGTCAGGTTTACTGATTCTAACTAGGGAGGTGACATTGATGACCAAAATTCCACTTTTTTCTATGTGTTTCAACTTAGTTTTGGACCCTTGGTTTGGTCATCTAAGATACAAAAGGAAGTCTTCCTTTCAACTGGAGAAGAAAAATATTGTGGAGAATACAATGCAGGTACAAAAGAAGTTTGGATCCGTCATCTTTTATAAGAGATTAGTTTTTCTTCTTAGGCCTCAACTGTTATTCATTGTGAAAATCAAAGTGCAATACAGGTTGCTAATAATCCTGTTGCACACAACAAAATGAAGCATGTTGAACTTCCTTTCCACCACTTGAGATAGTTGGTACATGACAATGTTATTACACTTGTTTATTCTAGGATAAATGACCAAATTGTTGATATATTTATGAATCATATGTCAAAATATAAGCTTGTGAAAATTTAGGTTATTCTTGGGCTTCATGTAGCTACAATTATGGGGGGGTGTTCATATAACATAATACCACCTCCTCAATCTCTAGAGTGTTGTGTTAATTGGGAGGGTGTCGGAACCAAAGGCCATGTAGGTTCATTACACCATTAGAGAATCTGGAGATAGTAAGTCAAAACACAATAGTCAACTAGTAGAGAATTTGACTATAGGATTGACTGGGTGGTTGAGTGATTTATCAAATGAATGTTTTACGAGACAATGATCATTTCAAATTAAGAATCCAACTAATATATGGGATGTTGTGGATTTACTATAAGTAATTAGAACCAATGACCCTTACTTATGGACTAGATCATATTCACTTCAAACAATTTCATTAGATTTTGAGACCATATGAGAATGACCCTATGGGTTGTACTAATATAATGTTTCAATTGATGTAAAAGAATGCATTATGATGTTATGATCATAATGTGACACTCTTAAGTGTTGTAATTAGTGTCTTTAGACACCACCCCTCTTCTTGGAATATGTATCCCTTCTGTTATTTATTTTATGTTTTGTTGTTTAAATGGGTTTCCCATCATGAAATTTACACCCATTGTGCACAACCAAAGCCAATAATGTATGAATGGTATCCCTTTTTGTTGACGGGAAAAATGTCTCCTCATAGTCAATGCCTTCTTTCTATGTAATTATTTTTCCACAATCATCTCCTTATGCTTATCAACATAAGGTTTTATCTTGCCCAAAATGTATCCTATTTAAGAAAAAGTGAAAATATTCCTAGAATCTTTTGTATTTTACGCATACCTTTTCGCTCGTAACTAGGAATTGGGAGAAATTTTGATCATTGGAAATATATTAAAATTCTTTACAAATTTGTTGTTTTGAGTTTTTTCTAATTCCTTATCATTTATTTAGGGAGAGAGTTTTAGTAAACAAGCATCTTTTCTAAAAGGCATCTTTTAAAACATGTGTTTTTTACTAAAACGCATGCCCCAATATGATGTATTTAGAAGATATTTTGAAGAAGTATATAGAACATAAGTTGGGTCAAATATGCACACAAGTCCCACCAGATTATGGGAATTAGCTCCTCACTCGAAAGTTGTGCACAGTTTAAGGATAAGTGACATGTCGCAGCATTATAAGGAATGAGTGTTGTGCTGGGGTTATGTAACCCAAAATAGAGAACCATGAATGAACTATAAACCATACAAAAAATAAATTTGATCTAGTTCAAAGGCTGAGACCAGTCGGTGTAAGGAAAATTGTAAATTAAGTAAATGACATTCGGTCAACCTTCTTATTCAAATGAAAGGGAAGTCAACCTATATATATATAAGAATATGGTTGTTGTAATAGACGTGAGAAATGGACTCGAGGTGACTGAGAAATGGGGTGACATGTAGGAAAAGGGGGTGAAGTTGTAGTAGGAGGAAGGACAAAAAGTGAACTAGACCCAAGGGTAAAGTCACATTTTCAAGTGAACAGTGGTGAAGGTGTCAAGGAGAGTGCATAGTATGGGAAAATATAAGGAAAGAACCTATTATAGGAGAAGATGAGGAAAAATTTCACTACATGATAAAATAAGGAAAGTGCACAGTACAGAGTAAGCTAAGAAATTCACGCAGCTGAGGAAACTACACAGTACTAAGAACACAGTTCTATATAAGATGAAGTATGCAAGTAAAGGGGGTTGAAGCCTCCATCCCGTCACAGAATATAAAGGATGATGTAGCCTATGCCCCATCGCAATAGAGTAAGTGTTTATAAGGGGGTTGTATCCTCCTTCTAGTTGGATCTAAAAACACAAGTTGTTGGAGGATCACTTTAGTTGGAGCTGAGGGAAAAATGAGGTTGGAGCCTGCTTCTAGTCAGAGCTGGTGATAATTGGAGATTGGATTCTCCTCAATATGATGTAATACTTCATCTATTTTTTTATTAATACTCTATATTGATATATTATATATATTAATTGTATTCTCTTTTTAATGACATATTGATTTGTATGCTCTTATTGTTCATTAAATAGATAAAAGAAATGATATAGTAAATTTGCAAGAGATATTGATTCACCACACCCCCCCATCCTAGTATCTTAGTGTGTTTTTCAATTGGTATCAAAGCAAGTCCTTCTAAAAATTTTGACTAAATTGATGGTGATCCTCTAAGGCACATGGTTCATAAGGAGATTCCTCTTTTTAATGGCACAAATCATGTCTTCTGGAGTAAGAGAATGAAAGCATATTTGATATCATTGAGATTTGATGTTTGGAATGACATTGTTAATGGATATAAGATTCCAAAAAAAACACCAATAGGTTTGATAGAAAGAAAGGAGGATGGGTATAATTCTAAAGTTGTGAATGAAATCCTAGGAGGGCTATCAAATATTGAGTTTATTAAGGTTATGAACTATGACACAACCAAAGAGAATTGGGACAAATTGAAGAATATTTTTCAAGGTGACACCAAAGTCTAGAAAGGAAAACTTCAAACCTACAAGACACAATTTGAACGTCTGAAAATGCAAGAGGAAGAAGATATTGTTTCTTACTTCCAAAGAGTGGAAGAAGTGGTCAACATAATGAGAGGTCTAGGAGAGGAGGTACAAGAATATTCAACTTTCTACCAGGTTTAATCCAAAATTATTATCCATTGAAGATAGAAAATATTGATTCACTTAAGTTGGATGAGTTACATGGGATCCTCATTGCCTACGAAATGAGAACAGAAGACCCAAAAGAGAAGGAAGTTGCTACTTTTTAAGTTGCAAAGAAGAAATACTATTTCAAGAAAAACCAATCATCTTCTTCTTCAAGCACTAATGAAATCTAGGATGAATGAATGGTAAATATTGTCAACATGCTTCCTAGAGGCAAAAGCATATTAAAAATTAAGCTCCCTTTGAATTGCTTCAACTATGAAAAAAGTGGACATTTCAATACAAAATGCCCATTAAGGGAAGACAAAAACAAAACTAGTCAAAGATCTGACAATTCCAAAAGAAGATATACAATGAAACAAAGTTGCTACTCAAAATTTTAAGACGAAACTCCATACTGTAACGAAGAAGAAGAAAAGATGGATGGGAATGAAATTTTATTTCTATCCATGGAGTAACAACTTCATCAAGAAGGTAACGAGATTGAAGTAAATGAAGAAACAACCATAACGATTGATATTGAAGTTGAATTAAGAACAAAATTCAATGAGATTGAACATATAAAGGATATAAAAAAGAAACAAATAAAATAAAACATAACCACAAGAAATCGGTTAGCAAGAGAGATGAAGGAATACATGTCTAAAAAGGATGCAAAGATCAGCGCTCTTCAAGAACAATTAAAAAGGAAAAACATTTTGAATTTGAAATTTGAAAAAATATTAGTTGATCTTAACAATGTAATTATTCATCAAATAATTCCAATGGGAAAAAGAGGAATCCACTTTAAAACGATTACACATAATCAAGAAGTAGAACAACATACAATTAATCTGTGCAGCAAAATTGTCAAGCACAAGTCTGTGTTGAACAAGCTGAAGGAACCATTGGAATGAGTACTTAGAAAACTCTAAATTAGAGAAAAAAGAGTGTGATGATCTTGAACATGAAGTTTCAAATCTAAAGTGAAAAGAATAGGTTTCAATCAATTATTTGGGCATGGAAAAAAATGGTGATGCAAGTCTATCTAAAAATTTTGCAAATGAACAATAGATTCCATACCATCATCAAGCAATTATGGGACCTCTAGATTAAAAAAATCTTACATTTATCCACAAAAATTATTTATAAACTTCTATAATTGTTATAATTTTGGTCATAAAGCAGCAAAATGTAGAGCTCCTTTAGAAAGGAAAGATATTTAAGATAGGTGTCAGGATTAATTCCAATGGGAAAAACAGGAATCCACTTTAAAAGCATTACACATAATCAAGAAGTATAACAACATACAATGAATCTATGTAGAAAAATTGTCAAGCACAAGTCTGTGTTGAACAAGTTGAAGGAACCATTGGAATGAATACTTAGACAACTCTAAATTAGAGAAAAAAGAGTGCGATGATCTTGAACATGAAGTTTCAAATCTAAAGGGAAAAGAATAGGTTTCAATCAATTATTTGGGCATGGAAAAAAAATGTTGATGCAAGTCTATATAAACCTTTTGCAAATGAACAATAGAGATGAACATCTTCCAAACCATCATCAAGCCATTATGGGACCTCTAGATTAAAAAAATCTTACATTTATCCACAAAAATTATTTATAAACTTCTATAATTGTTATAATTTTGGTCATAAAGCAGCAAAATGTAGAGCTCCTTTAGAAAGGAAACATATTTAAGATAGGTGTTAGGATTAATTATAATCCTCCCTTGACCACCATAGTCTAAATGTATTTTTCTAGATTAGGAGTATGTTTCCAGCTCACTGGTTCCATGTGGAACTCATATGGGACCCACCTACCACTTGATGCACCAGTTTGCATGATTTAAGGAGCTAGAGAGGCCATTCCTATAATTTAGGAACCCACATTGAGTTATGGGAGTCCAACCATCAGTTCACCCTACTCTTTTTTCAGTTATCCTTAGATGGACATCAGTTAGTTCATCTCCAGTTACCCTAGCACCAATTTTTCCTAATTTAATGAGTTTAGGCACCTTTTCCTACCTACCTTGTTTACTTAACTGACTTTCAACTGATTTAGTTGTCTTGAGTTACATTAGTGAGATCTCAGTGGTGATTTTCCCACATTGATTTAGCACTGAATTCAATCCAAGTTGGTGAATTCAAGTCATACCTAGTGGATTCAAATTATCCCTATTGTATCATAATTGTATTACACAGAGGTTAATGATAATGGATGTAATGTTATGATGACCAATTTTTTCTCTTGGATGTTTAATTTCACGCTGAATGTTTGAACAGTGTACATTGAATTTCTTCTTTATCCTTCAACCTTCTTTCATAGTGAGTTCATTCCATCCTGATGATCCTAATATTTTTTAAATTAAAAACTAGTATGAAAGAAGGTAGCCAATACAAGTATACATTTGCAAATAAGAACTCATTTTCTCTATTTCCCAAGTATGATGTTGAATGTTCCAAATGTAATAATTATAATTTATGGACATCCAACAAAATTTCTCCAAATAGAAGAACGATCAAATAATATCTGTGGGATAGCTTTATATTCTTAGAATTATGAATACAAGTGGTACATATACAATGGATGTATAAAACACATGATTGATGACAAAGAAAAATTCATCACCTTAGAAAGTGAAAAAGGAGGAGATGTGTAAGTTTTGGAGATGATGGAACAACAAAAATTATGGGCAAAGGGATAATGGCACTAAAATGCATAGCTAAATATCAAAACATCTTATATGTTAAAGCACTAAAACACAATATGTTAAGTGTTGGACAAATGTGTGATGTAGACTATAATCTCACCTTTTACACTCATGGTTGTGAAATCAAATAGAATGGATCAAGAAATGTAATTGGAACGGGAACTAAATCTCTAGGAATGTTTATATTCTATAATAAATTCAAGGAGAAAGGTTTTATCTTGGTCAAATTGTTGATTGTTGGATTAGCATAAATGACTCAAACACATTAAATTTTACAATATTGTAAAGATCAACATAAATGGGGCTGTTAGAGGAATTCCTAAGCTATAAAAACTTATAAATACCATGTGTGATTCATTCCTGCATGCGAAGAAAACAATGGATAAATTCAAACCAAAAGATTATCATTCTACTACAAAGGCACTAGAATTGATACATGCGGAGTTGTGAAGACTAGAAAGAGTTTAGAATATTCAAGGAAAAATGTATTTTATGTTATTTATTTATGATTATACTAGGATGATATGGGTGAACTTTCTTAAGGAAAAAACATTATATTTTGAAAAAATCAAAATTTTCAAGGCATTGGTTGAAAATGAATGTGGGCACAAAATAAAATGTTTAAGATTTAACAATGGAAGGAAATTTACCTCAAAATATCTCAATCAGTTTTGTGAAGAGAATAAAATACAAAGCAAATTAAGTGCAGCAATAACTCCCTAGAAAAATAGAACAACTGATAGAAAAATAGAACAACTGATAGAAAAATAGGACAGTGCAAGAGACAGCTAGGACCATGCTACTCGGAGATAACCTAGAAGAAACCTTTTGGAGAGAAGTCACAAAAAAAATTCACATAATAAACAGAGATCAACTTAGAGAAAACAATGACACAACTCCCTATGAATTATGGAAAGGAAGACTAGTATCAGTGGAATATTTCAGAGTCTTTGGAAGTAAGTGTTATATTGAAAAATCAATGAAGATAATTTGGGAAAGTTTAATACAAGAAAATATGAAGGTATATTTTTTGGATATTCCAGTAGTAAGAAAGCATATGAATTCTATAACAATAGGTTAATAAGAATTGTGGAAATCATATATGTTAAAATAGATGAATAATAACCACAAAAGATTCAGACTCAAGAAGAAAAGGAGTCAAACGATACTTTCTTTGTTGAGGAAGAATACAATGAAAATTAAGAGGAACAATAAGACATAGTACCAATGGAAATAAAAACAAACATAATAGCATATAGGAATCAGAGGACTCAGAAGACACCATCTAGGAAATTTCTAAGAAATCATCCATAATAACTTACCATTGGAAACATTAATGATGGAGTTCAAACCCAAAGAAGAGATATGGATGTTCTGAGTAGAATTGACATGGCCTTACTATGAATTTTGGAATCTAAATACTTTAGTCACTCATGTAAATATAAGAACTGGAATGTAAATAAAAGAGTGAAGGACTCATCTAGATTGAGAAAAGTGGAACTTGGAAATTAGTTCCAAGACCTGAAAAATAAGAATGTAATTGGTACCAAGTGGATTTTCAAGAACAAACTAAATGAATAAGGTAAATAGTATGAAACAATGCCCTATTAGTATTCAAAGGTTATGGATAATTTGAAGGAACTAATTTTGTTGAAACCTTTGCTCTGATTGCTGGAATGGAAGCTATCATAATGTTCCTTGTATATGCATGCTTCAAAAATTTCAAAGTATATTATATGGATGTTAAGTTTGAATTTCTAAATGGAGAACAAAATGAATAAGTCTTCAAAAAACAACATGAAGGATTTAAGTTTCTTGGAAAATAAGATCGTGTTTGGAAAATGAAGAAATACCTCTATGGACTCAAACAAGAACCAATAAATTGGTATGCACATATGGATAGTCACAGGTTTGCTGATGATATGGAAAAGGAAATTGAAATGTCAATGACGGGAGAAATTTTATTATTTCTTGGACTTCAAATCTCTCAAACAACAAAAGTAATTTTTATATCTCAATCAAAATATTTAAAAGAAATTCTCAATATATTTCGAATAACAAGTGTGATCCTGTTAGCACACCCATGACAACCAGCTACAAAGTCAATAAAGATGAAAAATATCTTTCAGTACACCCCACACAATATAGATCTATGATAGGAATCCTACTGTACTTAACAACATAGAGACCTAATATAAATCAAGCAGTTGAAATGGTATCTATTGTTTGATTTTTTACTTTAATTCAATTAGGATCTTTAAATGAAAGAAGAACAAGAACATCAAAACACAATAGACATAATATTTTTTCCTTGGGGAAGCCATAAAGGAGAAAACCCCGCAACTTCCTCAAATATAGATTCATCACTAATACAATATCACAAAATGGAAAACCCAAAAATAGGAAGTCTTCTGCATCTCTCTCTCTTTCTCCTCCAACGAAATTGTATTCTCTCTCTTTCTTACGAGAACTTGAGTGAGTGAGTGGTGTGTCCAAATGAGAGAGTAATATCTCTATTTATACTTTATGATTGGGTGATCTTTTTCCGAATTAGGTCGTATTGACTAACTTTAATGGCCCAACTTGTCCTAAGGATACTCAATAATATGTCTTACATTTATTATTTTGGGGTGTTATCACCACAAATTATAATGGAAGTTTTACCTCAATGGCATTGAATGACCAAACATAATAATGACATCCTCGGATGGAGGAAAACATATCCATTGGAGGTACAAGTAAAATGCAATAATAATATAAATATAAAATACAAATGAATATCTTTAGAAGTTACATTTACAACAACACTCTCTCTTAACTAGGAAGGTATTATCTCAACACATTCATCAACACTCTAGAAACGTCATCGTCACTGGATCAATATAGTCGCTACTACCATAATCCTCATTTTGCTGATAATTGATTAGTGACATCTCTTGAATTTATCTATCATAAGAATTTCTACATATCCATCCCTTTTTCATGTTGGATGTAGGAATAACTCACATCTAGGTATTCATCATCTCCACGAGAAATCCATTGTTAAATTTCATGAACCATAGATATACAAGCCAAAATGAGAGCTATCTGAAAATAAGTATGCAATGGAATTATCGAATCAATGTAAACTGAACAACGAATTGATGACAAAAATTTCACACAAATCGGAAAACTATTGCTCATATTATCATAACATTAATATTCATTAATTAATTACTAATATAATGATAGTACAATAAATAGAATTCAAATACTCCGGATAATATTTTCACCAAATCAAACTAACTGGTTAGCTAACTCATAGTGGAAACAATCACAACTGGAGCTCATTAGTTAACTCCATATAACCAAATCATCCTACAATCAGTTAACTGATGATGGTAGGTTAGGGTAGGTAAATGGTGGTTCCTACATTCCCATGAATCATGAAAAATGGTGTTAATCTAATTGACTATTATCTAATTGATTGTAACTGAAGCATAACTGAGCATAACTAATTACTTACCACAACCAACTAAAGGTGATTGCTGGTGGCAATAGAGTGGGCTCCTATAATGTAGGAATTGATCCCTAAGGATCCTAAATTTATGCAATCAGGTGCAATATGTGGCATATGGCCCTTAGGTGTGTCCCCCATGTACAGGTGGATGATGATGACTGTTGGAGGAGCTAGTCAATGAGCTGGCTATACTAGTTAACCGACTAATCAGAGATTAGGTCAGCCTCCAAATTTCATGCCGGTTAACTGAACCGATAGGTAGGTAGTCATAATTGTTTTGTAATCATATATAATATGTTGTTGATCCAGATAAGAACTTGGTTCAGTTCTGTGTATGTATGGACCCTCATGTGATTCATTAATATAATCTTTTATTCTATCACATGTTCTTATTTCTTATCTCTGTATGAATATATGTTTCTATATGTGTATTATTGGTAACCTTATGTGATATGTGTGATTACAACATTGGTTTTGTTTCTGGTAGTGCATATATGGATGACATGACCATATGTAGATGATATCGAAGCAATATATTAAGAATTGATGGGACCATAAGATCACAAATTATTTATAGAATTACATGAGAAGAAACAGACTGACTATTTCTTAGGTAAAGGAGAAAGTATTCATCGAAACCCATGAGAAATTTGTAAAATCAGAGCCCCAGTTGTTGAAAAAAATATTAGATGAAGCTAAAAGCAACTAAAGACCAAGAATTGGTTCAGAAACTGATCTGAGGAGGACAAACAAACCTGTCGGAGTGGTTTGAGAAAATTGTAGACGAATTCTGTGAAGACCAAGAGGTGGAGGAGAGAGTTTCAGTTGAAAGTATTAAAAAGGATTCTATACTGACTTCACTGAGCAATTTTTGTGTTCACTACCGACCCTTTTGCTCAAATTTCTAATCGACAAAGGAGTAGGCCATATAGTTGAACCTCGTCCATCACTCACTAAACTTCCTGCAAACAATAACTGGGCTGAAAAGCAGAAGGTGTGGGAAAAATTTATTTCATAAAGGGAGTGGGAGTACTTCTTGAACAAGTACAAAGAACTATCCGGGATTACTAAAGCATCGGGTAGGATATGGGGGGGTAGTTAGCCATGTGTAGGGGCAAAGTAGAAGGATTCTAGTCGAACTGAGAAAATACCATCACCAACAATGAAAATTCGACTTAAGAAGGAAATTGAGTGGACAGTGACTCACAAAGGTACATCGGACTTACAGAAGAGAGAAAGGGAGAAGAGGCAGAGAAGAAGGGAAGAGATACAAGATCAATCTATAGCACTCCAAAGAAGAATGGTTTCTAGGGTGATAGAACATGAGGAAAATCTACCAGAGTCGGGTCATGACTTACAGGAAGAAGGAATAGATGAAGAGATGTCACCAATGGATGAAGATTTGTGAATAGGGAAGTGAGAAGCTCTCCAACTGGAAATACCCCAAGAGCAAAGACCTTTGTCTCCGATAAATCTGAGTACCCGAATGTAGGACATTGTCGAAGAGGACCTGAGACTAAGAGCTGGTGAGTTCGATATATGGAGTCTACTAGATGATGAAGTAAATGATGACAATCATTTAGTGATCTGTGAACCGAAGGAGGGAAACTAGGTTACACTTCAAGCATACCCTTCTAACCGAAGCATCCATTTACCCTACCCCAGACATGAAGGAAACAGACCAGTTGGACTCACGGGCATAATAGTGCAGTTGGACATCGACAAAAGAAGTCAAAACACACCGCCATGTTGTCGAAGAAGAACCGACAACCAAAACATCTCACAGAAATGAAAGTTCCATCGAGACAAGCTATGCACAAATAGTTACACATAATATCCTAATACCCCACCACCACCAGCCCCACCACCTCCACCTCCCGAAGAAGAAGCCAATGCCGACATGGGGCACGGCTCAACACACACTCCCCAGGCAATGAAGATCCTAGGTGACATTGGTTCCTCTGTGAGTCAAAATGGGAGGCCAATCAAGTTACAAATGAAGATAGATAAATGACGTAGTTCACAGGTTCCCTACGAAAGAGAGAATTAACTTGGTATATGACCTATACCAAAAGAACATCTAACGCATCTAAAGTAGATATTAAACAACAATTTCTATCCTTCTTCAAAACACCAGATGCAAAGCATCTGGTAGCGAAAAAACTTAAGTCTACAGTTCAAAAACCATCAGAAATCGTCTGGGACTATGATAAAATATTGAAATATCTCTTGAGCCAAATAGACTATGTTATTGATGAAAAATTATTTATTCAATGGTCTCTTCCAGGGATCTCCCAAAAGATCCAATGGCATAAAAGTCTGGAGTCATTCAAAATGTATGAAGAAGCACTAACAAAAGCTCTACAGGTCGATATGGATGAGGACTACCCAACATACCCTGATGTCGATGCGTGAATTGAAGAAAAATTGGAAATCATGTAGAAATCCTGAAGAGAACTAAACCTCAAAGGTCAGGAGATCTAGTGCATGAAATTATCTATATCCGACCATACTAAGGATAATTATCGACAGGACATAAGAAGACAAGACGTCTATTTTGTTCAAAAAAAATGTTTCTGTGATATCTGTCAAGAGCATGGAGACCATGCGATGAAGGATTTCCCATACAACATGAAGAATGGAAAAGCTTCTTCATGTGTGATCTGTGAAGTCAAGAGTCATACAATAGCTGACTGCCATTTAAACCTAAAAAACCGACAAAACTATCAGGCAGTTTACCAAATGAACGCTATAGCCCAGAATAATGATAATATCCCAAATGAACAAAATGTACCAAGCAATCAATGATATCAAGGCCATAGATATGAGGGTTGATTCAAAAATCATCGAGGATGATTCTCTAGAAATCATGACAATCGACCACGACAACCAATCCAATGTTTTACATGTTATAAATAAGGACACCGATATGCGGACTGTCCATATAAAGATAGAACCGACCTAAAACAATTTACTAGCTGTGGTGTGGGTGATCACTCATTGGAATATTGTCCCACCATACTTGACAAAATTAATAAAAATAAAAACGTTAATGTCTTGTCTTGTGTCAAAAAAATGTGATGTAGTTTGCACAAAGAATCTACACATAGTAACTAGACAAGGAACGAAAATTCGAAGTGATAACCCAAGAATAAGCAAACTTAAAGACAAAAATGAATATCCTAATCCTACACAGCAAAAACAATTGTATAGCAATGCATCAAACATGTTTCGAGAATTTGCTAAACAAGAAGCAGTTGTTGACAATCAACATAACACACTTCACAAACTATTGAACTTAATACATAAAGATAATTCAGTGGCACAATTAATTGACCTATTGTACAATATTCAAAACAAAAATGATACAGATAAACAAACTAAAAGTATTTGCAGTTTAAATCAAAAGGATAAGAATGATGTTGATCCACTTGTCGATCTTGAAATCAAAGGATACCACATTTGACAAGTCGTTCTCGACTTTGGATCCCAAGTAAAAATTATGACATGGGAAACATGGGAATAGTTGGGTAGGCCTGGAATGAATGAATTAGGCATATATTTAAATTTAGCCGACCAGGGACTGATTGAACCCATTGGGGTTTGTAGAAATGTCAATAGAACGATAAAAGGCATATCGACAAAAGTTGATTTCAAAATCATCAACCCTAAGGAAGGACCTAGTTCCTTCCCATCCTTGGTAGGACGTCCATGGGGCTAAAAAATGAAGGAATATATTTCATTGGACAAGGAAAGAATAAAACTAAAAGGGAATGGGTAGAAATTTATTGTCCCCATTTATCCTTCACAAGGGGAACCCTAGACTGATCCTATAGGAGAGGAATTCGATGTTCAAAAACTCTACCAGACTCAAAATGATGAAGATTATACTGAACCTAGTAGTTATGGCGAACTTCATCTAGGGAACCAGGATTCAGTTGGATATAATTCGTATGTAGAATTGTATGATTGGAAATTGAAAACTATGAAACATAAACTATGAAACACAAGCAAGGGGTTGTTGGACTATTTAGGATATCCAGAAGAAACTAACTCAACAATGCTTTTTTGTATCGATTATTCCAAAAATATTTGAAAAGAAAATAAGGGAATACCCCTCTTTGGCACCAATAAACATATATAATAAACTAAATCTTCGGTATAAAAAGAGAGAGTCACCCATTCTCCATATAGCAAAAGTCTCTAAGACCCTAGGTGAACATGGATAAATCCAAATCCTAGTAGAAATGTTTACAGGACAAGTTGCTCGATGATGGGACACCCATCAGTAGAGATACAAACATGGACAACAACTTTCACTTTCTTCATAGAAAGGTTTGGAGGTAGGAAGCTAACTAAACAAGCACAGATACTTGTCTTAACACAAGAACAAGATCCAGAAAAACACATAAGAACATGTGAAAAAGAATGGAGAAGACTTGGTTACAAAGACGAGCATATATGTCCATACCTATTTCCCTCGACATTGGATGATCTACCAAATAAATGGTATAAAATGGAAGAAGCATGAGGTGAAACATTGCTATGGAATGAACTTACAGAAAATTTTATTAAAGACTTTGGATTTATACCAGAAGATGAAAAATTAGTCGAGGCTACAAAACAAATAAACAAATTTATATAGTCGACTACTAAAAAATCAACACAGAATAATAGCCGACTGAATGCAGCATGCCATAACATTCGATCAAACAAAATACCACATTCGACAAGCCTCCAATTAGAAAATGAACATACCTATGGGAAAATATTTCAGTGGAAGTATGATCACCCAAAAATAGTCAAACCAGTTAGAACGATATTCAAATTGACTTGATCGACAAAGATGATACCGACCGGATGACGGCAGTAGACTTCCTAGAGAAATTTTCACAGTTCAAAGAAGGTAGTCGATATATTAACGGAATAAAGGCACCATAATGGATGGGCACAAAAGTTAAAACCATAGAAATCGACATATCTATTGATAATAGACCGAAAATGGCAAGAATCAGTGATTATTGGAGTGAAGAGAAAACAGCAAAAATCGTCGACTTATTAAAAGAATTTCCAGATGTATTTTCTCAAGGCTACAAATACCTAAAAGGATTAGTAAAAGAAATGGGTGAGATGAAAATAAATAGCAAACCTGAATCCAGGCCTATCAAGAAAACACCCTACAAGTTGGCTCACAAATACAAAGAAATAGTCAAAAAGGATATCAACAATATGCTCATAGCTGGAATCATTTACCCCATCGACTAGTCGAAATAGGAAATCCCAATGGTCGTCGACCCGAAAAAGCACGACTCGAAAAAATTAAGAATCGGTGCTGATTTCTAAGAATTAAATAAGGTCACTCTAACAGATCCATTTTCAACCCCATATGTCGACGAAATCCTAAATGAAGTCACAGGTCATGAATGAAACTCATTCACAGATGGATTTTCAGGTATAATCAAGTACCAATACCCAAAGAAGACTAGAAAAAGACAACATTCATCCGTGAATTTGGATGATTTTCTTACAAAGTGGTCCCATTCGGTCTTAAGAATTCAGCTGCATTGTTCTCAAGAATAGTCATCAAAAAATTCAAGAATACATTTATAAAACGATGGCAATATACTTTGATGATTGCATGATCTATTCCATGTTGAAAGACCATTGCAAATGGTTAAGGATTATGATGGAATGATGCCAACAAATCTAGTTATCTCTCAATATAAAAAAATGTATCTTCTTAACCCCTATAGGAATATTACTAGGGAACATTGTATTCAAGGAAGGAATCAAAGTTGATTTTGCAAAAATAAAGATAATCCTCGACTTAAAACCACCAGTGAATCCAAAACAGGTCATATTATTTCTAGGTCATACAGGATATTATATAAAATTCGTTTGATACTATTCAGATATCACATACCCATTGGAAGAACTGTTATGGGAAGATTAGGAGTTCGACTGGATGAAAGAATGTGATATATCATTTGACACATTAAAAATAAATTTCGTCAAAGCACCCATTCTCATATTCCCAAATTGGTCAATCGAATTCCATGTACATATTGAAGCTTCAAGCCTAGAAATAGGTGCAATTATGACACAACCTAGTGAAGATGGAATGGACTATCCAATCATATACAACAACAAAAAATTAAATAAGGGAGAATGCAACTACTCAACAACAGAAAGGGAGGCATTAGGGATGGCCTTTGCACTCCAAAAGTATCGAAACTACCTATCGGCTAACCCTTTCATATTCTACACTGACCATCAAGCACTTGAACACCTGGTAAACAAGCCTCTACACCATGGAAGAATATGTTGGTGGCTGTTATCGTTGGAAGAATTTGAATTTGAATTCGTCGTTCGACCAGGAAAAATAAATGTCAGGCCCGACCACTTGTCAAGGATCGACACAGGAGAGGAATCGACAGGATTCAACGATGACCTGCCGGATGCACACCTATTCTTAATAGAAGTTGTTCCTACATAATTAGAGGAAATAGCACAATTCCTAGATAATGGCCAAGCACCTGAAGGCATGAGAACCAAGAAGAAACAAATTCTACCCATGAAAGTTACATCATATAGTCTAATCAATGGATTTCTGTACAAAATAGTTTTGGACGAAGTACTCCATCTATGTGTTTTAGAACATGAACGAGAAGACATTTCGCATGAAGAACACTATGGACCAGTAGGAGGAAATTTTCAGTCGGATACAACTGCCAAGAAAATCCAACAGTCAAGATTGTTGTGGCCGACACTTTACAAAGACTGTAAGAAGTTTGTTATCAAATGAGATCACCGCCAACACCTAGGTCGACCCTTACCAAGCATAGAGATTCCCTTGATATCAGTAAACCCATGTCTAACATTCAAAACTTGGGCTATCAACTTTATAGGTCCAATTCCAGTCCCAGCAAAAAGGACAAGTGCAAGGTACATCATAACAGTAGTAGAATATGTAACTAAATTGGAAGAAGCACAACCTGTCGAACCCTTCTCTAGTGAGGTATCTACTAAATTCTTATATGAAAATATCATCACTAGGTTTGGCTTCCAACTAACCCTAATCAGTGACCAAGGTTCACACTTCATCAATAAAACCATCTTAACATTAACAGAACAATTCAAAAAATACCATCTATTCAATCACACATCCCATGAAGACATAACAAATGGAAGAAATCTACTTAAGATAGAGTTTTGTTACCTCCCCTATTTCTTCAGGACGAAGAAATATTTTGTTCCTAGTGGAGATGTTGGAGGATCTAGTCTGTGAGCTGACTAAACTAGTTAACCAACTAATCGGAGATTAGGTCGGCCTCCAAAGGTCGTTTTGGTTGACTGAACCAAGAGGTAGTTAGTCATAACTATTTTGCAATCATATATAATAGGTTGTTGAGACAAATAGGAACTTGGTTCAGTTCTGTGTATGTATGGACCTTCATGTGATTCATTAATATAATCTTTTATTCTATCACCTCTTCTTGTCTCTTATCTCTGTATGAATATATGTTTCTATATGTGTATTATTTGTAACCTTATGTGATCTGTGTGATTACAACAATGACTACCTAAGATAGGGTAACTGAAACAAATATACTTATGTGGGTAAAGGGAGGATTAATTAATCCTAACACCTCCTCCTTAATCCTAACTTTGGACAATATGGGTCATGGTAATTGGGCCATTAAGTCACCAACACAATCTAAATGTAATAAAATATTTCTTAATAAACAAGGAAAATTGGGAAAACGTCATGGGAAAAACCCCCGCTCAAAATAAGTAGATAATCAGGAAAAAATCTTCCATACTTAAGAGAAAAAGTTTCTCTTTGAGCAAAAACGTGTGAAAAAATTGTTGCAATCTGCAACTTTGTGGAGCAATGATGCGGGATCTTGGTCCTTTTGTGCATCAACATCCTTAGACTGTGCATGTGAACTTTTCCATATTCTTCCAATCTGATGATAGATAGGAGAACAAATATTTCCTTTGTATCTTATTTCTAGAGGAATAGTGACTTGATACAATTTGTTCTGCAATGGGATGACTTGTGGATCATTCTTCACCATCAAGTAGCATCTCTCAGAAATATTGTTGCACCTCACTTAAGGAAGTGAAACAGAATGAGAGAACACAACATGTTCATTCTGATACTAGGACATTGTTCTTATTCTTTCATTTGGATCCCCAACAACATTCCCAGCTGCTTCAATGATATTTTTGGCCCATTTATGACTCTGATTTGTAATAGGAGTTGGATCTGGATCTATATCCTATTGAAGCTTAGTCTCAATATAAATAACATGATGATCTTGTTCCTCAACTCCTAAATATGAATCATTAGACAATACATCATTAACAAATGGTGTAGATAGAATGTTTTTCCCTCCCCTTTTAAATGGTAGTTGAGGTTGTACTAGATCTGAGTATGAGAGAAAGTGTGAGAATTTATATGCCTTAGAGTCATGGTTTGCAAAACCCTTATCTATAATCTTCCCAGTTGATATATGTGATCTTCACTAAGTCAAGAAAAAATAATACTTTCTTTGGTGAGCCAGTATGTCACTGCATTTGATATACAGATAAAAAATTTGCAGCTAAGGAGGGAACATAGAGTACATTTCTGAACACTCCATGTTTTAACTTGATAGAACCCTTTCCTTCAGCTTGAATTTGGGTGTCATCACCCATGTGAATATTCATACCATCAGTAGTTTTTAATGAAGATAATGATTCCTTGGATGCAAGCATATGATTGGAGGCTCCTGAATCAATGAGGAAGGCATGTGTTTTTTAATAGCTATCCTTCAGTGCATCGTATCTTTCATCATGATATTTATAATTTTCTCCATAATCATACTTCCTTGCACCTTCAGGGAAAGAAATATTGTTTTTCTTAAGTATTTTTTACATTTTATCAATGGTCTTCTTCATACAAGGGATTTCTGGATGAAAGCCTCTCATACAGTAGGAGCATTGAGATTTCTAAAATTTCTTGTTCTTTTTCTTCTTGGAACCTGAAGCTCCACTGAAAGGGTTTTTCTTCTCCTTTGACTTTGAATTAGCATTTTTATTCTTTTTTCCTTTTTGCTTCCCTTTATCCTACTGATTCCTAGAGTCTCCATCTAAGAGGGTCTGATTCTTGGAGGCATTGAGAAATCCCATATCAATCAATTTATCTTTCTTCTGGATCAATGACTCTACAAATGCTTCTAGAGAAGGAATTTTTTGATTTGGGATAAATAATATTCTAGAGTGGAATGTGGATACAAAGACTAAGAATTTTGAGACAAGCTTGCTCATAATTGACAACACGAGCTTCTCATCCTTCCTTTCTATCCCACATTTCTTGCATTGCAAGACTAGGGCTTTGTATTTCAAGAAGAACTCTTGAAATGTATGAAAGTTGATGGGATGGAGTGCAATGAGATCATTCTCCAAAATATGGCCTCTAATCTCATCTTGTTTTACAAACAAAGATTCAAGCTTGTCGCATACTTTCTTCAGATTTCTGAGTCCCTCAAGGTGGAACAACATCTCCCTAGAGATGTGGATGCACATGAAGCCAAAGTATTCATCTAGCCTATTCTGAAAATTGGATTTCTCAACATATTGTTGGGTCTAGAATTCTATTTCCATTTTCATCCTAAACAAGCCTTTGTTGTGCAAGGTTACCTGCATATTTTCCATCCAAATCAATGTAATTGAAAGGTGTAAGGATTATAGGTGATAGAGGAGATGAATTCTCCATTTCACTATATGATGATAAACAAATATTCAAGAGCTACGTAAGTACCTACAAAATCACTGCAAAAGAAAATTAAATTCACAAACATTTGTCAATTCAAACCTTTGCACCTTGGCATGTGCACTTTTTCAGAGTCCGCCAGACATGGATAGACTTCTATGGACAGAATCCAGAGGGAGAAATATAATTATTCTAGGAATTATGTGGAAACTCGGCTGCTTCTGGTGAAAGCATGGAGTTTTCAAAGGTTTGTTGTTAGCTTGAACATAGGCTCTGATACCATGTCAAAATTCAATTAAGCATAGGATCATCAAGCCTGCAGGATTCAAATGGAGAATTGTAGAAGAGATAGAAGCATTTGATAAACCCAGCTCAATAATTCATGGAAGATAAAAAAACACCCATTAGACCAATAATTGGAATAATTAATCATAATCCATTAATTAGTATTAATCCAAATATTCAGTAATACAATGGTAGTACAATAAAAACAACTTGAATACTGTGGATCAAATTCAAAATCACCAACTCAAACTGACTGGTTAGCTAACTCAGAGTGGAAATAATCATAGTTAGAGCTCACTAGTTAACCATGGATAACAAAATCAGTATGCAATCAGTTAAATGATGATGGTAGGTGAGGTTAGGTGAATAATGGTGCCTACATTCACCTTAATCATAAAAACTAGCACTAATCTAACTGACTGTGATCTAACTAAATGTAAATGAAGCATAACTGAGCATGACTAATTACCTACCACAACCAACTGAAGGTGTCTGTTGGTGGCACTAAGAGTGGGTTCCTATAATGTAAGGATTGGTCCCTAGGGCTCCTAAACTTATTCCATCATGTGTGTTAAGTGGAATCTGACCCTTAGGTGTGTCCCCCATGTATTGGTGGATGATGATGACCTCCTAAGATAGGATAAATGAATCAGATAGACATATGTGTGTAAAGGGAATATTAATCAATACTAACATACATCAAGTAGGTACAACCCAATACCACACATTACATTACCATTGAAATCACCTACATCTCCTACTACCATATCATCATATCCAAATCATCTTATTATCACACACGGAGAGCATCCTAGATGCACACCTCATTCCCAACAGACCACCTCTGTCTCCCACCCAGTCGATACATGCCAGGAGCACCCTAGGTGCATTACGTCTCTCAATGATCATCCTATGTATACTAGCATGGGAGCACAACCAAGAGCACCCCAGGTGTATTACATCTGAAGGACCACCCATGTCTTCCACCATGTGAGAACTAGGATAGGCGAACATAAAGTGTCTTTGTGACTAATGGACCTCTTAGTGTCTCTAGTATGGGAGTACAACTAGGATAACCCCAGGTGAATTACATCCCAAGGACCACCTGCATCTTCCACCATGTGAGAACTAGCTCTAGTGCTCTAGGTCTTTCGATCTCATCACTCCCTCTTTTGAGGAACCTCGATTTGGATGACACCAAGCCTCTCTCTTAAGTATTCAAACTTCACTCTGACTAATGGCTTGGTCAAAACATCAGTTATCTTCTTGTCTGTCGCCACATACAGGACTTTCATTGCTGCTCTCTGCACCATATCCCAGATATAGTGATACTTGACCTCAATATGCTTCAACTTGTGATGGAACACTAATTTCTCTGAAAACTTCATGCAACTATCGTTGTCGAAAAATATACAAGTCTCCTCTAACTTGATATCAAACAAATATGATAGTAGCTTATGATCCATACTTCCTCACAGCTAGCTGAACATGATGCAACATACTCTACCTTAGTTATACTTAGTGTTACACTCATTTGCTTCTTGTTGCACCAAGAAATCATTCCAAACCTCAAGATAAGGAAACACCATGAATTTCTATTCCTATTTTTAGCACCAGCAACCCAATCGGGCTCAACATATCCTACAGGGAGATCCTATAATATATCGCATATTTGAGGCCATGCTCATTCGTACCCTCCAGGTTCCTTAGCACATTCTTTTCCACAACCATGTGAACACGTATCTACTCCATCATGTACTTCTCCAAGTATTCATTATAAATCATATGCTAGGTACATCAACAAACCAATCATCTTCATGTAGACTATGGAATCAACTATCTCTAAAGTAGGACCATGCAACAAATTATAGGTCGATTCCATTGGTGTATCCTTGCAATCCAACATATCGACTACGAATTTCCTTATCTAAGGAAAATATCCTATGGATTCCGCCAGACCTCTAATCCCAAGAATCATGTAAACATTATCAAACTTTGAGATATACTATATCCACTCCCATTGCATCTTGTACTCTCTTCATCGGGCCATTCTTCACTGGAGTGATAGGTAGCCTCTTTTGTTGGATTCTTGATATTGTAAATCCATATGGAAAGCGTGACTATGGACTTCCCTTCAAGTCTCGTAATCATATCCTGGACATCATTCCCCGAAATTAACTAGTACTCTTAGATCATAGCTTCCTTACATTATTTCTTCTCAGCTGCTTCTTCATAACTAGAAGGATATGTATCAATGGAGTCACACAATAGTGGCATATACCTGGAGTGTGTCCAAAGTGTCTTACTTTCTTTGGAATTCATGTCTAGAGTACCATCATTTTCTTCATCTTGGATGACCTCTCATGCCCAATATGGTCTTCTCTTGTGGGTGTTCACCTCTTGATATGGATCTACAGTTCTCTATGGCTCTGTCATATTAGGTTCCTCTTCATGTAGTTTCTTGTAGTGAATCTTCTTTAAGTGTTATGGTTGAAACATCATCACTTGTTTTTGGGAACAAGCCTCATAATTATTCTCTTGTAGGTGATTGCATATGATCCTTCCTACAAGTCAAGTTTAGTTGCATGATTAGAAAAATTCTTTTTTTCGAAACATGTTAATAATGACAAGTTATTATGCATAAATACATATATCACATAGTCATGTAACTATCTTATCCAATGCAACATTTATCCATATTCCATATACATACGTTAGTTTTCTAGATTCCTTACATCTCTACCAGAACATTATTAAGAGTGTGCACTACTCTCAATATGTTAGCAAAAAGGTTTCATTCTAGATAAGTAGCAATGGAATGGTGTACATCGCCATAGTCTATTTACCCATCACATGCAAGTTATTAGTATATTGTGCATAAATGCAGACACTCAAGCATGCATAATACATCAATTGAACATACATATTTATACAACTAAAAAATACCATTTAAGTAACTATATATATAAGAAATTATCATTTAAGCACTTATCTTTGTTTGTTTGGTGGGTGGACTCCCTCTTGATCCTTGTTTCCTTGCAAGAATAGTTGGAGTATATCTCTGTGTTATTTTATTTGTCATGTAATTTTGAGGACCTATGTTTTTATTTCTCAATATCAAAAATGTTGAGCAAGTATTCTATATCATAGATCTAGGTGCCCCTTCTTCTTCATCAATCACAAATGCATCCCTTCTTATCCAATGTTGAGATGGATAAGAATTTCTTCTTCATCATGGGTTGAATCCTTCTAGATCAAAGTGCATATTCCTCATCACTTGAGGAATCCTCCCTTGTTCTCTGCTTGGCCAGTTCATCTTCTTTAGTAGTGTGAGCATGACACCTTTTCTTTTTGTTTTCCTTGGAGGATCCTCTGTTTTTGGGACAATCTCTTGAGAAGTGGCCTTTCTCATAACATGTATAACATTTGATATTTGTGTAGTACCTACTTGAAATATTATTCTTTTGGAATTCCTTGGGTCTTTCATGAGAGTGATCCTCCCTCTTTCCTTCATTATTTTTTGCATGATTTGTTAGAGCTTGATCATTACTTGCTCCCATATTCTCTTCTCTTGTTATTACTCGAGCTTATTCTTGACTGAATTCTTCCCATAGTTTGTTGAAAGTGATCAACTTATTACTGCCACATATTCCTTAAATGAATGAGTCCCATGATCTTGGGAGACCATTCTAGGTGGCCATAGTGATATCTCCTTCTTCCTCATTCTCTTCAATTGCTTCAAGTTGTTCCTTGATTTAGAGACCCTTGTGAAGTAGGATTGCATGGTCTCTGAGTTTAATATCTTCACATTCTTGAGTTGGTTCCTTAATCTTATCTTCGGATTGATGTTATTCCATTCGAATAACTTTGTCAAACCATTGAACATCTCCTTGGGTGTCTTCAAAGATGAAACACGGGGAATGAAATGACCTTTAATGGAATCTGCAATAATTTTCTTGGCCTTTACCAAGTTCTTCTTGTGGATTTCCTTTTCTTCATATACCTCTAGTGCCAAAACTTCCTCATTAATATATTTGTCCAAATCATTTCCTTCAAGGACAAGGGATATCCTATAATTCCATGCTTAGAAGTTTTCATCTCCCTCAATCTTATCCTCAAGCTTGGTGTGGTGAGTCATTTTGAAATGAAAATCTCAAATTGAAGTAGCAAAGATTTTAGGTCTTAGCAATTTGAGATGCCTAACCTGGTTCTGGATCTGGATGACCTAGGGTTTGTTCGAGAAACCCTAAATTTCCAAAGTATGAATTTTGAACTTCTGATTAGATAGGAAGATGCACCTCTTAAGGGTGAGTTATCTAATCTAATCCTTTTTCCAAATTGATGGAGGAAAAACCGAGAAGCTTGATTCCCTAGTTTTCTCCCAGCACTAATGTTTGGTTCAAAAATGATAATTTTTCAAACTTGATTCTGCTTCCTCCAAACGATGTGCCCTCCTAGTATGAATTAGTATATCCCTATTTTTTTATGATAGGTGGAGAGAAGACCTCGAACTAGGAATCCCTAGTTTCTTGTTGTTGCACAATGCCTTGTTTTCATGTTAGCTCTGATACCATGTTAGAGTTTGCACTTTAATTCAATTAGGATATTTAACTAAAAGAATAACAAGCACACTGAAACATAATAGAAACTATTGGTAATAACTCCCGATTCGATTATTATTCCAATGCAAATGCCTATATTTATACAAATCACATGGCGGTTGGGTTTCACCTTCCGCTCAGCCTGTTTGGCTTCCTACTATTTATTTATTTATTTATTTACATTATATAACCCTAACGGATTATACTCTAACAATCCCCCTCTTAATCCAAAGGGGTGTTCGTAATTCCAAGCATGTTTCTGAAACTTTCAAACTTTTCTCGTCTAAGCGCTTTGGTGAAGATGTCTGCAACTTGATCATTTGTGGAACAATGTCGAAGATGGACTATCTTGGCTTCTACATGATGTCAAATCAAATGATAATTTGTGTTGATGTGTTTGGTTCAATCATGGAATCTAGGATTCTTAGCCAGCTTGATTGCAGAAGTATTGTCGACCAGTAATAAAGTGGAGTTCTCTTGTTTTTCTTGTAAATATTCAAGTATCTTCCCGAGCCATACTATTTATTTCATTGCTTCAGTTGCAACTACATATTCTGCTTCTGTTGTTGAATCTGCTGGAACTGACTGTTTGCATGATCTCCATGAAACAGCTGCTGATCCAAGACTCATAGTGTATCCAGAAGTTGATACTCCTGTCTCCTTATCGCCATCAAAATTTGAGTCTGAGTACCCAATAAGTTTGAAGTCATCCACTTTAGAGTACTTGACTCCAACGTCTTGAGTCCCCTTCAAGTATCTTAGAACCCTCTTTGCAGCTGACCAGTGTCCTTCACAAGGTTTATGCATGAACCTTGAAAGTATGCCAACAACATAAGAAATATCTGGTCTAGTTGTTGTAAGGTAGATAAGACTTCCTACAAGTTGTCGATACTTGGTCGCATCTTCAAATTCTTTTCCTTCGCTTGATGTGAGCTTCATTTTCTGTTCCATTGGAGTT
>LPNX010623134.1:230936-386328 GCA_001517045.1 Pseudotsuga menziesii | reverse complement strand
AGATGATCAAGCTGTCTCTCAATGGACTGGTCATTTTTATTAGTTTCAAGAAAAATGACATCTCTAGAAATAAAAAATTTCTTGTTTACCTCATCATACAAACGGTGTGCCTTAGAGTATTCTTCGTACCCCAGGAAAATGCACTTTCTGCTTCGAGCACCAAGCTTGTTTCTTTGCTCCTTCGGAATCAAGGCATAACAGGTGGAACCAAAAAATCTGAGATGCCTGACTGAAGGGAGATGGCCAAACCACATTTCATGTGGATTCTTGTCCTCAAGAGCATTTAAGGGACTTCTATTTCTCAAATATGCTGCACATTTTACTGCATCACCCCAAAACATTAGTTTTACATTCTTGAAAAACATCATTGAGCGAACCATATTCATTATGGTTCTATTCATTCTCTCTGCTACCCCGTTTTGTTGAGGATTGTAGGGAACTGTAGTCTGATGTGAAATTCCATGTTGGCGAAGATAATGTTCAAAAGCATTTGAAGTGTACTATTTCCCATTATCAGTACGAAGTGTACCAATTTTTGATTGTGCTTGTTTTTCAATCAATGCATGAAAGTCTTTGAACGTTTGAAATGCTTCTGACTTTGTATTTAAACAATAAATCTAGCACATTCGTGAGTAGTCATCAACAAATGTCATAAATTACTTGTTCCCATTTGCTGAAGGAGTTGGCATTGGGCCACACAAATCAGAATGCACTAGTTCTAATTTCCTACTTGCTCTGAAATTAGATTCATGGAATGGTAGCTTACTATGTTTCCCTAATATACCTGCATCACATTTTTCCTTCTCTTTAGGAATGGTGGCAAGCCAAATACACCATTCTTTTTCAACAAGCGAATACTGTTATAATTTAGATGACCAAATCTTGCATGCCACAATGAGCTAGATGACATATTACCTTCTCCATGCTGAGAGAGGTAGGCATAGTTCTGAAATATTGCGGATGAAACCTTGAGCTTCAGCAGCTTCCCATCTTCATATCCTGTCACGATGACTTGGTTGTCAGAGGAATTTCTTATTTCAACGATTCCATCAAACATGTGGATGGAATGGCCTTGCTGTCGAATCTCCACCAAGGACAGTAGGCTTCTCTGCAACTCTAGAAGATAGAGAACGTTCTTCAACAAGAAATCAGGGAATCCATGCATCTTCAGTCAAATGGTGCCCATTTTCTTTGGTTTAATACTTGACTTATCTGCAAAGTAAACTATGCCATCTATTGTTTCATTCAGTTCTTCAAAACAATCTTTTCTAAATGTCATGTGTGATGTTGCACCAGTATCAAGCAGCCAACAATCTTTATAACATGAAAGAGAAGTCATTTCATTAAATCCAAGATTACAATGTGCAACAATACAAGAATCAGAAGATTTACTAGCATCTTGGTCATCTTTCTTCTGGTTATGCTTGTCTTTGATGGATTCCCATGAAGCCCAACACTGATCTGATGTGTGCCCAGTCTTTCCGCAACGCTTGCATTGCAGATCTGATCTTTTGTTTCTGCCCCCTCTACCTCTAAAATTTCTTCTTCCTTGTCCTCTCTCTTTGCCCCAATCTCCCTTGGAAGGGTCTTTGGATTGGTCTTTGCCGGCTAGGGCAGCACCAATACTAGATGCCAAAGAGTGCATCTTTACAACTATTAGTGTAATTTACAATAATAAACTTGATATGACAAAGAGAAAAACAATAACCTTGCAGGTCTACAGTCTCTGCCAAGGTGATTTACAGAGGTGATGGTGAGGGAGAGGCACAGCTCTCAAAGAAACACAGGATTAGAATTGTTTCAACACATCTCCATGTAATTTACTTTAGAGTGTTGTTTACATGGACAATTCAAATCTTCATATGAAAAAATTACAATGATACCTCAATCATAACTGTAACTTGCCATTGTGATTGTCTAAATGATGTGGATCTGGTTCTACAACTTTTCTTCTTTTGGAGCAGCTATAGCAATAGCTGCAAGCTTTCTTAGACCACTTGTGAGTCCTTTTTGGGAATTCAATATGGTCAACCAGCTGCAACTTTTCTTCACAATATAATTTCTTTTATGCACCAACAATATTTGCAATGATTTCTTGTAAGCAAAACCCTATTTAAATCCATTAAAATGCACAGACAGAATGCCGATAATTGTTGTAGGGTTTCTGGTTTTGCAGTCTATTGCAACAAATAGGCTTACAATGTTGTGAACAAATTTTCTACAACCTCCAAGATTTTGAAAAGCTTATAACAATCTCCTTCAAAATATAGTAATCATCACTCAATGAGAATAAACAAATACTTGTAGAATTTACCAACGCACAGAAATTAGGGCATAAATGAGGTTTTATGCACTTCCAAGCAATAGACTCGGCAGACGCACCAGACACACCAGACTTTGCAGCTCATATCTGGTGGAGTTACAAGTAGAGAAATAGGCTATTTTCACAATGGAGAATACAATTTTTCAAGAGATATAAACGCAGCATACATTATTTCTCAGTCACTCTCCACACAGTTGATAGGGCAGACTATAATCAACACGCAGTCTCCAAACTTCAACGCATGCAGTCTCCTCAAGCATTATATCTCAGTCACTCTCCACACAGTCTTTCACAGTAAATGGGTCGCAGTCTTTCACAGCTCCTTAACGCAGCATAGAGGACGCAGTTCTCACAATTCAGTAGGCGGCTCCACGCAGGTGTATGAGAGCATCAATCTTCAACAACTCTTTGTAGCCATGGGTATAACTCCCAGGCAGTCTTCAACAGGCCTTCAACGTGAATTCAGCCTTCAACACTCTCTCATGAAATCGTAGCTCTAGATTTCAATTGCAAAGGGTCTCTATGCAGAAAAAATTAGGGTTTCCAGTCTTTCCAACACATCATACAACGATCATCATTCACCAAAAAACTCGCAGCAGAAATACTATGAAATCACAGGCTCACTCTCCACGCTCTTGAATGGAGTCACTCAGTATTCAACGCAAGGTATATACACGCTGTCACAGGCCTCCACACACAACATTTACAGCTCCACGCACAACATTCACGGGCCACTTTGAAAAATGTTTGCAGAATTTACGATGGGTAAATTTAGGGTTTTCGTATCCCAACGGTCAAATAGAAACAGCTTCTTCATTTAACAAAGTAGCAAGACCACAGTCTCTTCATTCTTCGCAGATTTAGCAAAGGGGTGGCTCACGACCCTCCCAGATTGGACACAGACCTGGCACAGTTCAAAATCGTAGGTGGAGGATACTAGACTTCACGACTTCACGCAGAAAAGGGAAAAACAGTGATCTTCATTCTTTAAAGCGGTTGCAACGCAAAAATACGTCCTCGATCTCCAACAAATTCTGAGACTTGACTAGTCGCAGTAATCCTTCCATATCGTTTTCCATCACGGATCCCTACATGAGATGCAAGTGGTAGCATGTGAATTCTACCAAGTTTGAACAACAAATGCATGGATTCTCTGACAAATAGGTTATGGGTGAAGATAGAAGGTCACGACGTCAACACACAGCTCCACGCTGTATTCTGAAGGCGTGCAGCTTTCATTTCAATCGCAGTATAGAAAATATATCAGTCAATAGAACGAAAACAAAAGATTTATTCACCAACAGAAAGCTGAAATCGATTCAGGATTTCTTCTCTATTTCTCAACGCATCACACAACGCAACATCAAAGGAGTGCTTCAACGCAGGTATCACAGCATATATAGATTCAGAATTAGGGTTTGGCTAATTCAAAAATTTTAGCAGAGAATAAACACAGGCAAGAGGAGTAACGCATACACTGCATGCGACTCGACTGGCAGACTGATGGAGCAGTCTGGCAATGGATTGGCAAGCAGAATGCCAGGAATGGGCAGACTGGCAACAGGCAGGAGTTATGGCAGCGCTCTGATACCACTTGTTGGTAATAACTCCCGATTCGATTATTATTCTAATGCAAATGCCTATATTTATACAAATCACATGGCGGTTGGGTTTCACCTTCCGCTCAGCCTGTTTGGCTTCCTACTATTTATTTATTTATTTATTTACATTATATAACCCTAACGGATTATACTCTAACAGAAACAATAATTTTCCTCAGGGAAACCATAAAGGAGAAAAACCCACAAGTTTCTCAAAGATAGATTCATCACTAATACAATATCACAAAATGGAAACCCAAAAATAGGATGTCTTCTGCAAGTCTCTCTTTCTCCTCTAGCGAAATTGTCTTCTCTCTCTCTTGCTTATGCAAACTTGAGTGAGTGAGTGGTGTGTCCAAATGAGAGAGAAAAATCTTTATTTATACTTTATGCTTGGGTGACCTTTTTCCTAATTAGTTTGTATTGACTAACTTGACTGGGTCAACCTCTTACAGGGAGACTCAATAATACCTTTTACATTTATTCTTTTGGGGTGCTATTTCCTCGACCTATAATGGATTTTTTATCTCAATTAACTTGCATGACCAAACATAATAATGACATCCTCGAACAGAGAAAAAACATCTCCGCCGGAGGTACAAGTAAAATACAGTAATAATATAAATCCAAAATAAAAATGAATATCTTATGAATTTACATTGATATCAACATCTATATTTCAATATACTCCTAAGGAATCACATGTGGTTGCAGTTAAGAGCATTTTTAGATATCTCAAATGAACAACTAAATGGGACTTATAAGAAAACGTGCCAACAATAAGTTCTTGTGAGTTGGAATTCAAAAACCAATAGAATTCCAATAAAATGAGTCAACCATAATGGTTGAATTGACATATTTGTCATTAAAAAAAAACTACTTTTTTTGTTCATATTTTCAACATATCTCACTGTGTTTTTACTCAAATTTTAATCGGGAAAGCTCATTGGATATAGTGTGGGTACTCGTTGGATGAAGAATTGAATTCCACATCCAACGACCTCTCTCAGTAGAAATTTGAGTAAAAACACAGGGAGATATGTCGAAAATACGAACACAAAAAGTAGTTTTTTTCTTTTTTCCTCCAAAATTAATAAATATTATTTTATTATTTTAAATATTATTTTATTATTTTAACTATTATTTTATTATTTTCCTTAGGAGGCCCATTTTAGACCTCAAAATTCCTCTAATGACTGTGGTATCCAAAAATGCAAAACTTTGATCTAATAGCCTATTCAGATGTTGATTGGGATGGAGGTCTAAATGACAGGAAGCCTTACAAGTGGGAATGAATTATTTCCCGATGAATGTTTGGTTACTTGGTCAAGTAAGAAACTTGCATCAATATCCTTATCCACAAGTGACGCAGAATACATATCTGATGTTGAATGTTGAACACAAGTTCTTTAGATGAAGAAAAATGTGAAGGATATCAAAGTTGATTATGATCAGCCAATTCCTATCTATTGTGACATCACAAGTGCAATGAGTGTGTCAAAAAATACAATGATGCGCTCAAAAACCAAGCATATACCCATTAAGAGTTAGAAATTTATAACTTTGGAGGTATTCCTTATGAATTTTGGGTGATTTTTTCATGGGGAGTAATAAGTTGTTGTCCATAGTCCCTTTTATTTATGTAAAGGTTGTTACATAAATAAATAAAGTGTGTACTTCATAGCTTTAAGGTGTGGGTCCCATAATTGAAATGTGCATTTAATTTTTATTTTATATTTATTAATTTGCATTTATTACGAACCCTTGATCATAAGATGTAATCCTATCCCTTAATAAGTTAGTTAGGGTTAGTTGAAGAAACATGAAATATAAAAATAATCTATGGAGAAGAGGAAATGACAACAAGTTGAGAGAAATATTAGAGAAGAATTATAAAGTTGATTTCTACCATGAATGGGGGCACAGGTTCCAAGAAGATCAAATGGCACAGTTCTCAAGGAAATATGCATGTTGCTAAAACTGGGTACAACCTGATTTCTAGTTTGAAAGTCAACCCTACAACAATTTTCTAGAGACACCAGTTCAAAAGAACATTGTTGGAGCGTGTGCGAAAATTTACTGAGAAAAACATAAATATTTTGCTGAAGTTTCAATATAGTTCGAGTTGCTCACTAATGGCATGGTTGGCAAGGTTACTGATAACACCGTACAACACGTTTCGTATACATGTGATGAAATTGGTGGCACGTGTGGATGAATTGTTCTCTGATCTATATGGCATTATTTTCTAGAATTGTTGGTTGATAAAAGTTGCTTCCATTTCTGATTTGGAAAAGAAAAATTTATGTGTTGTAATATTTTTTCAGACTTTCTCTTATTTAATAAAACCTCTTTCAAGGGTTTTCCCAAGTGGAGGTTTTTCCCTGTTCATTGGACCTAAATCACTACGTTAAAATTGGTAATGCTCAAAATTGGTTCAATTGAAGTGCTTATCATGTGTATTTTAACTTTTTAAATATTAAAGTGTTTATAAGTTTAAAATATTAGAGAGGTTAAGTGCTTGACAAAACACATAAATGAGACTTTTCTTATTTTGTCATAAATATTCATTAAGTATAATTTTTTAAGAGAAAATGTAGATGAGCAAGATGTGAAGATGGGTTATGTCAACACCAAGGAAAATATAGCGGATATATTTACCAAACCACTTCTAAGGGATACATTCAAACATTTAAGAAAAAATTTGGGAGTAATCTCCCGACAAAAGAAAAGTTAAGATTAAAAAACTTGCAACAAAATGGTAAGGGGGGGAATCTTTTCCATTCATGTAAAAGGGGGAGATGGACAATAAAACAAGGGTTGCAAGTTAGTGGGATTATAATAGAGGAAAAAAGGGACACAAGTTAGGGGGGCCACGCTTTGTGACAAAAGAGCTCACAGTTAGGGGGATCTCATTTTTACTTAGTATTAACATCAATGCCAAGGCTGAGATTGTTGGACTTGATGTTGTCATTGATGTCAAAAGGGAGTGATGTATATATGTCTAGTGATTTTCCTAACCAAAAGTGATATATTTAGAATCCATTTTTGAAGAAGTATATAGAACATAAGCTAGATCAAATATGCACACAAGCTCCACCAAGTTATGGGAGCTACCTCCTCGCTCGAAGGTTGTGAGTAGTTTAAGGATAAGGGCATGTCATTAGAACAACCCCGTTTTGACCCCGATTTCATTAAAAATGTATTTGATGTAAATATTGTAATTAATCATGGTGTGGAGCTACAAGGAAAATCCCCACCATCAATTTAGCATTTTACATTTTGTCGATTAAAATTGATGCCGATGGTATATTGTGCTAGCCTGGCACGTTATAATTTTGGACATCATGTAAATATGCAATTTAATTAACATACCCACAACCAACTATGTCAATGCAAAATTAAAGAGATGGGGCCACGATTTACTAAGGATAATGGGGGGAAATATTCAAACCTTTGAGCCAATCGAGAAAATCCAAATGTCAAGGGGAAAACCCAACAAAACTGTCAACTACCCATTTATTGTGTTTTTCCCTAATCATTTATTTCTACCAAAAATTGGTTGAGGTAGTTATTGCATGGGAAATGGGAAGAGCATTGGAAAAATTCAAATCGGGAAGAGAACCCATTTTTGAAAAAAACATTTTGACACCTTGGCCAAGTAAAAAGCCAAAAATGTCTACACATTCCAGCATGCAGGCACGTTTTCATTTTTTCCTCGCTATTTTTCTTCACATTGGGCTCTTGGAGGAAGCTGGAGCTTCCTGTGTATTTCATTTCATGTTTTTGGTTTCTTAATTCATTTTTCCCCATGGATGGGAGGTCTTTTTTGTAATTCCCAGTGGTTTGGTTGTCTTCCTCACGTTTTCCTGCTGATTTCCTCATTTTCCATGCCCAAAAAATTCATTTTTTTGTTTTTGAGCGAATGGCCATCAAGGATTCATGATTTTTGGGTTCATAGCAATATTTTGGCTCATAAACTGCCTAAAATAGTTGTTGAGTTTAGATTTCTCACCCAGGGGTTGATTTTCCCATTTTACAAATTTATTTTGTTTCCAAAACCGTTTTTCATAAATCCCAAAACTTGTATCTTGCTGTGGGTGCATATTTGGTTTTGGTCTAAACTGGTTTGGAGTAGAATTGGGTATGAACTAGCTTGATAAACCTAGTATAGGAAGGAACCTCACAGACATATCTAGAGGGGTTAGTTTTCTTCTTTGCACACCCCGAATAGCACTAGAATGGAAGGAATAGCCTGAGGGGATGTGTAGCAGAGAAGGGGATGCTTCCTTGTGTTGGGTGTGTAGATGTTTAGAAGTCAATCCATATCTGGTGTAGGTGTCCATAGCTCTGTGGATGAGTTCACTAGCTTAGCAATTCAGCCTTCCTCCGCCCTAGCATCCTAATAAACCCAACTGTGTTTGGCTTGGCTGAATTTTGATATACCTTTGGCTATGTGTGATCCTCCTAGTGTTCTCTTATTCCTTGTGGGAATTATTCCCAGCTTGAAGGTGGCAGTATTGCTGAGAGATTGATGAGCAAACTAGACTATGGTTGGGTGGAACATTAAAACGACATAGCTGGTTGCAAGGCAAGCTTCTTTCAAGATAAGTATCTCTTGTGTTAATCTCGGCAATTGTATTTGCTTGATGAAATATGATGAACATGTCTAATGTGTTGAATGCTTGAATGAAATGTAATTGCTTCCGTTTTATATTGCATGTTTTAGAAATGTGTATGTTTTTAAGTTCAATGCATTTTATATTACGTTATGGGGCTTAGATTTCCCAGATTGATAGAATCATAGTTGTGTCCTCTGTCTGGTAAAAGGGTGGGGATGTGACAGTGTGGTATCAGAGATCATGTTGCAGCTTTGGGACTCAATGGGCCATGAAGAGAAGTTGATAGAAGTTGGATTACACCCTGGTCAGCAGAGGAAAGTAGCAGATAGGAGAAATTTTCAAAAATTTCTTTAAGTATGGAAATTTCCTGTCGGCTGAGTTAGCTGAAGTCGAGCTGACACATGTCACCTGAGTTTTTTGAAGTGCAGTCCATGCATGTCACCTAAGTTTGCCGAATTTTTTCTCTGATGAGAAGAGGAAGAAAATTTTGGAAATTTTTTTAAGTATGGATATGTCGAGCGAAAAGTGGGATTTTCACTGATAAGTGTTGGGTGAAAAGTGGAAATTTTTGTTGATGCATGTCAGGAGAAAAGTGGAATTTTCATCGATGCATGTTGAGTGAAAGGTTTAATTTTCATCGATGAGGAAAGAAGAAAAGATGAATTTCATTGGTGTGTCGAGTGAAATCGGTCAATTTTTCCAATGCATTGGGTAGGTTTCACTGATGCACATCGAAAAAAATTGGAAGTTTCAGCCGAAATGCGTCGGGTGGAAAGTCAAGAGTTTTCCGAAATGACGGAAGGCTCAGTGAGTTTCTTCTGATTGGAAGAATGTTTGGATTTTTTCTGAAATGACGGTAGTTTTGGAAAGTTTGCAGATTGGAAGAAAGTTTAAAATTATTCCGAAACAGTGGTAGTTTTGGAAAGTTTGTCAATCGGGAGAAAGTTCAAATTTTTTCCAAAATGGTGATAGGTTGGCAAGTTTGCCGATCGAATGAAAATGGAGAAGTTTTCCGACACGTCGGAAGGAAACCTAATCAGAGGAAAACTGAAAAATGTGTCGAAACAAATATTTTGACAGGGTTTTCAAGGAATCCACAAGGGGGAAAGCCCCCTTGACCCCCGCCATCCCCTTGAGACAATCATTGCTAGTGATACAATTCTATGTTTTGAAAAAAAATTCAATATATGAATTATCCATATGCAGGTAAGTGATGTATAAATTCTTGTGAATGTTATGCAGCTAACAATTGTGTTTATTAACACATTTTTCAGAATCATAGTCACCTTCAAAGGCAGCATTCCAGATAGTGCAGTTCGGTAAAGTTGGTTTGGCTTAGCTATGAGAACCTACGACATGTATGATGATGCACAAAACCCCAATGAGTGCGAGGAAGATGTTATGGGGGAAAACATTTGTATGGGAAATGTTGAGATGGAGTCTAATGGGAGAATATTTCAAGATACTCCCCTAGATTTTGCATCCACCATGATAATCCTAAGGGTGAAGATGAAAAGTTGCAGGGAAGATAATGAAAGATTGGTTAAAGCTCAAGAGGATCAGAATCAGTCGAATGTATCCATGCTACAAAGTTTGACAGACATCCAAAGGCGAATGAACTTTAGGGACTGAACAGTAAGACCAGAAGGAAGTAAAAGCACTACTAGAATAAGAAAGATATCTCCTAGTGGGTCTTCTGACTCTTAAGGATGACTGGTGGTTCAAGTTCTTCTTCTCACAAGAATAAGAAAAAGAGGCGT
This sequence comes from Pseudotsuga menziesii, assembly GCA_001517045.1. Taxonomy (NCBI): domain Eukaryota; kingdom Viridiplantae; phylum Streptophyta; class Pinopsida; order Pinales; family Pinaceae; genus Pseudotsuga; species Pseudotsuga menziesii. Next base: position 376,022 of record LPNX010623134.1, on the reverse strand, counting down.
TACCAGAATCGTTCATATGATGAATTTAAGAAGGCAAGGACACCTACCTTTTAATGGTGAGGTAAAGAATAGTCAAGAAGTTGAAGCTTGGCTTCTTGGGATGAGAAAATATTTCCAAGTCCAATACTACTTTGGAAATATGAAGGCTAGGGTAGCTATATTCAACTTGACTGGAAGAGCATCCATATGGGGGAGCACTTCAAGCAAGTAAAGAATATTAATGAAAGGAATATTATGTGGAAACGGTTCCAGAAGTATTTCAAGAATAAGTACCTCTCTGACAAGTACTATGATGACAAGATCAAAGAATTCTATGAGCTCAGATTGGGACAAAAGACCATGGAAGAATATGAAAACAAGTTCTTGGATATTTTGAGGTATGTTAGGTACATCAAATATGAAAAAGTGAAAATCCAGTGTTTCCTGAGAGGATTTCCTCAGTCTTACAAAGACATAATTGAATTTTATGAAACTAGAACTCTGGAAGAAGCAATAAGGAAAGATAAATATTGCTATGAACAAAGCAAAGGAAAACCTGATGATCATAAGACATGGAATGACAAAAGGAATGAGAATTCTGACCAAAAGAAGAAAGGTTTCAAACCTTCTAACTTCAGGAATCAGCAAAAGTAGCCATCCCAATTTGAGAAGTAGCCAGCCAGAGTGGTGGGAGAAAATCCTATAGAACCACTTCAATGTTGGAAATGTGGAGGACCCCACATGTGCAGGAATTGTCCACTTGAGATTGAGAATGCAAGTCCATCTTACAACATTAAAGAAGCAGAAGAAGTGGGTCAAGTAGCAAGGGTCATCCCCAGTATTTATGCAGCACTGGGGACCGCCAGGTAGACCTCCAGTCAATTGTGGTTGAAGTTTCAGGTAATATTGTTGAGCAATCTGTTTCTATTTTGATTGACACTGGTTCTAGTCAGAGTTACATTACTCCTAGAGTAGTGGAGATTGTTCTTTTAAGAAAGTAAAGCATAGAAAATATTGGTTAGTTAAGCTAGCCACTGGAACTAAGAGAAAGGTTAGTGAAGTGGTAGAGAAATGTCCATTGGTTATGAAGGAATTGGTCACTTGTGTATATATGAATGTTATACCACTTGGTTCCTATGATGTTCTCATTGGAATGGACTCGTTAGAAGCTCATAGGGTAAAGCTTGATTGATATAATAATACTTTTGAATGCATGGATAAAGAAAGGAACCAAAGAGTTGTAAGAGGCATTCCAAAGGTGATTTTTGTGAGGTAGATTTCAGCAATGTAGTTGAATAAGTTCTGTAGAAAAGGTTTCTAGCTGTATGTAGCTCATATTTTGGAGGAAACAGAGAATGAAACTCATGCATTGGAGGACTTTCATATGTTGCAGGAATTCAGGGATGTGTTTCCTGATGAGATTCCAAGGCTTACTCCAAAGAGAGACATTGATTTAAAAATTGAACTTGTTCCAGGAGAAACACTAGTGTCCAAGACACCCTACAGAATGAGTACATAAGAAATACTAGAGCTAAAGATGCAACTACAAGAGTTTTTGGAGAAAAATTATATCAGGCCGAGTGTGTCACCTTGGGGAGCACCAGTTCTGTTTGTGAAGAATAAAGATGGTACACTCAGGTTGTGTATTGATTATAGACATTTGAACAAAGTCACTATGAAGATAAAATATCCTTTTCCTAGGATTGATGACCTCTTTGATCAAATGAGAGGAAAAAAGGTATTTTCCAAGATTGACTTGAGATCTGGTTACCATCAGGTAAGAATAAAGGATGAATACATTCATAAGACAGCCTTCAGAACAAGGTATGGACATTATCAGTTTGTAGTGGTACCATTTGGTCTCACAAATGCACCACCTAAATTTATGTGCCTTATGAATAGTGTCTTCAGTAGGTATTTAAACAAGTTTGTTCTTGTTTTCATTGATAACATTCTTATTTATTCTAAGAAAGAGGAAGAGAATGAAGAACATCTGAGATTGACATTGCAATTTCTTGGGGAGCATAAGTTGTATGAAAAGTTGAGAAAGTGTGACTTCTATAAAGATAGCATTCATTATTTGGGTCACATTATCTCGTATGAGGGCATATCTGTAGACCCTGAGAAGATTGATGCCATTATGAATTGGCCTACTCCAAGAAATGTAATAGATGTAAGATATTTTATGGGAATTATAGGATACTACAGGAGATTCATTGAAGGATTCTCCAAGGTTTCACATCCAGTCACTTCTTTGCAAAAGAAGGGAATAATGTTTGAATGGACACCGAGGTGTGAAGAAAGCTTCCAGCAGATGAAGAATCATCTCACAAGTGCACCAGTATTGAAGATTGTAGACCCAGAAAAATATTTTTTTTTGTGTATCGATGCATGCAGTCAAGGGCTTGCATGAGTCCTTATGCAAGACAACCACATGATATGTTATGAGTCAATAAAGTTGAAGGAGCATGAGAAGAACTATGCCACTCATGATCTAGACCTTGCATCCATAGTACATGCTCTCAAGATGTGGAGGCATTACTTATGGGAAGAATATTTGAGCATTAGAGGAATTTTGGGGTCTAAAATGGGCCTCCTAAGGAAAATAATAAAATAATAGTTAAAATAATAAAATAATATTGATTAATTTTGGAGGAAGAAAGAAAAAACTACTTTTTGTGTTCGTATTTTCGACATATCTCCCTGTGTTTTTACTCAAATTTCAATCGGGAGACCTCGTTGGATGCGGAATTTGTCCAACGAGTACCCACACTGCATACTTTTGATGGACCCCGATACCCCAAAAACAAGAAATACCTGAAAAAACATGATGATGACATCATCATCACATTTTTTTAGGTATTTCTTATAGTTAAAATAATAAAATAATATTGATTAATTTTGGAGGAAGAAAGAAAAAACTACTTTTTGTGTTCGTATTTTCGACATATCTCCCTGTGTTTTTACTCAAATTTCAATCGGGAGACCTCGTTGGATGTGGAATCAAATTCCGCATCCAACGAGCTCTCCTGATCGAAATTTGAGTAAAAACACAATGAGATATGTCGAAAATACAAACAAAAAAGTAGTTTTTTTTAATGACAAATGTGTCAATTCAACCATTATGGTTGACTTATTTTATTGAAATTCTATTGGTTCTTGAATTCCAACTCACAAAAACGTTTTTTGGCACGTTTTCTTATAAGGCCCATTTTAGACCCTAAATTTCCTCTAATGCTAAGGATAGATCATTGTGGCCTAAAGTATTTGTTTCATCATCCTACTCTAAATTCTAGGAAAGCAAGATGGCTGGATTTTTTTTGTGAGTTTGATTTTGAAATCAAACAAATAAAATGCAAAAAGAATAAAGTAGTTGATGCACTCAACAGGAAGGTGCAGGAAATGCATGTGGCATCTCTTAGTATTTTCCAATCAAATTTGAGATACCAGATTGTTTTTTTTTGTAAGTTGGATGCTATTCTATTAAAAAAAGAAAATAATGGTACAAATGAAATTAAAGTCTAGAGAAGCATACCTGCTCATAAGAATCAGATATAGAATTTCAAGATGAAATTGGGCCCTCCTTCCAAGAGGGAAAACAGGTCCACAAAACCAGAACCCTCCCTCCAGAAGGGAATGCAGGCCATGAAGGTAGACATGTACAAATAAAATCCCATGTTCATGGAGGAACCATACTAGAAGAAAGCAATTTTGTAGTATAATAAAAAATAAACCCTAGGTATGGCAAGCATAGCCACATATAGTCGAAGAAAGACAATAAGTCATGACAAAAATTGATTAAGGTTTGTAGAAGGGTTCCTCCACAATGGGGAAGTTGTAGCCTATGGATTTTGGTTGTTCTAGCTCAAATGGCTTGGCCTCTAGATCTTCACTAGAAGTAGCCATATCCTCATCACTGGTGGAATCGTTCACTTCTATGGTTCCCATAGGAGGCTTCTTAGAGGAGGGAGGAACGATCTTTTTTACCATAATTGGGTTGGATGAGAACTTGCTCGCCGGGAGAGTGGAGGCACGGCATTGAGGTGGAGAAATGGAGGAGCATGGAGGGGCTGGGGTGGTGGCAGGGGTAATGGTAGATCTTGGAGGAACATACGGTGTAGGTGAATCCTCTTGAGGAACCAACGATGAGATTTGAGCTCGAGGCTCACTAGGGGGAAGAAACAACATGTGAAAAAAAAGGATAAGGATGATGAGAAAATTCTTGAAGATCCAGTAGTTTCTTCTCCTCTCCGGGGTTCTTCTATCCATGCTAAAATCCCTAGGCAATTCATCCTCCTAGTCATCAACAATCCTTCAGACGTCTTTAGGAATTTCCATGTCAAAATCATTTGTGTTTCCCTGAGTAGAGAGAGGGATGTGGCATTCCTCCTGAACTCCTCAAACCTGAAGGCCTTTATGTGGGACACCGCATTGTCTCCTGGGCATGGAAAAAAGACCAAAATGTTGAGCAAACCAGAGCTGAGAGCTCCATTGTAGAGGGGGGAAAATACTGGGAGCAGTGAGGGGTGGTGAACCAAGAGCTGCTAGAGCGAATGCACCAACCAAATATGCGACGAAGAACATAATGGTAGGAATTTTTTCCCAGGCATCCGACTGGAAAATTAATGCAACCTTGATGCAAATTGACGTCCGAGTCCCATATGGATGTTTGGAGGAGGCCACATCCCTTGCTGGATTAAACGTCCGCATTAATGAGAAGCGGTTTGGTTAAGTCATGTGAGGGGGGGGAATGACCCAGTCAGCCTCCCCCATGTCAATAATGACATGGAAGACACCCTCATCCGAGGGAGATAGAAAATTGTTAGTCATATTGCTGAAGATGAAATGTATGTGCAGGTAAAAGAAGTATGAGGGATATAAATTGGAAAAAATATGGACCTCTTACCTATAAGAACATGATCTATATTCCAAATGTAGTATATTTGAGGAGATTTTTTATGGATGAGATCCATCAAGATCCATATTCTAGTCACCCAAGATATCAGAAGACAATTTCTATAGCCAGGAAGCAGTATTTTTGGCCATGAATGAAAAAGGACATGGTTGAATATATTTCAAGGTGCATGAAATGTCAACAGGTGAAGGTTGAGCATCAACACCCAGCAAGTCTTTTTGCAATCTTTGCGAGTTCTGGAATTGAAGTGGGAATTTCTTTCCATGGATTTTATGACAGGATTGCTAATGACTTGGAGGCAACATGATTCCCTCATGGTTGTCGTGGAAAAGTTGACAAAGGAAGCACATTTCATACCAATTAAGTCCACATATAAGACTGATGACATTGCAAAAATATTCATTAAGGATATTTTCAAATTGCATGGAATTCCTAAGGAAATAGTCTCTGACAGAGATTACAAGTTCACTTTCAATTTTTGAAAGGGTTTGTTTACAGATTTGGGTACAAAGCTGAACTTCAACACTTCCTACCATCCTCATACTAATGGGAAGATAGAGAGAATGAATAAAGTGCTTGAGGACATGATTCGCATGTATGTGATGGACAAATCAAGAAAATGGGAAGATTATTTACACTTGGTAGAATTTCCATATAACAATGGACAGAAAGCATCCTTGTGGATGAGTCTATATGAAGCTTTGCATGGCAGGAGGTGTAGGACACTAGTGACTTGGGATAATCCAGTCAACAGGATTATGCTTGGGCCAAAATTGCTCAAGGAGATGGAGAAGGAGGTTGTAAAGATCAAGCAGAACCTGAAAGTAGCCGAGGACCGAAAGAAAAGATATGTAGATAAGCATAGGGTGAATATAGAGTTCATTGTTTGGGATCATGTGTACCTCAGAGTGAGGGAAATGAAGAGTTCCTTGAATCTTGGAAGTTGTGCCAAGTTTTCACCTAGATATTGTGGGTCGTTTGAAGTGCTCGAAAGAATAGGACCAGTTGCATATAGACTTGCATTGCCTACTAGCACTCAAGCTCATAATGTTTTTCATTTTTCTTTGCTTAAGAAATATGTAATGGTCCTAACCATGTGATAAATTGAGATGTGATTTAGGTGGAAACCATGGGAGATTTCAAAATCGAGCCAATGCGCATCCTCGACAGAAAGGTCACAATGCTCTGAAATCAATCCATAGGACAGGTAAAGGTGCAATGGGAGAACGACGGTCCTGAAGAGTCTATGTGATTAGTACATCCATTTTTGTTCAGTTCCATGGAGCACTGAGGGCGGTGCCAGTGTAGCATTTTGTTCAATTTTGTAAAGCACTGAGGATAGTACTGTTGAAGGGGGAGAGGAATGTAACACCCCGGTTTTGACACCGATTGCATTAAAATGTATATGATGTAAATATTGTAATTAATCATGGCATGGAGCTAAAGGAAAAATCCCCACCATCGATTTAGTGTTTTACATTTTGGTGATTAAAATCAATGCCGATGGTATATTGTGCTAGACCAGCATGTTATAATTTTGGACATCATGTAAATATACAATTTAATTAAAATACCCACAACTCTATATTTCAATGCAACAATAAATATATGGGGGCATGATTTCTGAAGGATAGGGGTGTATTCAAACCTTTGATCCAATGGGGAAAAGCCAAATGTCAAAGGGAAAACCCACCAAAACTGTCAACTAATCGTTTCTTGTCTTTTCCCCAATCATTTATTTCTTCTAGAAATTGGTTGAGGTAGTTATTGCATGGGAATGGGAAGAGCATGGGAAAATTTCGAATTGGGTAGAGAACCCATTTTTGAAAAACATGTTTTGACTCCTTAGGCAACTAAAAACCCAAAAACGTCTGCCCATTCCAGCATGCAGGCATGTTTTCATTTTTTCCTCACCATTATCCTTCACGTTGGGCTCTTGGAGGCAGTTGGAGCTGCATGTGTATTTCATTTCACATTTTTAGTAGTTTACATCATCTTCCCCCATGGATGGGAGGTTGATTTTGTAATTCCCAATGGTTGGGTTGTCTTCCTCACGTTTTCCTGTCGATTTCCTCATTTTCCAAGCCCATGAAATTCGTCTTTGTGTTTTTAAGTGAATGGCCATCAAGGATTCATGATTTTGGCATTCATAGCAATCATTTGGCTCATAAACTGCCCGGAATAGTTGTTGAGTTTGAATTGCTCACCTAAGGGTCAATTTCCCCATTTTACCAATTCGTTTTGTTGCCAAAACTGTTTTTTATCAATCCCATAATTTGTATGTTGTTGTGGGTGCATATTTTGTTTTGGTATGAACTTTTGTTTGTAGTGGAATTGGGTTTGAACTAGCTCGATAAAACTAGTGTAGGAAGGAACCTCATAGATAGATCTAGAAGGGTTGGTTTTCTTCTTTGTACACCGAGAATAGCACTCAAATGGAAGGCATAGCCTGAGGGACTGTGTTGAAGAGAAGGGGATGCTTCCTTGTGTTGGGTGTGCAGATGTTAAGTCAAGCCAAATCTGGTGCAATTGTCCATAGCTCTATGGATGAGCTCACTAGCTTAGAAATTCAACCTTCCACCTTTCTAGCAACCTAATAAACCAAACTGTGTTTGGCTTGGATGAATTTTGATATACCTCGGGCTATGTGTGAGCTTGCTAGTGTTCCCTTATTCCTTGTGGTAATCATGCCCAGCTCGGGGGTGGTGGCGTTGCTGAGAGATTGATGAGCACACTGGCCTATGGTTGGGTGGAACGTTGCAGCACCATAGTTGGTTGTGGGACAAGCTTCTTTCAAGATAAGTATCTCTTGTGTTAATCTCTACAATTTTATTTGCTTGATGAAATATGATGAACATGTCTAACGTGTTGAATACTTGAAGGAAATGTAATTGCTTCCACTGTATATTGCATGTTTTACAAATTTGTGTATGTTTTTAAGTTCAATGCATTTTATATTACGTTATGGGGCTTAGATTGCCCGGATTGATAACAGCATAGTCATGTCCTCTCCCTGGTAGAAGGGTGGGGACATGACAGTCATAGTATCAAAAGGAATGAGCGTTGTGTTTGGTTCATGTAACCCAAAAGAGAGAATTGTGAATGGACTAGGACCCATACAACAAAGAAATTTGAGCTAGTTCAAAAGTCAANATATATATATATATATATATATAACAATAATATTTTTTTACTAGTAGAGGTGATAAATAGACTCGAGCTGAGTAAGAAACAAGGTGAGAAATAGGCGAAGGGGGCGAAGTCGTAGTGGGAGGAAGGACAAAGAGAAAATAAAAACCACGAGAAAATTCGAAGTCGAAGAAAGGATAGGGAGTGAATCAAAGTTAAAGGACAATTCATAGTTGAATGGAGGACGAAGATTGAACCAAACTGAAGGGTATAGTTACAGTTGCAAGTGAACAGTGGTGAACACGTCATGGAATGTGCATAGTATAGGAGAAGAAGAGGAAAGAGCATAGTACAAGAGAACCTGAGGAAAAAGCGTAGTACATGATAAGCTAAGGAAAGTGTGTAGTACATAATAATCTGAGAAAGGTGTGTAGTTGAGGAAAGTGTGCAGTACTAAGAACATAGTTCTATGTAAGTTGAAGTAAGCAAGTAAAGGGGTTTGAAGCCTCCATCTCGTTATAGGATATAAAGGAGGTCGTATCCTCTGTCCCATTGTAGTAGAGTAAATGTTTATAAGGGGGCTGTATCCTCCTTCTATTCGGAGCTAGAAAAACATGGTGTTGGAGCATCACTTCAATTGGATCTTAAGAAACAAGGAGGTTGGATCCTCCTACTTGTTGGAGCTGGTGATAATTGGAGATTGGAGTATCCTCAATTTTATGTAATACTTCATTTGATTTTTATCAATACTCTATATTGATATCTTATATATATTCAATGTATTCTCTTGGTAATGACGTATTAATTAATATGATCTTATTGTTCATTAAATAAATAGAAGAACCATAGTGTAAATTTGCAGGAGATATTGATTCACATAGTCTCTCCAATGAACTAAACTATCTTTTTACCCAAAGTATTTCTCTTGATCTGCAATTTCCTCTACCAGAGAGTCAAATTTAAGATCCTTCAGTTTGCCACCAACTTGAAGGGACTCAACATAGTGGGAATATGTGATGTAGATAACTATGATGAACATAGTGAGAGAAAGGTACTCCTTTTCGCACCAAAATCATCTATTTCATGCATAATGGCTTTAATTTCAAATGACACATCCATAGGAACATTATATTTCAAATCCGATTTGAAGAGCTTAAATAATAATTTAATTAGATTCAATTTTGAGTGTAATTCATACATCTTTGTATGTTGTAGGTTCTTCACCTGGAGCACCACCCTCTCCTTCACAAATTCCATCCAACTAATTATTGAAGAGGAGGGTATGCTTGATCTTCCTCAAGCATTTTAGTTAGTTTTCCTTTCCATTGAGAACCACTCAAACAATTGAAACTAGAGAATGTGTATTCGACAAGGTTGACAATACAATATTTTGAATGTAGTCTATAATACAATCCGCAATAGAAGATATAGTTTATTGCAATACAATCTTGGAAATACTACAAAATTTGCACTACAATCCAATGAAATATCTATGATACAAGAAATACAATATAAATTTTTGTAATAAATTTATAATTCAGTTTTATGCAATAATACAATCTCTACAACAATATAATACAATTTCAAGGAAAGTTAGGCCAGAAAACGAGGGTTATGGGAGATCATTGAAGGAAACCAAATATCAAGAAAAGAGAGGTGTTATAAACACTACTCATACTTTTTGTTTATACAAAATCCTTTCCTCACTTATTCCATTGCATACATCTGAGTCAAAAGGTTACATGCGTCTCTAGAGAATAAAGTGGGGACACACCATGCAACTTTGAAACCTTATTTACCATCAACTCACGTAGATCTAATATACAACTTTTCGAAACATAGGTAGGCATACCCATGAATATAGGGTTAATGTGCATAAGTATAAAACTATCGGATAAAACGTAGCTTTTCAACAAGTGATAGCATGCATATCCATGCATAATGAAATGTATAGTAATACAACAATCTTATGTAGAGAGAAATAAAGCAAAACATATATACACCACTTATATTGAGGAGGAATAGAAATTAGGGTTTGTGTAGGTATTTCCCAAGTGTGTACATCTAATTTTATGATGTAAGATACATCTTACAAGGAAATAACATTAATCTTCAAACTTTTTCCAACTTGCATGAATTATAGGTTCAAGTATTCTGCCAAGTTGGAGAGCACCAACATTTTATGTTTTAACAACTATTATTCTAATTATTCCAAAAAAATATGAGTCATGAACTAAAATTTCTTAACGAACAAATTAGTCATGTATTGAAATATGTCATTGATAAGATTGACTCACAAAGATTAACCAACAAAATTATAGAAGTTTGAAAGAAGTTGTTTTTTAGGCATTATGTGCAAGGTCTCATTTGAAGGATATTGGTGCTGATAAGATAGACAATGAGCATGTTGAAAGTAAGCTTATTGTTGAGACAATTGTTTCCATCAAACATCCATCTCATTGGAATTTAACCATTTGTACCTGAATTTAACCATTTGTACCTTTGAAGGATGTTGGTGAATCATTTATACAATTACAACAAATGTCATTTGGAGTTTTCACTTTGATGAGATGTCAGTGAATCATATAGGAAACTTCGAAAAATGGCAGTTATATTAATTGTCAATTTAGCAGCTAATGTTACTATTGTGTGCACATAAGGCTCATTTTTGTGTAAGTAATGTATCATGATATGAGGGATCTATAAAATAGTATATTTTATGAACCTTTCCTCTCATTTCATGGTATATGTCCATGCATTGTGCTATTTACACTTGAATTAAATCCTCGGAGTTTCCAACAAAATGGGTATGATGTTAGGCCTAGAAATAAATCCAAGCATGGTTCTATTGAGCGTGAATGCTCTTGTTTATACAACAAAGAGAGGTGAAAAAAGGCTTCATATTCTCAAGGTACATGCCTCTTCATTTTCACAGCTAAAAACTAGTAATTGAGAGTATTTTACAATTTTTATAGGTGGAACCATAATCACTATGGATTAGGTTTCCAACATTCCCCCCCTTAATTTGAATGGGTGTTCATGAGTCCAAGAATATTTACAAACATTTCAAGCTTATCTCTTCCAATCACTTTTGTGAACATGCTTTCGATTTGATCATTAGCAGAATAATGTTTCAAATCAATTATCTTAGTCTATACATGATATTGAATTCGATGGTATTTTGTGTTGATGTTCTTGGTTCGAGCATGAAATCAAGGATTCTTGACCAAATTGAATACAAAAGAATTTTCAATTAGTAGAGGAGTATAATTCACCTATTTCCCACGCAAATATTCAAGTATTTTCTTGATCCACACAATTTCCTGTGTTTCATCTATTGTATCCATATATTCTACCTTTGTTGTGGAATATCTTGGAACATACTATTTGCATGAACTCTAGGAGAAAATCGTTGATCCAAGATTTATAAGGTAGCATGAAGTAGACACTCCATTCCCTTTGTCTTCATCAAAGTTTGAATTAGGATAGCCAAACAGTTTGAAGCATCCACCTTAGAATACTTGAGTCCAAAATCTTGAGTCCCCTCAAGTATTTTACAACTCTTTTGGTAGCATACCAATGCCATTCACAAGGTTTTTCCATAAAACAAGAAATGATCCTAACAACAAATGAAATATTTGGTCTAGTGGTGGTAAGGTATATAATATTTTCCACAAGTTATTTGTACTTGGTTGAATCCTCAAATTCATTTCCTTCTTTCGATGTGAGATTTAATTTATGTTCCATTAGAGTAGAGAGAAGGTTGCAATCTGTCATGCAAACTTTGTTCAAAAACTCTCCAGTGTACTTCTTATAAAAGATGAATTTGTATTTGATATTCTGTTTCACTCCAATTCCTAAGTAGTAGTGAAGATGTCCCAAATCTATCATTTCAAATCCCTTCTTCAATTCTTTTATTATGCAATGCATATTTCATTGTTCCTTGTCATCAAAAGATCATCTACATACAACACAAGTAGTATACAACAAATATTCAAAATTTATTTACAAACAATGTAACATCATTAAGATTAAAGTGTTTGGAATTCAATTTTAAGAGATGCTCAGTTAACTTTCCATACAATGCATGAGGTCCTTGTTTCGGGACATATAGGGACTTAAAGAGCTTGCATACATTCTTATCTTTCCCTTCACAACAATATATTTCTTGTTGAGACAGGAATACATTCTCTTTCATATCTACATTAAAGAAATAGTCTTCACATCCATATGATGAACTTTACACCCATTCTTTGCAACCAAATACAATGTAGGGTGGATGGTAGCCCATTTTAAATGAGTAAGGAAGTATCCTCATAGTCAATGTCCTCTTTTAGTGCAAAACCTTTCACTACAAGCTTTGCATTATGCTTATTAAGTGATCCATTTGATTTGTACCTGTTCTTGTAGACACACTTGCAACCAATTGGCTTGGTTCCTAATTGAGGGTCATCCTAATTTCACATCCCGTTATTGATTAGAGAATCATATTCATTCTACATGGCTTGTTTCTCTCATCATGAGAAGTAACTTATTCAAATGAGGTTGATCCAAGGTTAGGCAATAAATTCAATCACAATCATATGAAACATATATATCTTCTACATCACCTAAATTGAACTATTTGCATCTTCTCCATCTTCTTTCCTTATCAATGTCTAGTTTATGTCTTTCTATATTCCTCAAGATAGACACTTTCAAGTGTCTTCGTGACCCATTTTGGACCTTTATGTGAAATTATAGGTTGCTTAGCTGGTGGTACTTCAATTTCTTCAAGTTTCAGTCTTCCAATCATTTCAATCATATCATCCACTTGAACCTCCTACTCTAGTAAAGTGTCATGAACCTTTTCATGAGGGGGAGATTGTGTAACAAAACGATATTCCAAATATTGATCCATGATAGCGATCCACCTTCAAGATGTGGAATATCACTATCAACTTCATGAAATGTCTTTACATGGGTAAATTTATCAAGACAATTAAGCTACCTCTCAACAGACATGTGATTTTTATTCATTTCAAGAAAAATGATAATTTTAAAATGTATAAACTCTTCATTTACCTCATCATAAATATAGTATACCTTAGTGGTGTTTCAGTACCCAAAGGAAATGAAATTTTAAATCCTTGCATCAATACTATTTCTTTGTTCCTTTGGAATTAAGGCATAACCTGTGGAGCCAAGCACAAGGTCTTCACTCAATGAATCCATAACATAGCACATTCATTTGTTGCATATGAAAGAATACCCCTAATTTCAGTAACATTGGAAAATGCCTCCCAAAATCATTTTTTTTAACCCCCTCCCAATTTTCCTTCCCAGTTTTTTAAAAAGAACCTATTTTCACTATATATTGTATGTATCCATTTTTTCATTTATATTTTCTATACCCACTTATATTTCTACCTAGTATATTGACATGATACCCTCTTATTACCCCACATGCATTTTACAATGCACATTTCTTCTTTTGATGTATATTGTGGATGCACATCACTTCACCCACGATAATCAACATCACAGAGATCACATTCCTTTCATAATAACAAAATAGGCATTCTTTCCGAGGTATGCAAAGTTTAAACATCAACTCCAAGGTTGCATGGATTCATGGCTACAGGGATATGTTGATTAAGAGTGTAGCAAGTACGCACCATGATCCCCAAAAATGGGGAATCGAAGTACAAGAGTATAGATATAGCCTAATACCACATATAAATAAATGTATAAAATAAGATAGGCATGCATTCCATAAAGGGGAATTTCAAGTTTCAAATAAGACTCTAAAGTTTCAACTTCAAATTTTAATATTCAAAAAATAAAATAGTAGTAGTTGCTCAATTTAATATTTATTATAATTACTAATATTACAGATTAGTATTTAACAATTCATAAAATTCTATAAAACATATCTAAATTTGTAAAAACATATCATTCTCAAAATTTTAATCACTCTAATACAATATAAATATGGGTTAAAATGATAGAGACTTACCAAACGTTAGGATAAGAATGAACAGTTGCAAAATCAATTCCTTTGATTTGTTTATTGGTGATGAAATATGTCCCCACAGAGAGGCCTGGATTGATCTCATTTTTGTATTCTCCATAAAATCCTTCCAAACCAACCTCCAGAAGATGGTTTCCATCAATGGATTTCACATGGCTAGTCATCTCCTCAATCCATCCATGTTTGATCATCATAGCCAAAGAACTACCATGTTTACTCATAATTCTCATACACAATCATTACCAAAATAATTAAGTACTAGAAAGTAGAATTATAAAGAGAACTCTATAAAACTATCAATATACAAGATCTGATAATTGTGTTGTTCAACAATAGAAACAAGACCCTAAACACAACATCCTTGTTTGAATCTCTGGTTACAATTGTTTTCCATTTTCCAGTTCTGATTCAAAGACACAAGGTGTTAACTGATCTGGATGGTCCTCTAAGAAGGATCACTTTGAAAATTAGGCTCGTTCTTGAGCTCCCATGCAAATATTTTAGGTTCATTCCTGTAGGCTGTTCCAGTGATGCTTTCCACTCTAGTCAATAAAGTCTGCAAGAAAATGCATTTCCCAATGCATATTTGAATAGCTTTTGTATGTATATGTATTGCATGCAAATTGGTCTATGTATGTTTATATACATAATGAAAGAAAGTTAAGCATATAATGAAACAGAAACAGACATTCATAGAGTTAGTTACTTTAACATGGTTCTTATAGTATCTTTTTGTAGTGGGATTGGTGAAGAAATCATCAATAGAGTTGATATTATGTCCAACATTGCGATCCCATTGAACATGTTGATCCTTTCCTCCATAGTTCTCATAATTATTTTCCAGGCTAAGTATGAGTCCGAGACCATACTTGTGGGCTTTAGAGACCACAAAGTCCAGAGCTTGAACCAAAAAAACAAAAAAAAAAACAGAAGAAAAACAAACATGATTACGTCGTGAGTGTAGGAAAACACATTTAGAAATGTGAGTATGTATTTTTGAAATGGGTATGCCTGCCTCCTCCTATTCTCATACATATCTCCATATATTTATATGTAGATATAGATATGACCATTTTTTTATAAATATACAAATATACGAGACTAATTTCATAAATATATAGATATATATCAATATTTTTCATGTACTACTATATATCCCATATCCATATGTATCATATCCAAAATTAAATCTAAAAACCAGATTATGTATTCTCATTCATATCCTATTTGTGTTCTGGTAACTCCAGCTCAAAACCTACATAAGTGCCATATGGTAGACAAGTAATATCTCACATAAAAGGGAAAATAACACTAATTCATAGATCAAGGACATGAGAATTATATGTTTCATTAAAGGAAAAGAGAAAATTATAAAGTAATCTTCCAATACTTTTCAAGAAAACCAAACAAGGATAAAAAGGAAAGACAAATAACCAAAACCATCAAAACCAAGCATGCAATATGCCATGTACATGTCTCCAAAGTACTTGATGTTGAAGTTTAAGGGTTAGAGAAGTTTTTTTATTTTAATAAGTAAACTTTAATGCGTGAACATATAAAATTCGATTCAGAAAAGTATTGCTCTAATAAAATTTGAACTGTAATAAACAAACATAATTTTCATCTCTTTCAACTTAATGCTCCATTAGTCACTGCGTTAAAGTTGGTCCTCGCGAATCATCAAATTCCATGTACAGTAACAAAAAGATAAAATAATGTACAACATATATCAACAGTAAAGAATCATAACCAATATTTGAACCAACCATATACTCAGATATTTCATATTTAATTTTGTCACCGAAGGGACAAGTCAATCTAGTCAAACAATTTACGTACCTTGAGAGAGAGCCTGAGAGGGATAAAGCAGAAGCATATTGACCCAGAATTCTTAGTCAACAAGAACAGTCATTCCTAGTACAGTCATGCTGAAAAAGGACACACATTCATGCTGGGTAAGGATGCAATGACATGGTATAAAGACACACAAATATACTTTGCACAATCATGCTTGGAAAACCACAATCCACCCATAAAGTGAAACTCATTGTCACGTGGGGGAAGACCCAATAGTCCACACAAGAAAACGGGATCATGGTCATGCTGGGGAAGGACCCACAGTCAACCCAAGAAAGTAGATCATGGTCATGCTAACCTAACCATAAACATAACCTATGGAACAAGTAAGATAAAGGATAATGGGTCAACGAAGGGGGACACAACAAAACAAAACACAAACCCATAAGGTCAAGGTGAACTATATAAGGTGGAAAAGTGACTCCTTTATAAGACCAACAAGACAAATAATATTTTTCTCTCTCAGGGTACATTTTTTTATATATTTTTCTCATCATTGTATAAGGGTCATTAGTTATAGAAAGTAGAACCAAATAAACAAATTAAACAAGGAAGAGAAATGAAATCCATAAAAAGTAGTTAGCTCAGAAACTACAGCTGCAACTTAAATCCATAAATACGCATCAATGCAACTGCAAATTTTGGAAAATCCCAACCATATTTTGATATTTAAACTTAGAAGCAGATATTTGATAAGAAAAATGACATAAACCATGACAACCCATCTCAAACAGACATAAACCATGACAAACGATGACAAACCAGTACTAGAAACAAAATAGTATCATTGTAACTAGACAAGATAAGTTTAAAGAATAATTTTCATCTCTTTCAACTTAACACTTCCTAAGGTCCCCGTGTTAAAGATAAAAATCATACAAAGACAATAAATAATAGCAATAGTAAATCTAACTCAAATTACAAATAAAAAAAAAGATAACCCACTGTGAGAGTTGAAACCTTCCTTATACTCAACAATACTTTTTTAAATAAGATCTTGTCTATTAAAAGAGATGTCACTATAGGAACAAAGGACATACCTGATAGAGAGAATAAATTCAATTATTGTAGGCTATTCAACTATAGTAGCAGTCAAGGTAACCTAGTCGACACTCAAGGAAACCCCAATTACTAGAGAAGCAAAGCAAGAAACAATAGTACATGAAATATCAGGTAATGATGACATTCCACACACAAACTGGAGCTTAGTTTGTATCTCATACAAATCCCATGGATTTCTCACAACTTAGCACACTCAAATGGTGCAATAAAGATATTAGTGCAGAGAAGTATGAACGCATACTTTTCATCTCTTTCAACTTTAACACTCCCAAAGGTTCAAATTTGAGGGTCTAAAAGTTGAAAGAGATGAAAATTATGCTTTAAACTTATCTTGTCTCACTCTTGTCTAGTTATAGCTTAAAAGAATACAAAGCCAATAAATAACATCAGTAGTAAATCTAACTCAAAGAACAAATAAAACAAATAAGATAGCCCACCAAGAGAGTTGAAACCTTTCTTATACTCAGCAATATTTTTTTAGATCAAATCTTGTCTATTAAGAAACAAGTCACTAAATGAACAAAGGACATACCTGAGAGAGATAATGAATTCAATTATTGTAGGTTATTCAACTATAGTAGCACTCAAGGTAACCCAGTCGTCAAGCAAGGAAACCCCAATTACTAGAGCAGCAGATCAAGAAACAACAGTCCATAAAATATCAAGTAATGATGACATTCTAAACACAAACGAAAGCTCACTTTGTATCCCATACAAATCCCATGGCTTTCTTGAGCATACTATGAGTTGTTTTGGGATGATAAAAGAAATCATAACCCTATTTGAGTCACATTTGAGTGGACTAATATCTCTACTACATTGTTTGAGTCACTTGGGTCTGCTTGAAGTGTATCGTAAGGAAACCCCAATTACTAGAGCAGTAGAACTAGAAACCCCAATTACTAGAGAAGCAAACCAAGACACAAAATTCCATAAAATATCTAGTAATGATGACATTCCACACACAAACTAGAGCTTAGTTTGTAGCCCATACAAATCCTATGGCCTTATTACAGCTTATCACACTCAAATGGTGCAGCAAAGATGATGCAGGAGACTCGTGGCATGCCAGCAATGTGATGAGTTGGCCACATGTTGTGGCTTTTTTTGTATTTGTTTATTTTGTTGCGTCAAAGTTTGTTAGTCATAGGAAGGATTGTGTATCATGACTACCTGCGTGGATATCAAGCATACAACTATCTTTTTGAGACTAGGACGTTTCTCATCATGCTATGTATTTGTTTATTTTTCAGTTGCAGGGCCACTCCACGGAGGCGGTCATAGTTTTGGGTTAAATAGGCAGTTTAGAGAAGGTAGAAGGGTTCTACTCTTTAGCATTTAGAATTCCAAGTTTGTAGAGAAGAGGACATACCTGTTTATGGTTCCTACAGGTAAATGTTTTGAAGAATCGAAAGGAGTGAGATCCAATATGTGTGCATTTTTCCTTTGTTGCTTAATAGAATGATTAACCGTGTGTTTCGAAGAGAAAATTGTGGAGGAGCAACTTTGGGAAGTTGGCATCCCACATCCCGCATCCTGCAACCTGATTTCGGGAAGGCTGTTGCAGAATGACACTTGCGGAGGAAAAATTGCAGGAAGGCAATTTTAGTGCAAAATTTGGCCATTGGGCTAAATTTGGCAATCTTGCCAAGTGTAGGAACCACTAGATCCTGTAAGTGCTGGTTGGGTTGGATGAGGTCTATCCCCACCTGCACCAATTTTTGTATCAGAGAGGGAAGAGAATTCCTATTGATAAATTCCATAGTCGAGGGTGTGGGTAGAATTCCTGAAGTAGAAAGGAGAAGCTCGTGTGTGAGAGAAGCGTAGTAGTAGAAGCCTGGAAAGAGAAAAAAAGAGTTCTCAAGAGGTTCTGGATAGAGGACCATTGTTACCGAAAGACCAAGGACCAAGAAGAGTCTTGGTGAGGTAAGTTGTAACAGTGTGAAACAGAACTATTATTTTAGAGGCTTAGTGCAAGAAGATGGTTGCACACATAGGAAGAGCGAGAGGTTGTGACAAAGGTCGACCAGGGGGGAACATAGAAGTTCTAGAGGAAATAAGAGAGTTAAGAGAAGGTCTGGAAGCTATGAAGATAGATAGACGAAGAGACCTAGAATCAGGGGATGTAAGTGAACCTGAGGATGAAGAGAAAAGAGAAAAATCTGCACCTATGAAGGAAACACTAGAGTTAATATATTTTAGATCTATTATGGGAGCGAATTCAAGGTCGAGACCAGAGTTTCCTATCTATGACAGAAGTCTCATCACGGAGCATATCATTGATTGGATCAATGAACTAGATAAGTACTTTGAGTACGATGAGGTAGAAGAATACAAGAGAGTTAGACTACCTGTGCGAGGTTTAAAATGCATGCATCCTTGTGGTGGGATAGTGTACAAGAAGAAATATGGAGGAAGAATAAGTTGTTGATAAAAGGTTGGGATAGAATGGTAGCAAAGATGAAGGCTAAGCTCTTGCCAAAAGATTACCAGTTAATTCTGTATAGGAAGGTACAAAACTATAGGAAAATATTGTTAACAGTGAGAGAGTACACTAAAGAGTTCTACAAAGTTAACCTAAGGGAAGGATATGTGGAAGAGTCAGCAGAGAAGGATGCTAGATATGCCAATGGTTTAAGGATGGATATCCAAGAAAAGATCATCATGATATCACCTAGAACAATGGAGGAGATGTATCAATGTGCCTTAAGGGAAGAAGAAAAGATATCCTGAAAGCAGAGCTTCAAAAGAGATCGAGGTCCAACCAGAGGACAAGGGAAAGCAACTGGAAGAAAAATATTTAGACCACAGAGAGGAGAGTCCAGTAACTCTAGCCAGCAAAAGCAACATGGTAGAGGAGGTGATTCTAGTAGAAGAAGGCCTTACGCAGGAGGTATAGGTAGAGGAAGAGGAAAAGCAGTTGTTGTTATATGCTACAAATGCAACCAGTCGGGTCATAGATCATTTGAATGTCCAGGGAAAGAAGACGTAGGACAAAGGGGAGCATATGTAGCTCAGAATGAGAAGCAGCAAGAACAGTCGACAATGGCTGAATTCTTTCCAAAGATAGGAGAATACTTGATGATGAATAAATTATTGTTGAAACCGGAGAAGGAGCAAGCAGAGCCTGCTCAAAGGAAATCTTAATTTAGGACCATGTGAAAATTCCAAGGGAAGTGTTGTAAGATGGTGATTGACAGTGGGAGTACTGACAATATTGTTTCCACAGAGATGGTGTAGAAGCTGAAATTGAGGGGGACCAAGCATCTTGTTCCATACAAAGTATCTTGGTAACACAAAGGACATGAAATATTGGTAAGTGAGCAGTGTGAATTTTATTTCCAAATAGGTCCATATAAGGACAAGATTCTGTGTGATGTGATGCCTATGGATGTTTATCATATACTGTTAAGCAGACCATGGAAATTTGATAAGAAAGTAACTCATGATGGTAGGATTAATTGTCATAGTTTCGAGAAGAATGGGATAACACATGTAATTCACCCTTTGCAAGAAGGTGGTACAGCAGAACAGTCAGCACCTAAAGTTCTGATGTTGTTAGGAAACGAATATCTGCAACAAGTTGAGAAAGCAAAGTGAAATATGATGTGGTATGCAAACCAAGAGTAGTGACGATGAAAACTAGTGTGACTGATCTACCTAAGGAGATTCAGGAAATGCTAAGTGAGTATAGTGACGTCGTGGTGGATGATTTACCCAATGAGTTACCACCAAGAAGGGATATAAGTCATCATATTGATTTTATTCTAGGAGCCATTTTACCAAATAAGGCAGCGTATAGGTTGACACCTCAAGAGAATGAGGAATTGAGGAAGCGGGTCCAAGGATTGTTGGACAAAGAATTGGTTCAGAAGAGTATGAGTCCATGTGCAGTACCAGCAGTATTGACACCAAAGAAGGATGGTGAGTGGAGGATTTGTATGGACTCCAGAGAAATTAACAAGATTACTATCAGATATAGGTTTCCATTACCAAGGATGGATGACATGATGGATTTTCTAAGTGGGGCAACATGCTTTCCAAAACTGGATTTGAAGAGTGGATATCATTAGATCAGGATCAAGGAAGGAGATGAGTGGAAGATGACCTTCAAGAAAAATGATGGGTTGTATGAGTGGTTGGTCATGCCATTTGGATTGTCCAATGCGCCAAGTACTTTTATGAGGTTGATGAATGAAGTCTTGAGAGATTCCATAGGTAAGTTTGTGATAGTTTACCTTGATGAAATTTTGGTTTTCATCCAAATAGAAGAAGAGCATCTGAATCATATGAGATATGTTTTAGAGAGGCTGTAAGAGGAAAAGTTGTTGATAAATGTGAAGAAGTGCACATTCATGAAGACAAAACTAGTATATTTGGGTTTTGCTATCTCGAGAGATGGGTTGAAGATGGATCCAGAAAAGGTACAAGCAATCATTGATTGGCCTTCGCCTAGGAATATATTTGAGGTAAGAAGCTTTCATGGATTGGAAAGTGTCTATAGGAAGTTTATACAGAATTTCAGTGGTATTTGTGCATCTATTGTTGAGACAATTAATAAGGATAGACAACCATTTCAATGGACAGTAGAGGCTAAACAGAGTTTTCAGTTCTTGAAGAAGAAGATCACTGAACAACCAGTTTTGAAGTTACAAAACTTCAACCACCCTTTCCAAGTAAAGTGTGATGCTGGTGGAGTAGCAATTGGAGCTGTACTCAGTCTAGAGGATAGACCTATAGCATATTTCAGTGAAAAACTGAATGAGGCAAAGCATAAGTATTCATCTTATGACAAGGAGTTTTATGCTATTCTTCAAGCAATGAAGCATTGGAGACATTATTTGATGCCTAAAGAGTTTGTGTTGTATTCCGATAGCCATGCATTATAGTACATTATGCAGCAACCTAATTTGAACCTGAAACATGTAAAGTGGGTTGAGTTCTTACAGAGCTTTACCATTTTGTTGAAACACATAAGTGGACAGTCAAACAGGGTAGTTGATGCCTTGAGTAGGAGATTGTTGATTATGCAAGAGAATCAGATCCAAGTCTTTGGATTTGGGCATTGAGGGATTTGTATGAATCTGACATTGATTTCTAGGAGGCTTATAGGGATTGTAAGAATCCATTAGAGGTGGACAAAGAGCCATGGATGGAGTATACACTTCAAGATGGTTTACTCTTTAAGAACAGTAAGCTATGTATACCAAATTGTTTTATGAGAGAGAACTTGATACTGGAGAAACACAATGGAGGTATGGCAGGCCACTTTGGAAGTGATAAAACCTTCAGACAGTTGGATCATTTTTATTTTTGGCCAAGGATGAGGTCTTAAGTTGAGAAGTTTGTAAGAAAATGCAGAGTATGCTAGCATGATAAAGGGAGGAGCCAAAACATAGGATTGTACACACCATTGCCTATTCCAACTAGGCCTTGGGATTCTGTGAGTATGGATTTCATTCTGGGTTTACCGAGAACTCAAAGGGGACATGATTCTATATTTGTTGTTTTGGATATATTCACTAATATGGAACATTTCATTCCGTGCTACAAGACTATTTATGCCACATACATTGCCAATTTGTTCTTTGATGAAGTAGTGAAACTACATGGTTTACCTAGAAGCATTGTATCAGACAAAGATGTGAAGTTCACAGGTCATTTCTGGGGGACCTTATGGAAGAAGTTAGGTACTATACTGAACTCCAGTTCAGCATATCACCCATAGTCCAATGGACAAACCAAAGTAGTCAATAGGAGTCTGGGAAACCTGTTGAGGAGTTTGATTGGAGAGAGTCCTAAGCAATGGGATAGAGTGTTAGCTCAAGCTGAGTTTTCCTACAATGATTCACCAAACAGAAGAACAGGGATGATTCCATTTCAAATTCTGTATGGAATGCATCAAAGAGGAGTGTGTGAACTTTGTCACTTAGGTCAATTGGAGAAAAGGACTGCTGATGGAGAGGAGTTTGAAAAGATGATCAGTGAGCTACAAGAGCAAGTGAAAGAAAGGTTACAGCAAAGTAACACCAGTTACTAGGCTAGAGCAGATTCCAAAAGAAGAAAGAAGAACTATCAAGTAGGAGATTTGGTATGAGCATATCTAAAGCGAGACATATTTCCAAAAGGGGAGTATAACAAGCTGAAGATGAAGAATATTGGACCTTGCAGAGTACTCAGAAAATTTTCAGCAAATTCTTATGAGTTAGAGATGCCTACTGGAGTGGGTATTTCACCAATATTTAATGTATCCAATTTATATCCTTATGTAACAGGTGACATTGGAACCTTTGCAGGCGGTGAAGAACCTATTGAAGACTTACAATGGGTGAGGCAGATGCATGTGGCATAGCCATTGGAAGTTGAGGCCATTCTGGACACTAAAGTGGTAAAGAGTACAAGGAAGAGGGACTATATAGAGTATTTGGTCAAATGGAAGAAGCGACCAATAAAGGATTCTACTTGGATGAGTGTTGCAGAGTTGGAAGCCAAGGGTTTCACTGTAGCTGATCTAATGAATAGGGGTTCATAATTTTTCTACCTTGTGAGTCTGATGCAGGAGCATCGTGTCATGCCAGCAATGTGATGAGTTGGTCACATGTTGTGGCATATTTTTTATTTGTTTATTTTGTTGAGTCGGAGTTTGTTAGCCGTAGGAAGGATTGTGTATCGTGACTCCCTATGTGGAGATCAAGCATCCAACTATCTGTTTGAGATAGGGACATTTCTCATCATGCTATGTAGTCATTTTTTTTCAGTTGCAGGACCACTCCACAGAGGCGATCATAGTTTTGGGTTAAATAGGTAGTTTAGAGAAGATAGAAGGGTTCTTCTCTTTAGCATTTAGAATTCCAATTTTGCAGAGAAGAGGATAGACCTGTGTCTGGTTCCTACTTGTAAATGTTTTTAAGAATAGGAAGGAGAGAGATCCAAGCTGTGTGCATTTTTCCTTTGTTGCTTAATAGAAAGATTAACAGTGTGTTCATAGGGTTGTTGGCCTTTATGCATGTACTTTATTGAACAGAGTATTTTCATAGAACCAATTTCGTCATTTTTCTTGAATATTTGTGTATTTCAGTGAAGTGTTGATTTCACACATCAATTTCTTGCTTAAATAGTTGAAGTAGAGTATAGATCCATGCGTAAGAGTGATAGGCTAAAGAACCGAGATGATTGCAGGCTAGATTGATCAATTTCATGATCGATCGATGCAACTCGTAGGTTTTATGCCTCAACAAGTTTTTGCAGAGAACAAATGGTGGAGATTGGGTCTACATATCAATATCTAATGGTCCATAAGAATCCCGCAACAAAATTTGTGAGAATTTTAACAGATCTGCAAAGATCTGAGAAGTTCACGAAGAGGAAGATCGACGGTCGAAGTGAAGGCCGCAAAGATCTAACGGTTAGGAAAATTGCGGGGAGAAAGTTGCGGGGGAACAAGTTTGGGAAGTTGGTGTTAGAATAGTAATCCATCATTAGTACCTTATTTACAATAATTAGTCAATTTTATTGCTTTCAAGCTTTAATACACTATGAGGTGGACTAGGGGTGCTTAGGTGGACATATGCCATGTCAATTTGAGGCTCCATGACCCACATGGGTGCTCCAGCTTAGTAAACCAACTACATATGCACATCCATCATTTCTGGTGCACTACCATTCATTGAATGTGGACAGGAAAGTTGACTTGGAGAGCTAGAGTGGGATCTTTTCCAAATTTGGCTTGATTTGGTGCAATTAATGTTGCATTAAGACTCTAAACCACCCAGTTTTCTACACCTAGATTGTCCAAGGTGTAATAATTGACCCACAACACATCATCCATGCCAATTCAGAAATTTGTGGCCATTTGGAGAGATTTGGGATGTGATTGGCCCATCTAGGGGGGTTTGATGCCATTTTTGCAATTTTGGCTTATTTGCTCGCAATTGGTTTCCAAAGCCATTCAAAAATCTTATGATGTATTTGTAAAATTTTTAATAAAAATTTCATGGTTAGACAGTCCAAAATTATCTTGTTTCTAGCTATCATTGTGTGTAATTTATCTGTAATTTGATGGTTTTTGCTAAATCTTGCACCCAAATTTGATTTGTGAACCTCACTAACGATCCTAGATTCTCCTTTGGTTTAAATTACTCAATTGCAGGTTTGAATTTCTCACATGGTATTAGAGCTGGTTGGAGATTTTCGAGTTGCAGACCAAATTCTTAATGGATTTGAGCTTCTTTGTTTGTGAATTCCAGATAAAATCGAATTGTTGTGTGTAAACTAGTTAGAACTTTCACCACCATCAGCGCAAGAAGTAATGGAGGCTACCCACATATTTTTAAGACCTTTCAATTTATTTGAATGGAAGGCATAGATGATGATTCAATTGAGAGCCAAGGGGTTTTTCAAAGTTACCATGGGCACTAAAGTGGAACCAAATTCTATTGTAAAGAAAGCCAAGTATTTCAACAAATTGGATGAATCATATGGATTGTTGTGTTTGAGCATATCAAGAGAGTTGTTGTTCCACCTTGACAATTTGACATCACCAAAAGAGGTTTGGGAGAAGCTTGAGTCTCTGTTTGGAAAAACTGATGAGCTAAGTGGTCACCAGCTTTAGAATGAGCTAATAATCTTGAGCCCAACGCACTATGATACAATACAAGACTTCTTCACCAAGTTCAAATCACTTGTATTGCAGTTAAAACAATGTGGGATTGAGAAGAAGGAAGTTCAACTGATCTTGTCTATACTTTCGAAGTTGGGGCCAGAGTTCTCAGTCTTTGTGAGCACATTTCACTCAGGATAAATCACCCTTCGAAACTGGAAAATGCCAAGCCTAGAAAACTTCATGGAGTCACTAACTCAAGAGAAAGAAAAATTGGTCCAAATGGGTTCCATCAATACCAAATATCAAGCACTAGTATTGGGGGTTTTGAATTCAGCAAAGGGAAAGACCAAGTCCAAGAATTCAAAGTTGTCAGATAAGAAGAAATCATAGAAACCCAAATCCATTGAGGGAGCTTTGAATCCACCCAGAGAAAATCAGAAGGGAAAAGAGAAGGAAAAATGCACTTACTGCCATAAGGGATCGCATCCAGAGAGCTCATGCATGAAAAAAACCATATACACCATGGCGCAGTTGCTGGATAAAAACAACATTCCAATCCCTGACAGCGCAAGGAAGAAGGATGGCAACTCCAATTCAAGTGAAGGCAAGGAGAAATGCCATTCTTTGGTAGTAGGTACTTCTAACTATTCATCCTTTATCATTGATTCAGGTGCTTCTAGGCATATGGTATCTAGGAGAGAATTTTCTCCTCCATGAGTTCGAATGATGGCCCAATAGTTGGAATGGGAGATAATTCTCAACTCTAGACTGGAGGGATTGGGAGAATTGAATTAGACCATGGGTTTTTCAGTGATGTACTGTATGTACCATACCTTTCAACAAACTTGCTATCAATCTACCAGATGACCCATACAGGAGAGCCAAAGAGAGTGATATTCCCTCCTGACATGGTAGAGATTTCTGAAATCTCATCACACCAAGTTATTGTAGTTGGGTATGTTGATCATCATGAGAGAATGTACAAATTCTCTAATTAACTCCCTACTTCTAGTGATCAAGCACTTCACTCACATGCCAATGAGGTTTCCAAACTATGGCATGAGATATTTGGCCACATGAATTACAGATACCTCCAAACATTGCATAGAGAAGAAATGATAGAAGGTCTTCCACAAATTTAGGAATCTACTAGAGCATGTATTGGATGTGTGATTGGGAAGCATCCTGAGCAGAGCTACGAGAAGGGGAAGGAAAGGAGAGCAACACAACCACCTGGGTTGGTGCGTTCTGATTTGATTGGTCCACTACCCACTACCTCATATGGTAGATCTAGGTATGTACTTACATTCATTGATGACTACTCTCAGTTTTGCTGGGCGTACTTTCTGAAATTGAAATCTGAGTTGTTTGAGCAACTCAAGGTTTGGAAAGCACTTGTAGAGAATCAGAGTGGGAAGAAGATGAAAGTACTTAGGACTGATAATGGAAAAGAATATGTGAACAAGAATTTACAGAAATTTTTTGAGGAGTGTGGCATCCAAATGCAACACTCAAATCCCTACACACCACAGCAAAATGGTGTCCCAGAGAGAAAAAATAGATCTCTCAAAGAGATGGCAACTTGCATGATAGAAGTGAGGGAACTTAATCCCAAGCTATGGGATGAAGCCATCAATTGTGCTGCTCACATTCAAAACAAATACTTCCACAAATCAGTGAAAGAAATGACACCTTATGAGGCATGTTTTGGTGAAAAAACAAATGTCTCAAATTTCAGGATATTCGGGAGAAAAGCATGGGCAAGAATCCCTTCAGAGAAGAGGAAATCCTTGCAACCACAAATCCATGAATGTATCATGGTTTGATATGGTGAGGAAACTAAAGGGTATAAGCTCTTTGACACATCCAATTGCAAAAAATTTATTGAAAGAAGTTTCAAATTCGAAGAAGAGCCAATTCTTGATTTCGAACTTGCACCAGGGGATTGCTCCTCTCCTCAACCATTCGAAGATGTAAGTGATGATACATGCTCTATTTTTTCTCATAATTCTGATATAAATGTTGTTGAAGATTATATTTCTGCATATTACTCACCATCTAGGCCCAAATGGTCTAAAAAAATTGTGCAAGCAGCTGGGGAGTTGGCAGGCAATCTCCAAGAGCCTAGGAAAACTAGATCACAAACTAGTAAGGCTTCTTTTGCAAGTGACAATACTATTGATGAGCACTATTATATGCTGATCAGTTATGATCCTCAGAAATATCATAGATCTTGTACATANAAGATGAGCTTCAGTCCCTCCAAGAGAACAATACATGGGAATTGGTTCCCCTTCCTCCCAAGAGGAAAGTTGTTCAATGCAAATGGGTTTTCCGGACCAAAATTGTTGCTGATGGTTTTTATATAAAACATAAGGCTATATTATTGGTTAAGGGCTATTCTCAATTCCATGGATTTTATTACACAGATACCTTTGCACCGGTTGCAAAGATGGACTCAATTAGACTAGTTCTTGGACTGGCAGCTAGTAAGTGTTGGGAAGTTCACCACATGGATGTAAAGAGTGCATTATTGCATGGTGAGATAAAGGAGGAGATATATATGAAGTACCCTCAAGGATTTCAAGAGGATCCTTCATTGGTATGTATGCTGAAAAAATCAATGTATGGACTTAAGCAAGTCCCTAGGGCTTGGTATGCAAAAATGGATGCTTTCTTGCTTTCAATTGGCTTCACAAGATGCAAATCAGACCCTAATGTGCATTTGTAGAAAAATGATGTTAATTTGTAGGTAATTTTTCTTTATGTTCATGATATTTTTATTATAGGTAGCTTCAACAATTTAATTGGCCAAATTAAGAGCTCTTTGCATAGTGAATTTGGCATGACAGACCTAGGATTGATAAGGCAGTTTTTGGGCTTAGAAATTGAGCAAAATGGAAAGGGCATCATGCTGAGTCAGACATGGTATGCTTCAGACCTGATAAATATGTCTAATATGGCTGATTGTAAGGAATCCAAGTCTCCCTTTCTTTCTGGTATTAAAATGCATGAATTTGGCAATTCCCCAATGGTGGATATTACACTCTACAGGCAACTAGTGGGAAGCTTGCTCTACCTCACTCATACAATACTTGATTTGTCTTATGCTGTGAGTGTTGTAGAAATACATACGCAACATACACATGAGCTCCATTGGAGGGCTGAAAAAATAATTCTTCAATATGTCCAGGGAACTAAGAAATTCGGGGTGCACTACACAACTAGTTCCTCACTTCAACTAGATGGATTTTCAGATTCAGATTGGGTCGGTGATCCAACTGAAAGAAAGTCAACATTAGGTTTTTTCTTCATGTTTGATGAATTTCCCATTTGTTCTTCAATTAAGAAACAACACACCATCTCACTTTCATTAGCAGAGGCTGAATACAGGGAAGCAGTCAATGCTGCAACATAGTGTGTTTGGTTGCAGGGAATTCTCTGGGAGTTTGGTGTCACAACTGATTCTCCAACCAAAATTTGGGTGGATAATTAGAGGTCCACCAAGATATCTACTGATCCATTACAGAGGCAGAGGATAAAGCACATACATATATACATGCATTACATTCGGACGTTATTACATGACAGGGTGATCTCACTATGGTATTGCCCATCTATCGAGCAAATTGCTAACAATTTTACCAAGGCTTTCACTGAGAAGACCTTCACTTACGTAAGATATTTACTTGGGGTGAGTGAGGGATGGTAATTTTTTGTTATATTATTGCAGGTCCAGCCCCATGTCCATTCTTGAGGGAATGTTTTTCCCATGAGGTTTTCCTTCTTTCCTCAGTTCACATGGAAAAATAAAAATTGTAATTTCTGAATTATGTACTTGAGGTGACTTGAGCCATTGTTGCTGAGTCCTTCATCATTTTGTGATCATACTTATTTTCTGGATTAAGGGAGGTTTTTAGAACAGTAATCCATCATTAGTACCTTAGTTACACTAATTAGTCAATTTTATTGATTTTTAAGCTTTAATACACTATGAGGTGGACTAGGGGTGCTTAGGTGGACATATGCCATGTCAATTTGAGGATCCATGACCCACATGGGTACTCCATATTAGTCAACCAGCCACATATGCACATCCATCATTTTTGGTGCGCTCCCATTCATTGAATGTGGACAGGAAAGTTGACTTGGAGCGCTAGAGTGGGATTTTGCCCAAATTTGGCTTGATTTGGTGTAATTAATGTTGCATTAAGACTCTAAACCACCCATTTTTTCACACCCACATTGTCCAAGGTGTAATAATTGACCCAAAACACATCATCCAAGCCACTTCAGCAATTTGTGGCCATTTGGAGAGATTTGGGACGTGATTGTCCCACCTAGGGGGGTTTGATGCCATTTTGGCAATTTTGGATTATTTGCTCCCAATTGGTTTACAAAGCCATTAAAAACTATTATGATGTATTTATAAACCTGTTAATAAAAATTTCATGGTTAGACAGTTCAAATTATCTTGTTTCCAGCTATCATTGTGTGTAATTTATCTGTAATTTGATGGTTTTTGTTGAATCTTGAACCCAAATTTGATTTGTGAACCTCACTAACACTCCTATATTATCCTATGATTTGAATTAATCACTTGTTGGTTCTAATTTCTCATAGTTGGCATCCCACATCCCACAACCCTATTTTGGGAAGGCCGTTTTGGAGCGAAAATTACAGGGGAGCAACTTTGGGAAGTTGGCATCCTGCATCCCGCAAACAGATTTTGGGAAGGCCATTGCAGAATGATGATTGCAGAGGAAAAATTGTGTGAAGGAAATTTTAGCACAGAATTTGGCCATTGGTCTAAATTAGGAAATTTTTCCAAGTGTAGGAGCCACTAGATCCTAGAAGTGTTGGTTGGGTTGGCTGAGGTCTATCCTCACCTCCACCAAAATATATTAGTGCACACAATTCTGAACGCATAATTTTCATCTCTTTCAACTTTAACAATCCCAAAGGTTCAAATTCGAGGGTCTAAAAGTTAAAAGAGATGAAAATTATGCTTTAAACTTATCTTGTCTCGCTCTTGTCTAGTTACAGCTGAAAAGAATACAAAGACAATAAATAACATCAATAGTAAATATAACTCAAAGTACAAAGAAAACAAATAAGATAACCCACTAGGAGAGTTGAAACCTTCCTTATACTTAGCAATATTTTTTTATATCAGATCTTGTCTATTAAGAGAAAAGTCACTAAAGTAACAAAGGACATACCTGAAAGAGATAATAAATTCAATTATTCTAGGTTATTCAACTATAGTAGCAGTCAAGGTAACCCATTCGTCAAGCAAGTAAACCCCAATTACTAGAGCAGCAGACCAAGAAACAATAGTCCATAAAATATCAGGTAATGATGACATTCCAGACACAAACGAGAGCTCGCTTTGTAGCCCATACAAATCCCGTGGCTTTATGGAGCAAACTATGATTTATTTTGGGATGATAAAAGAAACCATAACCCTCTTTGAGTCACATTTAAGTGGACGGACATCTCTACTACATTGTTTGAGTGTTTGGATCTGCTTGAAGTGGACCATAAGGAAACCCCAATTACTGGAGCAGCAAACCTAGAAACAATAGTCCATAAAATATCAGGTAATGGTGACATTCCACACACAAACCAGAGCTCAGATTGTATCCCATACAAATCCTGTGTCTTTCTTACAACTTAGCACACTCTAACAGTGTAGCAGAAATATTATTTCACTCAAGTATGAAACCATGGGGGTGTTGCTGACAGACCAATGCCATTTCACATCTGTTCATATTCGGGGCTTAATAATTATAAATAAATAAAACATTATATTAGGATCATATTTAGGGTTGATGGGTTTATTGACAATTTATTTTATGGGTTAAAAAAATATGTAATATTTAAAAGGTTTTATTATAAAAATGGCGGGATAATCAGCACGAGCGAGGTGTGGAGAAGAAGCACAAGTGAGGGAGGATAGGGGTTTGGTGCAAATACCACCCATGAACAACTGATACTACCTCGGCTGAGGCTACCCACAGACTACCTCGTTCGCTAGAAAGGCCCATAGACTTGGTGGATGGATAGATGAGGCCTTGGATGATTAAAATCTCAATAGATTGAAAACTAGCCAGTGATATTGAAGAGACCTTTCAACCATACTTAGTTGGATTGACTGCGGGAAGCACAAAATCCAATAGTTTACCCCGTGCTAAGAAACAATAGTCCATAAAATATCAGGTAATGATGACATTCCATACACAAACAAAATCGCAGTTTGTATCCCATACAAACCCCATGTCTTTCTTGAGTAGGATGTGAGTTGTTTTGGGATGCTAGAAATAACCATAACCCTCTTTGAGTGGACTAAGATATCTACTGCATTGTTTGAGTGTTTGGGTCTGCTTGAAGTGAACCATAAGGAAACCCCAATTACTAGACCAGCAAGCCAAGAAACAACAACCCATAAAGGGATGGTTGGACTAAACCGTGACCTGTTTGAACTTGCTTGAGCAAGTTATGAGTTTTTTGGGGATGTTAGAAGGTCACACCCATAACACACATAACAAAATGGTTAAGGTACCACACTATGAAGGGCCACTAGCATAAGGACCAATCAAGGGTCAACATAATATCAAGAGTCAACAAGAGGGGTCATGGAAAAGTGGGAAAACAACCCCTACACCAACAATACCAAGGTGTATTAATTAAGGTGGGAGAATAACCCTTTAACCCATAGGACCAAGGTGTACCGTCAAGGTGGGAACAAAACCCTTTTACCAAGAAAATGAAGGTGTCAAACTGTTATATTATCTCTCAAGGTATATAGTCCATAAGTGTTCCATACCACAGCAGTAGGTTTTATCATCACCGTATAAGGAAGGTCCATACCACAATGGTGAGTTTTATAACAAGATATTTCCACACCCTATCCATTTTTTGAATCAACAACAATCACAATTTCCTAATGAGTTAATATGCACTCCACACAAACATGAAGAAATTAAAAAACACTCCCACTGGAAAATTTTAAGATATGATACCATAAACATTGAATGGACTATCAAAATTTAAACCTGAAAAATTCTCTGATTTCTCAAATTTGTTGTCAATTATTGACCGATTACCATCAACATTGGTATTCCCTTGATATACAATGTCATTTGAATATACACAACCAGTGTTCCTTACCTTCATAGCATCACACAAAGAGGTGTTAGAAAAGCTAGCATCATTTACACCTATAGTAAGAGATGCACCTCAGGTAAAGTCTGAACCAGTAGGCTCAAAATATGATTTTGTCAACGTGGCCTTATTTGTAATTTTCGTGGCAAAAAATGGATTTTTTATTTGATGGCAATTCATGCTCCAATTCATTTTTTTCAAGATAAAGTCGTAATATCTGAAAATACATTTTTTCCAATTCATGTATAGCATGAGACTAAAAAAGATATACCTTTGCTTTTAGTAATCATACAAAACTTGGATTGTGCTATGCAACTTCCATGAGATAATAACACATAGTCAACTAATAACCTTTAAAATCATAAGCAAAACTGTAAGGCATTCTAAATAACGAGCACATCAAAATTAAGTCTGAATAGCACAACTTTAAGGCAAGGACCAGCTATCCCACACAACATCATGTGGCAGTAGGGATCATGCATGTATCAGGAAAACTGTCGTCTTTATCTGGTCCCCATCTATCAATAACTGGCTTAGGATCAGTGATGATGGGCTCCTACCCATTGTTCCCTATTTAGGATCAGACAACTTCTTTGTCTCATAAATGGCTTAATGCAATGTTATATAGAAAATAATGGGTATCCAGTTGCATGCATTTGGAGCATCATAGAAGAATTCCAAATCATTTTTTCTCAACTGAATACGTCAGAAGAAAAACTCATAATGGAAATAGAGGTAAATATTTACAGATACACATAGAGGATATCACAAACTTAAAACCATAACCACAAGAATTTATTTCTCAAAAAAGAGTTCATTTTTTTTATTCTCTGTAAAATTGTATTCAGAAAACATTGTCCATGAACAATATGCTTCTTTTGTTTCGGATTCAACCCCCAAACATCATAAAATGAAAATTATATACAAAATGGCTTCTTGAGCAAATTTTTAACAAACCTCTTGTAAATCAATGTTCTTTTAACTAAATCTCTAAATCCTAGGAATCTAATAACTGAAATTTTTTATAAAAACAAATTTCGTAGAAAATCCATTTGGTAGGCCAAATAGATATCCAAACTGCTCCCTTGCATTGTGACACATGTTCATCATTGGTGTAGTCTATATTTGGTTTTCCCAATTTTTTCCCCATCCTTAGATTGTTCATGTTTCGGGAGGTCACAATCCATCATTTCTTTAATCACCACCTCTAACTCCACATATTGGGTGTAAGAAATAAGTGGTATACTTCTTTGAGTGATCAAGAACCGTTCAAATATCTCAAAGTCATCAGTCAATGTCTCTATAATGACTTTTCCTGTTAGTCACTTTGTCAATTCTTCAAATTTGGAGTGGTCCATGTGTTCATGAACTAACAATTTATGATAATGTTCTTGAGAAAATAACTTGCCATTATCATCCCAGAATGGAGGAAGTCCTTCATCAAAGTGTTTCTGAAACATTTTCTTGAAATCCTTAACCTCTAGAAGCATCTGATTTGCTTTCTCTTGTACAACTTTGACCAAATTATGTTTATTAATAAAATTTCTATCCCATATAATGATGGTTAGCCTATCCCTAATTTCCATCTCTTGCATGTCTTCATATGTCAAATATTTTAAAAGTTTAATAGCATTTTGGGCACTCTCCACTGGATTTTTGTCTAGATTTTCATTTACCAACTTACATCTTTGAAGAGATAAATCCACTATTGCATTCTTATCATTCACAAAATTTAAATAAAATCTAAACTTGGTGGTTTCTATAATCAAAATATCTCAAATAAGATGTTTATCTCCTTGCAAGGGTAGTTTTTCTATCATCTTCTCATTCAATTCGTTGATATTCTTCTAAAGTTCTTTCTTTTCACTTGAAAGTTTGTTTCTTTCTTCAATAATTTGATCCAATTCATGCATGGTTAAAAATAATCAACTCTTGTCCAAAAATCAAATCTTGTTGACCACGAAACAAAGGATTCACTAGATTTTTTCCATTATGGATGTAATCCTGGTTGTGAAGTCCTGTTACTTTAAAGCCTTCATACAACCCAGTTAGCCTCCACCCTTCCCAATGAATTTGATATCTCGTGCCTGTCGTTGAGTAATAATCCTTCAACATAAGCATTCTTCTCCTACTATCCCCATTTGAGGAATGACCAATAATAGGTCCTAAAAAATATTCCACATGTTTCTTCCATAGGTCTTATATTTTTTCCCATTGTCGAAGGACAAAATTTGCATCAAACCTGTTGCACGTTGGATGAAAAATGACAACCAAATGAGGAATATTCTCATGTAAAGGGTTTGCAATAATAACACGTGCATAATGGAAATTCACATAGTTCTTGAAGGAATCTATGATAATATGATAGCCTACAGTGCCCTCACCAATTGTCAATAAGAAATGTGATTTACACTTATGTTCTTCTTTCTTACAAAAAATTCCCACCAATGTATCACTTTTTTCTACCCACCTGGCATATCGTTTC
The DNA here is from genome assembly GCA_001517045.1 of Pseudotsuga menziesii. Lineage (NCBI taxonomy): Eukaryota > Viridiplantae > Streptophyta > Pinopsida > Pinales > Pinaceae > Pseudotsuga > Pseudotsuga menziesii. Next base: position 340,813 of record LPNX010623134.1, on the reverse strand, counting down.
ACAACAGTTTCATATTCAGCAAGGAATATGGGAATTGGGCCCTCTATACCATGTTTGGATTTATAGGAAGCATAAACTTTTCTAATTGCCTCAAAAATGTACTCCTGCTCCCCTGGTATATATGTCAATTATTTTCTAACTTTTCTTAAAGTCATAGATATCGAACGGCCATCCATATTCAAGCTAATAAAACTATGTAATCTAGGATCTCCCCATAACTTAATCATATAATAAATGGATTTAGTGGATGCACTATACATTCTCCCTAACTTTAAACGAACTAGGTTGTGAAATATATCTTGAACAAATTCTCAAACTACATCTTTACCTTGTAATTCTCCTTGCTTATGAGCCTCACACACATCCTTACAAAACTTGAACACATCCTTCCTTCCTACAGATTCGAACAACCTTTCCCTTACAGACCTCATTCTAATAGACAGTGTAGCAACCTTTGTCCTCTCCCACCAAAGAGATCGCACTGTTAATCTATGTCTAGCATTTACATCTCTTGCAAGAATTTTGAGCTCAACTTGATTCAAATGGTCCAACCTTCTCCCTTTCCCTGTATCTCTCCCATGTATTTTGATGTTTCTCCTTGATTCGCAATATAAACACATCTTAAAGTCATCACAATTAGGTATCAACTTACAAAAACTGCATGTCAATGAATTGAAAGGGATTCATGTTTCAGAAACCCTCTTGCAATGACCATGTATGTATGTACCGTTAATACGGCACTCAGTACTATAATAACATAGTGTTCTCTGGGTACCTTTCTCTATGTCCCACAATTTTCCATCACGTTGGTCATCCATTAGAACCTTTTTGTCCAATCTCTCCCCTCTTCTATCAAGATAGGGATCCCAATAACCCCAACATAGTAATATCGGGGAGCAATTTCCCTAGAATAAGATGAAAAACACATTGGAAAATGATCTACTGACTGATACTAATAAGTAATAACAAATAAAGTAATGTGCAAATTCAAATTCAAATTAATTTAAAACTTGGGTAATTAACACACCTAAAATAGAAGCCTGTGAAATTGTAGAAACCCCATGTAATGGTGGTGGTAGTGATGGGATAAAGAACTTAGTCAATCTTTGTTGGGACTTATGATTGGTAGGCTTCTTCAGTCTCCCAACTGTTCCACTCCTCAACACAATTGTATCATGTGAAGCTTCATATGTAGTAGTAGTGTTCTTCTTTGATTTCATGTGTTCATTTAGAAAACTAACAATATTACCACTTGCCAGCACCAAAGAGAAAATCTATTGCATCGTGTACATTCCACTCTTAATTTTTTATTTTCATCATAGTTTGCAAGTGTTTCTTCCACCACCTTGAACAAATTAGGCTCTTGCGTTTAGTTGAAATCGTGTTGAAGTTTGATTGCTTGATCAAGCTCAAGTTGATCGCTAGCCATTGTTCTCTGCTTTTCGTTGTTACATGAAGGAATTTCATTAATTCCCAACATTGAAACGTTGATAGGATCCTGTTTTCATATTATTGATTTTGAAGTTACAAACTGTTCAGGCTTCCAAGGATACTTCCCTCGTTCCATAATCAATGCCACAAATTTCACAACGGATCTTTATATTAGGTTTTCCATTTTCTGAATATACCTTGAGTGTTATCTTCTCCATGAAAAACGCTTCCATTAAACTATTCACTTTATGTTCCCAAGATGCCAATACATTAGGATCAACCGCTACAACTTGTTCCATTGACTTAGACAAATGATCAACTCTTCGTTGTTTATGCATAGGGTCCTCCACATTACCTTCAATGTTTTTAAAGGTTGGTGTTCCTTCCATTACTTGTGATTGCAATGTTTCAACAACCAACGTGCCTACTTTCCTCTTAATTCCTACATTTGTTGTTGTAGGTTTCATTTTCTTCTCGTGCTTTGTATTTAAAGGAATTCCAATTGATCCAATAAAATCAAAAGGATAATCAACGATCGTCCACAATTTCACCACAGATATCAGCATATGTACAACCTTTTCGATACTAGACTGTGCCAAGGGCTCAATTCTCTTCACTAATAAAAAATGAGAAGTCCACAACATCACTTGGATCCATCTGCATTTCCATCCATGTGACCTTTTAGTTTGTTAAGAACATGTTAAGAAATGAATAAAATTATAACATTTTTTTCAAAAAATTGGATATAATATTGCTACAAAATGAGGTGAGTGCATCCATAAATAAATGAAAAAAAAATTCAAATTTACACATGAATATTAGTTCATTAATAAAACAAAGAGCTATAAATCAAGGTATGCACTTTCGATTCAAATCTCTAAGAAGGATGAATAAATCTTACTATAGGGATGAAACACCTTGAAACAAAATGTAATGTCAGTGGCTTATTCAAATAGACCTCCCCAAACTGAGGAGTCAGCTTCAACATATCTACAGAAGACCAAAAGTTGATCAAAATAAGAGATGAAAAAACATAGAAACTCTGTCCAAACCAAATATTTTACTCCATCTAAATAACAAAGCTCCAACTCACTACACAACACATCATCCACAAATCAAAGATACATATGTTTTGTTTTCATTTTCTTCAAAAAAAATTATTTTTTTCATAGAAGTAGATAAAAAAAATACCGTGGACTATACTATGGATAGTTTTGCTCCATGTGGGGTTTCCTTGTACGTTACTTGTATGGGAATATGTCCTTATTTTTGTGCCCTAAAAATAATAGAAAAATAAACTAAGAAAACAGAAGCAAAGTGAAAAAGGAACTACATGTCTCCATATTTTGAAGTCTCAAGAAGCATTCATTAAAGTGGAGAAGTCGATAATGCTAGTCTTCACTTCCAAGTTTCCAACAAATTGGTTTCAATGAAAAGCAATGTTTGTGATTTAAAGAAACCTTAGATCAGAATAAGTACACTAAGCAGTGATTATGGGGTGACATTTCTTCACCTAATGTACAAGTTCATATCTCCTTGTGTTCATCCTATTGATATTTCAGATTTAAAAGGATTGATGCATAGCTTCATGCAGTAATTCATAATCCTGGCACTAAGGTCAAGAGAAATGTTAGCACACTTTTCAAGGAAGTTGGGGACCTTATTAAGGGAAAACTTCAAGCTTGTTTTATAACTGAGTGGCACTACTTAAGAACTGTTGAAAACTGATTTGTGGAACAGGATTAACAAACTAGTTGAAGCATTGATTTGGGGTAGAGTTATTTGCAAATTTGAAGGAGTATTTTGGAAATTTAAAAGGTGTTATTTCTCTTGCAAAGTTTTTGGTTAAGGGGTTTTTTTAAAGGCATGACGATGCCATGGTGAAGTTGTATAAGGTTTGAAATAGTTACGGTGAAGTTGCACGAGGATTGAAAAAAGTATTTCCAAAGTACATTAAGATTGACTCAAGAAGTATAACAATTCCTTAGAGAAGTTATTAGAGACATGAAAATGGTTCCATATATAAGAAACAACTCATGAAATATCCTAGTCAATATTTCATATAATTGTGGCAAGTGTGTACCTTCCAAACATAAAGAATGATGTACTAACTCACTAAGAAGAAAAAAGGGGCTTTCATCTCTTCATATAGATAACATCATGATAACATCTTGATATTATATATCGGTATACACTATAATTTTTATCTAGATGCTTTTGCAATCAGAATAGAAAATTATTGAAAGCCCTAAACTAACAACGACATGAGTCTATTGTAAAGCAAGGTAAACAAAATTTGAATGTAATCCTAGATGGATAGTTATGTTCTTCATTCTTTCTATATGAAGAGTGAAAACAACAAATGATAAGCAAGATTACGTTTCCTTTCATTCCAGCAACATGGATAACTTTCAGCCAGGACAGATATTCCTCCAGGGATGATTTTAAGGAACCATACTTAATTAAAAGTGTATAAATGTTGGCGAATCTTACCAATTCTTAAAACGACAACTATAAAATGTTTGGCGATATTTTTCAAAAAATATTTCAAGTTCCAAGTATTTTATATCGTTTATATAATAATTTGGCAATTTTGAAGGTGGAAAAAGTTTACCCCATCGAAATTGGGCGAAAGGGGGCTTCAAAAAATGCAAAATGGTGAATCGTTTTTTGGAGAAAAACCCCTAAAAATAGCCCATGGGCTAAAATTTGCCCCTAAAATTATCCATGTATTCCTCCAAGTCTAATATCTACAAAAAGAAAGTGATGAAATAACATCAGTCGGTAGTGATATACAGTATGGATGATGCTGACTTACAAGTAGAGAATTATTAGATAAAATGAAAGGCATGCTTCCACACTGTAAAATGAAAATGATAAGAATATTTTGGCATTGGAATCCAATGACTGTAGAACACATAATCTAAGCCCTTAAGCCCTTAAACACACCCGACAAATGAAATAGACTCATTTGCTATTCCTTATTCTAAGGGGTTATCAACAGGATTTTTTACTATTTCTTTCACTCAATTAGTTGCCTCTGTCTCTGCAGGTGATGCTCTTCCCACCCTTTCCCCTGCATTTTATCTCGGTGATTCTGTTGGGTAAAAATTAGATCACCTGCACTCGCCTATGTGGATAGGATTTGAACCTATGACTTTGATGTTGCAGGATGGGATGATGGATATTATGAGACATTTGTGTTTGTTACTGATTATTTTTCCAGCTATCACTCTACTTTCTTTGCTTCATCCAGGCGAAATGAGAGCTTTATAACTACATCATATAGACCTGTAAATGGAGGATCTTAACTATATATCGAGGATTCAGCTTCCAAAAACGACAAAGTTGCACCCAAGTTCCCACTTATTACATGGAATAATAATATCACTCAGTCACATACCATCAGATGTAGTAACTATAGTTTTGTTCGATGGTCATTCACTTCGTTTCTTTATCATGTATGGGCAACAAAGGCTTTCTCTAAGGAAGTAGTGTAGATGCTCTCCTTCCTTCCAATACGGGTTGTTCCTTCCTTTCTTCATGTGGCACTTCAATGAATCCAGTAGGCTAAAGAAAGGTAATACAAATGAATGATCTTAGTATCCACCAAGCGGGTTTCCCTACCTTAACTCCTTGAGCTTTCCTTCATTGAATCTGTTGGTGGTGCTAGATCAACAGAAAGAGATAAAGCGTAACGGTTGGTTCAATATTTCCAACGCATCTGATGGATTCTGGATTTAGATCTGACCCTCTGTATCTAGATGTTGCTAGCGACTCATAAATCCAATGCTCCCCATCCCCACCCCATCCCCTCTGAAACTATCATCGAGCTCTGTCAATGCTCCCCCGCTCTTGTTTTTTGGGTCACTTCTCCGTTCCGTTTGATATTTTCAGACCGCTTCTCTACACCCTTTGATAGTAAAACCCCTTGTATATTGCATACTTTTTAGGCACATATAATAACCCCCTGGACCCTTAATATTTCCCCAATATTTTTTTTTATTATAATTAATATACACCCAATATGAACGAACGTGATACAGGTATTGTCCGTCACCGAAGCCCCTGTGGAGCCAAAGAGCCTGAGATGCCTCACTGAAGGAATGCAACCATACAAAATCCCATGTGGAGTCTTCTTTACTAGAGCATGAGTTGGAATTATGTTCCTCAACTAATTTGCACATAACATTGCATCACCCCAAAATATCAATTTCACATTCTTCAAAAATAGCATGGACTGTACGATATTTATGAGTGTTATGTACATTTTTTCTGCCACGCCATTATGTTGAGGATTGTATGGAATTGTTGTTCGATTCCTAATCACATGTGGACAAAGATAGTTTTCAAATTCATTAGAATTGTATTCTTTTCCATTATCAGTATGAAGTGTGCCAATGTGATATTGTGCTTCATTTTCAATTCATACATGAAAATTTTTGGATGTTTCATATGCCTCATATTTTTTCTTTATTAAATAGACCTAGAAAATCTTGGTGTAATCATCAACAAAAATCATGAGATATTTATTAATATTTTCATAAGGAGCAGGCATGGGGCCACATGGTTTAGAGTGTATCAACTCTAGCTTACCACATGCTTAAAAATCTTACTCATGTTTTCCAAGAATACAAGCATTGCATTGTTTCGACTTCTTTGGCATGGTGGGAAAACTAGAAACACCATTTTTTTCAATAGAAAGAGAATAGATTATGTCCATATCTAGCATCCCATATACTAGAAGATAATGTATCTTCTTCATGTTGAGAGAGGTAGGAAAACTTTTGAGCTCTTGCAAATGTTCCTTTAAGCTTGAGTAGCTTCTCATTTTCATACCTAGTCATGGTGACTTGGTTGTTAAAGGGTTTCCTTATCTAATTATCACATTAAACATGTGGATGGAACGACCTTGTTGTCGAATGTGGACCAAGGAAAACAAGTTTATCTGCAACTATGAAAGATAGAGAATTTTAAGTAACAAAAATTTAGGGAATCCAAGCAGTTTGAGCATGATGGAGCCAATTACCTTTGGCTTAAAGTTGGACTTATCTAAAAAATAAACTACACTTTCTACATTGTAATCCAATTCATCAAAAGAATATATTTTAAATGTTATGTGGGACATTGAACTAGTTTCAAGCTGCTAAGTATCTCTCCAAGATGCAAATGAAGTATTGAATGTGACTTGATTTATTCCAACATTACAATGAGCAACAATAAAGTGAGCAGATTCATGAGCTTTACTAATGTTATGAGTTTTACCTTTGTATTCTTTCTTCTAGTTACACTTCTCTTTAATTGTTTCCCATGCAACTCTACAATTATCTACAACATGTCCATTCTTTCCATTGCAACCACAATGAAGGCCAACTCTGTTGTTGTGATTGTTTTTACCCACTTTGCCTCTTAAATTCTTTCTTCATTGTCCTCTCTTACTATTTTCTCCTCAAGAATCATTTAATCAATTCTTCTCTTTATAGGAAAGGTACAAGGTATGTCTAGTGGGTTGAACTATCTTCCTTTGAAAATCTCTCTCTTTTCACAATCTTCTCCATGAGAGTGTTAAAGGTGAGATATTTCAAATTACCACTAGCTTGAAGTCATTCAAGGTAGTGTGAAATTGTGTGGTAGAGGAACTTGAAATTAAATCTAGTGAGACGAAGGTCTACCTTTGCATCAGTGGAAATGATGGCATGCATGATTTCTCAAATCTTATATGCAGTTGTCATGGGATGATTTTCCTTCATATCTAGATTGAAGAGCTTCAACATTAATAGAATTAGCTCCAATTTTGAATGTGAGCCAAACGAGTCTTTTAATTTCTTTGAGGCATTATGAGAGGTTTTAGTAGGTGTTATATGTTGATTCACATCTTCACTTACTATAACAAAAATCAATGCAAATTTCATCTTGTATTTTCTCTTCCATATGGTGAGCTTTGTCTATTGTAGGTTGTTTTGGTGCAGTGATCATAGGTCCATTTGTTGTTTTAACAATTTCCCCTTCGTAGATGTTGTTCCATAAATCGATGAATATGAGCATGTGCTTGATCTTTCTCTACCATTATAAGAAGTTGTCCTCACCAGTGAGAACTGCTCCAATCATGTAAGCTTTAAAAGAAAACATCTTTGACAAAACACTCTACAATGAAAAATACAGTTTCTCTACAATGAATAGTGCAAATAATACAAGGTGCAAATCTAAGTCTTTGCAACCGTTTACAATCTATTGAAATGTTGCATACCAAATTGAAAAGTCCTTGAGTAATACAAATAAATAATTTCTAACCATGTATAGGTTTACAATGTTTGCAAAAAGCTTGCAATAGTAGTAAAATATTCAACTTCTATGGTTTGGAACTACAATCTTTGATTTGTAATATGGTCTTTCTGGCACGCTAGGAATCAACTTTGAAAACTCTAATTATTCTAGGCTCCAAGAAACTCTTCAAGTATCCATGCGTAGGTCTCCACTCATGTCTTCAATTCTCTAAGTAAAAGTATTCACTCAGGTCTTTAAGTCTCCACGCAGATCTTCACTCATGTCTCCAAATGTAGTTTTGATGAGGATACCCATGCACAACTCCCACACAAAATTGTTATTCTAGATAACATGTGTAATACCCACACAATTGTTGGTTATGGAGCCTGATCTTCCTAATTTAGAGGTTGTGTTTCAACTGTGTTTGGATCCTAGTACCATGATGGGGGGTGTGGGGGGGATTTCCCCCCTAAAGTCGCCATGGGGGGTCCAGTGGGGAAACAAGTAAAATTTCTTGTGAAATGTTGTACTTTCGTAATCATGACTTGGTCAATAATGGTTGATTTACTGTCCCATGGTTTTTGGTATCCTGTGGTATTTTCCCATGGTGATCCCTCTATAAAAGGAAGGCATTGTAATACAGATGTGTATTGTATTGTAGTATTGTGAACAAACAAACCCTATGATTTTGTGGGAGAGACTATGAGAGAGTGAAGATCAAGTGCAATGGATGTGTTGTAGGTTGTATCCCTTCATTTTGATGAATGATATAATAAAAGGATTATCAATTTCTGTGTGGACGTAGCCCATATTGGGTGAACCACGTAATCTTTTTGTTTGTCTTGTAATGTGTTTATGTGTTTTATGTCACGTCCCTCTTGGACGGGACTACGACACTGCTACTATCATTTAAGTGGGGATCTAAGCCCCATGAACATAAACAATAAAAATGCAATGAACATAAAACATTTACAGATGCATAATGCAATCTACATTGAAAGAAAATACATTTCATTCAACACATTAATCATGTTCATCATAATTCATTAAAACAAATACAGTTGCAGAGGTAAATACACAAGAAATACTTATCTTGAGAAGAAGCTTGTCCTACAACTAGCTATGTCGTAGCAACGTTCCACCCAACCATAGGCCAATATGTTCATCAATCTCTTAACACCACTGCCATCCCTGATCTGGGCATGATTCCCACAAGGAATAAGGGAACAATAGCAGGTTCACACATAGGCAAAGACATATCAAAATTCATTCAAGCCAAAACTACATTTCGGTTTATTATGCTGCCAAGGAGGTAGAAGGTTGAATTGCTAAGCTAGTGAGCTCAACTACAGAGCTATGGACACCTACACAAGATTTGGCTTGGCTTTCCCAACACCTACACACCCAACACAAGGAAACATCCCCTTCTCCGCTACACAGTCCCTCAGGCTATGCCTTCCCTTTCAATGTTCTTCAGGGTGTGCAAGAAAGAACAACCATCTCCCCCCCTTGATCTCTCTATGTGGTTCCTTTCTACACTAGGTTTATCAAGCTAATTCTTCCCTCTTCCACTCCAACCTCATTCAGACCAAAACATAGGATGCACATACACAAAATACAAGTTCTAGGTTTGAGGAAAAACGTCTTCGGAGCCAAAAACGAAAATGGCAGATGGGTAAAGCAGCCCCCAAATAGCAATTCAATTTCCATAAACATTTATGGCCTTCACGTGGCCAAAACGACCTTAGCAAACACCCAAAAATCATGGGTGTCTTCTAGCATTCGTTGTGCAACCAAAAAATGAGTTTTCCTAGCCGGGTAATGAGGAAACAACAACAAAAACGTCTAGGAGAGAGCCCATCCCTTGAGCATTACCCAAACAACTTCCCAACCATGGGGAAAATGAAGAAAACTCCTGCCCACATGAGGGAAAACACACAAGCAGACAAAAAACATGAATGAGAGAGCTGTGCAAGCTTTCAATGCCGCGAGGAATGGAGGATGTGAATTCCTTATGGGTTGGGATGCATTTTTGGGCATTTACTTGACCCATAAGTCAAAGACACATTTTCCAAAATATGATGGCTTCTCAAATTCAAATTCGACTGCCATACTCTTCCCATTTGGCATGCATTATCTAACTCAACCATTTCTGGAAGAAATAAATGATTGGGCACAAAAGACAAAATGTGTAGTTGACAGTTTGATGGGTTTTCCCTTTGACATTTGGGTTTTCCCCATTGGCTCAAAGGTTTGAATATTCCCTATTGGCTCAAAGGTTTGGGGTGGGGCTTGTACTCACATGACACGAGGTCGATTCCAATCTGCTACCACTATACCCCTAAGTGTACCCACACAACATGCAAGCATGCGCAATAAACTAATCAGGGATTGAACTTGTGACCTTTTTACAATATGTCATATAATTTCACTTCTCAAATGGTTAGTCTACACCTCTGTGGGTATGAATCACCTAATTTTAAAATGTGAAAGAAAATATTGTATAACATGTATGAAAACTTACAAGGTGGATGTCATAGGAGAATAGCATTTACATGCAAAAACCTAAAAAAATTTGGAAAGAAGACTACTCCATCAAGATCAATCCTCCCACCTTTCATCCCTTCGGTCTGTTGCGAGATAAGAAAGTTTGATTCCAAATCGGATTCTTAGGTCACAAGATACAATATACCAAAGAATACCATAAAAAAAACTTAGGTTGCGGATTCTCACGAGCAGTGATATCAATAGCTCGATGACGGTCGCAAGAGGTCATAAATTGAAGACGCAATAATATCAATAGCTCGAGGATGGTCAAGGGAGGTCATGATCCAGATTTATGTAGGAACGCAACTGAATACACAAATAACCATAGAAATAAAGATGCAGCAGAAATAACACTTCATTTCATTAATATCAAATAACTGAAACTTGTTTACAGAGAAGATGGAAATAAACTAGCTAAAGTGTTGGTAACTTATCTCTGAGAAGAGATGTGGCGGCTACATGCCTCTAAACTCTGTGTTACAATGAGGCTTGAAGGCCTATATATTATTGAGAAATAATGGAAAACCCTACACATCCAAAAACCTAACCCTAGGAGGTGACACGCCACAATATGGGCCCCGATGGGTAACTTGGTACATCAATTTCCCGGGGTTGTAACTTTGACATACTATCTCCATTTGACGCACATGATACATCGTTAGAAAGATCTAATCAAGGACTACATCCATTAACAAAAAATGTTGAGTGGTTATCCAGACTCATACTTACTAGACCATTCGATGTTGAAAAAACGTCGTTTAGGGCCTCAAAACGGCTCCAGAAGTTTAAGACCTGAAAACTGCCAAAAATAGTAAATTGTGCTACAATTAAGGAAACTGAAAAACTGAAAGAAACAATGGTGGGGTCCAAGTGGAATAGGGGCGTGGCCACCAATATCCTCCTGGATCATGTCATAAATTGAATACACAGTGAATAGAGAGGAAACACCGACACTGAGAAATCATGCAAAGGGAAAACACATTGAGGGAATAAGGATTTTTGAGGGGAACATACAGTGGGCAAAGAATAATGCTAGCCCCGAGGAGGTAGGGCCAGACAAAGAAGAAGGTAGTCATGTAGGTCTGGGAGCTCAAACAACCAAGAAAATCATGGAGTTATGACAAAATGGCTAGGCTCTAATATCACTGTCAGGCTTGGGAAATAGCTCCAACCATGATTTTGAGCGTGAGTCTTATTTATACAAGAGAGGTTACCAAGAAAATCATGGAGTTATGACAAAATGGCTAGGCTCTAATATCACTGTCAGGCTTAAGGAATAGCTCCAACCATGATTTTATTGAGCGTGAGTCTTATTTATACAAGAGAGAGAGGTAACCTTTGGGCTTCAAATTTCCAATGTACATGCGTCTTCATTTGTATAACTAGAAACTAGTAATTTTTACAACTAGAACCATAATCCATACGGTTTAGGTTTTGCCTTGGGGAGGTGTTGGTGAATCATACATGAAGCTCCAAAAAAAAAAAGGTAGTTATATCAACTGTCAATCGAGCAGCTAATTTTACTATTGTATGTACATTAAGGCTCATTTCTTTGTCCTAAGTAATGTTCAAGAGATGGGGGCCAAGGGTTCTACATAATAGTATAGTTTATCAACCTTTGCACTCATTTCTTGGTATATTTCCATGTCTCGTGTTATCTTCATTTGAATCCAATCGTCAAAATTTCCAGCAGAAAGTGTATAAGAATTGATTAAATAAAGGAAGGATGAAGGCGAGGGTGGATTATTGAGGCAAAATAGGAAAAAGGACAATGCTTGTGTTTGAAAGATTTTAAGGAGATTATAGAAGAATTTCAAAATAAATATCCGCATTATTTTCAATCTGTAAAGTTAATGAATAAAACATCACTGGTTTTACATGTTCCGTGTTTTCAGTGAAGTGCAAGTATTATCATAATAATACATACCTTTTAGTAGCTTGCTTCTAGCTGTTTGAAGCGCAAATACTTCCCTTCAAAAACAAAAAATCATCATGAAAGCCCTAAGTTGGGAGGCCCTTGTGAACTGCCTTAAATGGTATCTGTTTTGCAGCCAGATGGAAAGAGAACGTTCATCTCAATATTGTAATTTGCATGCCGGAGATAAGAGGCAAAAAGGATTGTTCCTTCTGCCATTAAACACAAGCAAGCCACACAGTGTGTGGAACACCAAATTGTGGTAAGCTACTAGCTTAAATAATAATATATTGGGGATAAACCAGCAATGCTTAAAAATTGATTAAAATGAGCAAAAGTAAGATGCATATCAAGCATAGGATAACATGTGCAAAACAAACAAAATTTAGAACTTTTTTGTGAAATCTAAAATGTAAGCAAGAACTAACGTAACCACAGCTAAATGAAAATGGAAACAGGGAGGACATGAAATGCATATAAGACTATAAACTTAATAGCAACTTAACACTTGATTTCAGCATGCTTAATCGATGTATGGAAAATCAAAGTGGTTCATCCGTTACTGTTACATAACATAACATAGAGAAGAAAATTATAAAATGTAAATTCAATATTGAATTCTAGATTCTGCAGTGCAAAAATGATTTGCATACTCAATGAAATTTCTTTATAAGCTAATTTAAGAAAAAAACTAAATTTAGATATGAAATTAAGATATCAGCATATGAATTTTAGATATGAAATTAAGATATCAGCATATGAAATTTAGATATGAAATTAAGATAATGAGAAAACAACCCGAAAGACAAGAACATACCGAAAAGCAAAACTTCAAATTTGGATTTCAGCATGATTCATAGTAAAAATCTGATCTGCATGTATTTGAACTATAATTTTATTTAGTAAATGCATCATATATTTATAAAATGTCAATCATAGGAATGAACTTCAGATCTCAACACAGAGACCTGGGTGCACAATCAAATACTATCTGCAAAAATGGAGAAAAGTAAAGTTCTTTACAGCTCAGGGTGGGGATATCAGCTTATCTATAAGACTTGCTTACTATAAAGAAAAAAAACAACAACAAAAGTTTGAAATCTAGTTTTATGACTATCATAAAATTAATAAAAACAAAACTATAAACTAGAATGAATCTATGGCATGAGAGAAATTAAATACAAGCAAATGCATGCCTCAGCATAATTTTATGTAATGATACATGACCTCCATTTTCTTATGATTCTGACAGAAAAAAAGGTTTATATTAGTCTAAACATCTATGGCATATTTCACACCAAAAATACATGGGATATGCCACTCCAAACCGACCTGTATGTTTAGAGTCGATTGCATCAAAATGTTTCCAAAAAGTTTATTATCTAACAGCAGATTTAAGCGTAAAATAAACTTCTAACCTCCATAATTACTTTAATATCTGAAATTTTGTCCTTACTTGACCAGGCCTAAATTCAAGATCCCCCAAGAGGTTTGAGGCCACGATTTCTCCTTGGCCTTCATCAGTATCACTCTTGTCCATGCAATCCACCCCTCCCATGACATCCTTTTGTCCCAATTTGTACCCCACTCTAACATAAGCCTCAGCCCTGTCTCCGCTTCCTTCTCCGCTTCATCATATCTCCCCTGGGAATTGTATATCTGAGCAAGAACAACACGGGGCTCTCCTATAAAAGGATTAAGCTCACAGGCTTTTGCAAGAAGGGTTTCAGCCTTCTCATGGGTCTTCTCCCTAGGGGGCATACAAACAGCCTCCCAATACAAATCTCTGGCAGTCACCTGATCTGATGGAAATACAACAGCCCTGCAGTGATCAAACACAGGGGGGATCACAAGCTCTATCTCTTCAAAACCCCTCTTCTTCTTCTTCTCGTCTGCGTTCTTTTTTTCCCTTTCTTCCCTTTGGAACAGTTTCTCCTCCCTTAGAATCACAGTATAGAGAGCCCCCATTCGAGAAATGGAATTCATCCAAAGCCCAGGCTTGCCATCGCCAGGCCAGAGAGCAGTCCATGTATTCCCTGCAAAGTCCATAATTCCATTGCTATTGTCAAACAAAACGTCCTGAAAACTGAACAGCTGATCAATAAAATCCGCCATGGTCATGAAGAGGAATATGGCAACCAATCTTCGGGGCACCTCAATATCCTCCCCACTTCTGATATGCTTCACTCTCACGCCATCAGCAGGCAATATTTTCTGTATTTTTTTCCTCCATTCAGGCAGGTTAAGGCCTTCTAGCTTCTCCTTCAAATGGGTTTTGTGAATCTCGAACTTGTCATGGATATTATCAAGCCAGTCACCATTTTTTTCCCCTAATTTCAATTTCTGCAGTTCTAGATCTTCAGCCTCAGCTTGTTTTATGGATTTCTCCGATTCTTTGAGGGCAGAGACTAATTCTTGGTCAGTAAAATGGAAGAGCAGATCATCATGGATGAGGGGCTGCCTGGGCACAATACAGAACATGTGCACAAGCTCTTCCGCAGAATCTCCAATGAGGTCTCTCACTTTTTGCCTCTCAACGTTGGGCTGAAAGATTGCGAGATTAACATAAGAATTAGAGTAAGCAGAATGGAATAAACCACACCTGGCAACAGAATCAGGGGCGTTCCATAACTTGAGAATTCGATAAACATCCACAAGATGATCGAAGAAGCTGCCATGCTTGTGCCAGCACTCAGAGGCTCCCACTTGTCTCAGTACGCTCATGAATTCGGGCAGCGATGGATCGACCTCATCATACGCTCCTCTCAAAAACGGCCTTGCACGCTCCAACCTTGTTGGAAGCTCTGAATTCGCCATTGCTCGCTGTTGCGACGAACTATTGTTACTACAGCCGATTGGAACTGCAAACGAAATTGAAGTTGAATTGTGAACAAATGCCAGATTGGGTTAGAGGAATAAATGAAAACTTTAGCCGTCTTGACAAGGAGATTCCTTCGTTTCGTTCGGTAGGCATTGCAACATTCATGGGAAAAGACTGACAGGTGTTTAGAGACGGGTGTTTATCTCTTTCTAAATTTTGCACCTCAAAATTGAATTCTAAGTGGTACAGAGAGATTATGTTTCTTTTTATGATGTTATTACTATGCTGAGTCGACGGAAATGTTATCTATGTATATGGAGGTAAAGTTGTTTATTTTTTCAATTTTAATGTTTTTTTTTTCACATGGAAAAAGACAGCTTTATATTTATAAAACTGTGTCATAAAAGACAGCTTTATATTTATAAAACTGTGTCATAAAATAGATACACTATAAACCAGAAGTTATAATGGTTTAGAAGACATAATAGTTTAGAAACAGCCTTACAGGTAACCTTCATCCATCCCAAAGAAACTCATTTCAAGATAGCCGATACAACCATGCTAAAAGCAGTGTTACAAAAACTAACGGTTCAGAGAGAGCAAAGAAGCATGATAAACATAGTAATAAACGAAATACAAAACCAGAGAAGATAGAGAACCCTCTGGCCAATAAACTACAAGCACCGTACGGCCAAAGCGTCACCATTGAAGCAATAGCCAAAGGGCACCACCTCCACAAGAAAGAGCGTGAAAGTGAGTCACCACCAGCTATCTATTATCATTATTCAAATAAAAGTATATTAAATTATATTGTTTAAAATAATATATGGAGTTATATTATCTAAAATAATATGTTGTAGTTTGTAATGGGTAGACTTTTACTGGTATTAAAGGTTTTTAGGTTTTAAGTGTTGATAGTTCTTAGAAGCAGTTTTAAATTTTACTTTAAGTGTGATTATTTTAGATATCTATTTTTCTTTGGTTTCTATCATCATTAAAGTTAGGCAAAGCCTATCATAATTTATTAGTCAAACTAAGTGGACAGCCATTCATCACTATCATTCAATGAAAACCATACCATCCAAAATAATTTGTTAGTGGTCTATAATTTGGTAGACTTCCATTTCTACCAAAGGCCTCTAAGTCTTGAGTCATTAACCTGTTTCCTTACGTCTTAGAAAAACATACTCTTAATCAATTACTAATAATTTTAGGTCTTGAACAAAAGTACAATTTCATCACCGTATAATATCTCCAAGATACATATATCTTCCTAAAGTTAAATGATATTTAGTATCTATTAAAATTTAGATCTATACATAAAACCAAAATAGTACACCCACTCTCTATTTTATCTCTTATCTATAAAAATGTTTATATAACTCTAATAATGATCATTTCGCACGGGTATGGTTAGTTATGCTCATGTTACAATGTTGACTTCTAGTTGTGGAACAATATGTGATAGATTCTATATGATACTGATATTTTATGCAAAGGAATAAATTATATGATGTATCGTGATATTTAAAATTATGTGAGGTATCATGATATTTAAAAGTATGATGGATGGATTTTATATGATATTGATATTTTATATAAATGAATAAGTTATTTGAGATATTATAATACTTAAAACGGGTAAAGAATTATGTCATGAGGAAATATTCTATGACCACTTGTTATGGGAATCTTATTAAAATTTGTAAATGGGTAAAAAGTTTAAAATGATCAAATATTCCATGACCACTAGTTATAGAAATTCTTACTTACAAATTGGTAAAAAAATTTACAACTTATAAATAACATTATTATTCTTATTCTTATAATAATATTAAATTAATATTAAATTCTCATTTCTCCTTTTACATATTATGTTGTAATATAAACCTATCACCAATACTTAATATTTGTAAAGGTCTTTATAAATATACATCCATAAGCTAACCAACCAAAAGTTGGACAAGTGTTGTAATAGTAATCTTCATCATAACATTTAGTACACCACAATCTTATTAAGTGATATTGGTTGACATCAAATACGTATTTTTAATCTCTTTATGAATGCTTGCACTTGTGCCAACAAGTAATTTATGTTTACTAGTACCAAAATACACGAGATATTTAATCTCTTTGTGAATGCTTGCACTTGTGTCAACAACTAATGTATGTTTGCTAGTGCCAAAATATATCATATATTGTCAAATCTAATTAACTCCAAGCATTTGAGTTGCCAAATGATTAAATTTTTTTGTCTACCTTAAACTAGATTGGGAGTTTAAAAAAATTGTGTTTGAAGATTGGGAGTTTAAAGGGCACTTTGTACATGATGTCTTGAAACCATTTTGTCTACTTTTATGAACACTCTAGCTTTTGTTTATATATATATATTATAGCTTTGTAAGATTTTAGTTTGTAATTTTTTTTTTAAATACTCATTTATAAAGGTTGAGATGTGAGGTTGCTTGAAATATTGTGTTTACTTATTCAAACTTTATATATCTTTAAATAACATATTCTTCTATTATGACTGTAACACTCCTAGAATTAATTATTATTATTAATTATGTCGAAAATGTTTTATTATTATTTTATTATATTTGACAGAAATGTTAAGAATAAAATATTTTGTAATTGAAACAATTTTATTTAATAAAATATGTTGAATGGGGACAAGAGTGGATATAGTTGTTGAAGAGTGTTTGATGACCCACAAGAGAAAAAGATAAGTGGAAAAAATCACTGAGTGAGAACTCAGGATACAAGAGGCATCATCCCCTAAAATCAGGTCACAACTCCTAGTTGAGTGCTAAAGAGAAGGAGGCTCATAAATGACCAAGGCCTAGGCATAATACTATAAATTAGTATGTCCATAAGCAACAGGAGGCTAGCATTGGACGAGG
Source organism: Pseudotsuga menziesii (assembly GCA_001517045.1). Lineage (NCBI taxonomy): Eukaryota > Viridiplantae > Streptophyta > Pinopsida > Pinales > Pinaceae > Pseudotsuga > Pseudotsuga menziesii. The sequence goes on along the minus strand of LPNX010623134.1, from coordinate 322,932 downwards.
ATTAAACATCTGTGAAATGCAACAGATGGCGCATTGAATTTTTTTTCTTATGGTTCAACGAACAAGATTGGGGGTTCTGGATCAAGCAGCTTGGCTGCTCTGGGAGTTGGTTGGGAGGAACATCATTCCCACTCTTGTTTTCCCAAAGGGTTGGTGTCAGGTTTCTACTTTACATTTTAATGATGTAGATTATATTTTCCTAAATCTGTAGTTTGCTAAAATCTAAGTGTTATCGATTTATTTATGGTTGTTATACTTGTAACTAATGAAGTAAATTATTTAGTTTTCATACGCACAGAAGTAGCTATATTTGACTGTTTATTCCTTGTATGCATCGTTATTCTAGATATCTTCTCACTATGTATTTTAAAGTAAATTAGCGATTAGTTTACAATGTCTGGTTATTATAATAGATATGTATTCTTCTAAGTAGACAAATGAGTCCAATTTAAGCAATGAGTATCTATCTAAAGGTACTACATAAAATTCTAATGTTGGATTAAAATTAGTATATAGATCTATAGCTTATAACGTAAAACTATAGACATGAATCTCTTTAAAATAAGTTATAATATAGGAATTTTATCTACGTTTTAAGTATCATTTGGAAGATATGTATGTAAAAAGCATGGAAGAAATATATAAAGTATTTACACAGTAATACTGTATAGATTCATTTCCAAACCCTGATCTAAATAATCTTATAACATATCATATTATTTACAAACACATCCCTTTATCTACAGATATTTTAGAATACCATTATTTTTCCCTTAACAGTACAAATTTGCAAAAAACAGGGTTATGGATCAAAGATCCTTAGTTTTATTGTAAACATAAATCATACTCTGCATTTGTTTTTATTAAACATTTAGACTACTTACAAGTCACGGGATCAAATCCCTTTTCAACAAATTATACCTTAATTATTGGATCAATGTTAAAATCCATCAACAGAAATTAAACAACATAAAATCTATCCATAACCAATGGATACGAAAACCCTCAGATTTACTCATTACGGAAGAGGACTTGGCATAGGTCCAAGACCACTTTATTCCAAACAAAGTAGTTAATAGTCTACCTATAACTTTAAAAAAGGATAACTTACAATATGAACTAAATACAATCAACATAGAGGCAGAGCCCTGTAATCTATGTTTAAAGATATCCTACAAAGGAAGACAAACCAAAGTAAGTTAGTTTTGAACTTATAACTCTTTTGTAAACATAACCGGTTAACAATTATCGAGGTCAGAATTTCCTACCTTAACGTTGGGTGTTGGTGGCCAAGGGCCGTCTCCTCCGACCCTTATCCCTCAAAGTTTGCAAAAAGAAAACGATTATCAGTAAAAGAAAACCAAGAATGTCAATGTACCAAACTATAATTGCAACGAAACTATTATTTTTCCTTACCTGCTAAAGAAAACTGTTGCACCAGTTGGACATGTTTGATGGTCTATTGGAGCTCGAGATGGATGAGAGTATTCGCCACCTCAGAAAAGAACCAGAACCAGTAAACATGGTGAAAACCACAAAGGGAACCAATAGAGTTGTAGAGCTTGGCTCTCGGCCGGCTTCCAACAAAAAACCAAACATAAATGTAACCCTCAGACCAAGTGAAGGCCTTTACTAAACCTTTTGCAACTCATCGTTATCACCATCCAGGTGTAGGGCAGGATGGAATCCCCTACTGCCGTGTGGACTTGGCTCCACTATCAACTCGTAGCTAGTCCACGCTATCTTTATAACCCAAAAGTTCCATTAAATCGCATGGACAATTTTATTACAAAAACTAATTATGAATCCAAATCTTGGATATTGTATTAAGTTACAAACTATACCATAAATCAATATGGGTTCAACCTTAATCATATGCCAAACAAACCATAGGATGTGCAAGTCAACAAATGTACAAACTATAATGCAATAAAATATGTTGCAAACTTTTAAACCTCAGAATTATGGGACTAATCACATTGTGGTCATGGCTAGCCTCATACCCCTTCCATAAAATTCGGTGAATTCTTAACATAAGAGTTAGGAAAAAACATAGGACATTTAAATATCTATCTTATTCATAACCATAACCTTAGCGCAAGGTTTTAACAAGTTCCTCCACCCCTTGATTATAGCATGGAACCTTGTTATAGCATAAAAAATAGTATAAGCAAGTTTAAAGATAGATTTAAAAACCATGAGCACTCATAAAACATGCATGACAAGATTTACGCCACGGAGGTCTAGGGATTCTTTCAATGCATTTAAAACTAGATTATGCCTTCTTGCATAAATAACATTGTCGTCTTTATTTTAATATAATCTCTGCATGGCAAACATGGTTCTACAAACCTAAGTCTCATACTTAGGGGCACGTCATTACATCTATGGTGAGGCAAAATCCATATAAACAAAACATTAAAGGTAAATGATAGGATGGGTCAAGACAAGTATCGTCTATTGATGTATTTGTAACTTTGGAATGTATTCACTTGTATATCTTATGTATTGTACCCCGATGTTTATTCCGGGAAGTATCTGTAATGTAATTGAGTCATGTCATGCCTCGATGTTCCGATCGGGAGATTTGATAATGTAAACAAGTCATGTAAATTCATAGAGTATAATCATCCTTATTGATCAAGGGTTAAAGTCCCTGTAGTTGTGGGGCCCTAGGGTTATTAGACTCTCCTAGAGAAGTCGGCCCTAGTGAGTTATTGTCAAGTCGGGAATTAGTATAAATAGAGAGGGAGCCTCTCTATTTAACATACATTCATACACATTCACTCACACTCAGTTGTAGCACATAATTGAGAGAGAGAGAAGAAGCCGGGACAAGAGAGAGAGAGAGACTACTGTTGTCGGGAGATCAAATTACTGTGTTTGGGTTTTACTTTTGGTGTTGATTCTATCTCTAAGGAATTTGTAGGGTTTTCTCCTTTATGGTTTCCTTGAGGAAAATATTTGAGTTCATTGTCTCTTGTGATTGATTGTTGTACTTGTTATTCTCTCAGATAAGATCCTAAGATCATATAGCTTAAATGTTAAAAATCTAACATGGTATCAAAGCTAACCTGAGAAGAAGACACTATGCAGCTGCTGAAGCTAGGGATTCCTACTTTTTGGATCTCTCTCCATATATTTTCAACAAAAAGAAGATAGGATGACCCTCCTCTCTAGGGTGCATCTTTCAGTCGAAGCAGAATCTGATTCTGAGCATTTTCAGTTTTTGACCCTACACTGTTGCATGAAATTAGGGATTTCCTCAGAAGTGGAATTTTTTGAGTGAGCCCAGGCCTGGATTGATCTCCTCCCCAAAATCAAAGTTTAGAGATCAATATCAAATTTTTTGGTTGGGTAGAACTCCACGAAAGTCAAACCCTAATCTTCTCCTGAACCAGAAAACCAGCTTTGTAGAAGTTTAGCTCCATATCCAGTTCCGACATATTAACCTGGTAAGATCCAAATATTTTTCATTTCCATTTGAGGTTCTCTATTAAGATGTCTCATCATACCAATCTTGATGAAAATATTGAGGGAGTTGATAACTAATGAGTTTGGAATTATAGGATCTCCCTAGTCTTGGAAGAAAATGAGTTGGACTCTTACATCAATGAAGAGGTTCCAGTTCCAGAGGGAGATGAGGCTAAGGCCTTACACAAGAAGAAGTTGGTCATGGCTAAGAGGATCAATTCTTATTCAATCAAGGATCACCTCATACCACAAGTGTCCTCTCTAAAGACAACTAAAGAGATGTTTGATGCCTTGCCCAAGTTATTTGAAGGGAAGAACATAAACCGAAAGATGACTCTGAGAAACCAATTGAAGAATGTAAAGATCCAGAATGTGGAGACCATCTAGTCTTACTTTACAAGGGTCTATCAGATCAAGGAACAGCTGGAAGTGGTGGATGAAGAAGTAGAGAATGCAAAAATTGTGATGACCACCTTGAATGGTCTCCCTAGGGAATGGGACTCTTTCATTCAAGGGATCTGTGCCAGAAAGAAGCTAGTCAAGTGTAGCAGACCGCGGGAGGAATGCTCACAAGAAGAAGCTCGAATATCGGCTCGAGAAGAAAAGATGGGAAGTGAAGATCAAGCTCTCATAGTACAATCCAAGAAAAGAAGAACAAACCATCACAAAGGTAAGCACTCTCGCCAAAAGAAAAACACCAGAAAGTCTAACAAAGATTTTTCTAAGTACATTTTCTTTACATGTGATGAAAGAGGACACCTTGCAAGATTTTGTCCTAGAAACAAATATAGATCTCACAAGAGGAAGGGAAACAAGAAAATACATCATGCTCATTCTGTAAAATATAATGAGCCTTCCAAGAAGAGAATCAAACAAGAAAGTGATGATTCTTGAAGTGATGAAGAATATGTTTTGGTTTCTGCTCTCACGGGAAACATCACACATGGAAGCAATGATTGGCTTATAGAGAGTGGGGCTTCCAAACACATGACGAGATTCAAAGAATCATTTGTGAAACTATCAGAACATGAATCACCCCACAAGGTGAAACTTGGGAATGACTACCAATATCCAATAAAAGGTAGTGGAGAATCCTCCTACAAATTAGACTCTGGAAAGTCTATGAAAATGAAGGATGTCCTATTTGTACTAGGACTAAAGAAGAACCTTCTCTCCATCTTTGCGTTAGATTCAAAAGGTATAAGAGTTCCATTTATAGATGGCCAAGTCATCATGTTTCCAAATGGAAAGACGATTGACGATGTAGTAGTAATTGGAGAACAAGAGGGAGGACTATACAAATTAAAGGGCCAACCAGAACAAGCTTTGGTTCATGACTTAGTAGAACCCAATGAACTTTGGCATAGAGGCTTGCACATGTACACTATCGAGCACTACCACTTGCAAGAAAATATGTTGAAGGTCTTCCATAAATACAAGCAAAACATGAAGGAGTATGCAAGGGATGTGAGAAAGGAAAGAACACAAAGAAGACATTTCCAAGTAGCGAAAGAAAGGATAAAGGAATCTTGGAAATCATTCACTCCTATGTATGCGGTTTGATGTCATCTAGTTCATTAAGCGGGTATGTATACTATGTTTCTTTCATTGATGATTTTTCTAGGAAGACATGGATATACTCCATGAAGAACAAAGATGAAGTATTCATCAAGTTCAAGGAATTCAAAGCCTTGATCAAAAACTACATAGAGAAGAAGATCTATATTTTTCGATCAGACAATGGCAAAGAATTCACATCAGATGAATTCAAGGAATTATGCAAAGATTCAGGGATTAAGAGGGAGTTTACCACTCCATATAATCCAGAATAGAATGGGGTTGCAGAAAGAAATAATAGAACGATCATAGAAGTTATGAGGGAAATGATTCATGATCAAGATCTTCCCATGCATCTATGGGTAGGAGCGACTAGAAAAACTGTGTATGTACATAACCATACTCCAGATAAAGTACTCGATAACAAGACACCTAAAGAAGTATTTTTCGGCAAGAAACCAGAAGTCAGTCATCTCAGAATATCTCTAGCTGTCCAGTGTACATACACATTCCAAAAGAAAAGAGGACAAATTCATATCCTTCAGGAAGGAAGGGTATATTTGTGGGATACTCTGAAAGATAGAAGGCTTATAGAATATACTTCCCAGGATTTAGGAAGATCCACATCAACAGGGACATAACATTTGATGAAGACTCAGCTTACAACAAATCTAGAAAGAGACCTGCTGAAGAACCTGTAGAAACATAAGTACACAAAATTCATTACACAACCATGAATGAAGCAATTTCAGAATAATATCGAGAAATAGAAGAACCTCAAGAACCCATAGATCCACCTCACAAGAAGAATCCTCACAAGAGGAAACTTGCTTGGGTACGAGAATATATCCAAGGTGTGGAAAGATATGGGGCTCCAGAAGAGATACACAAAGAAAGGAAAAGAACCAGGTCTTGCTCTGGTTATGTAGCCCTATTATGCGACTTCATTGATAAATAACCTTCCAACTATGAAGAAGCGATAGAAAAAAAAGAATGGAAGGATGTTGTGATCGAAGAGTATCAGATCATGAAGAATGATGTTTGGGATGTAGTCCCAAGACCAAAGGGGAAGTTTGTTGTGACTTCTAAATGGATATATAAGATCAAGCATGTTGTAAATGGTAGCATAGAGAAATATAAAGAAATATTTGTGGCTCGTGGTTTCTCCTAGAAAGAAGGAATAGAATAGATTATGAAGAAAATTTTGATCCTATATCTAGATATACTTCCGTTAGATCAGTACTTTATTTACCTGCAGTAATGAAGTGGAAAGTACACTAGATGGATGTCAAGACAACTTTCTTGAATGGTGTAGTAGAAGAGGAAGTATATGTGGAGCAACCACTTAGCTTTGAGACACATGACAGAGAGACTCATGTGTGTAAGTTAAAGAAATCCCTGTACAGTTTGAAACAGGAACCTAGGACATGGTATGGCAGAATTGGTAGCTTCCTAACCAATTTGGGCTTTACCAAGAGTAAAGTGGATTCCAACCTTTACTACAAGGTTGAAGAAGGGAACCCAATGATACTCCTACTATATGTAGATGATTTATTTGTAACAAGTGAGGATAGGTTGATTGCTGATACAAAGAGGAAGCTTGTTGCTAAGTTCAAAATGAAGGACTTGGGTATGAAGCACTATTTTCTAGGCACAGAGGTGTGGTAGAATGCAGATGGATTTTCCCTGGGAAAAATGAAGTATGTAGTAGAGATCCTGAATAGGTTCGGAATGATGGACTGCAAATCCATGACCACACCTATGGCATCGAACCTGAAGCTATTGAGTGATGCTTCATCAGAAGTGATTGATACTATGATGTATTGTCAGATGATTGGGTCCTTGATGTACCTAACAACTACAAGACCATATATTTGCTTTGTTGTGAACACATTGAGCCAGTTCTTGACGGATCCAAGACATGTTCACTTGATTGATGCAAAGCATATTCTAAGGTACCTAAAGGGTACAATTGATTATGGGCTCAAGTATGAGGTGAATCAGAAGATTAACCTGGAAGGTTATGTGGATTCAGATTGGGCAAGCAGTTCCATTGATAGAAAGAGCACTTCAGGGTGTTGCTTTAGTATGGGATCAGGTGTGATCTCCTAGTTTAGTAGAAATAAATTCCGTGTGGCACTGAGTAGAGCCAAAGCAGAGTATGTTGCAGCTTGCTCAGCTAGTTGTGAGGCAGTGTAGCTGAGAAAGCTACTGTCTGATTTATTTGATCTCCAGATGGATGCTACTTGTATATATTGCGACAACCAGAGCTGTGTGAAGCTAACGAAGAACCCAGTGTTCCATGACAATTCAAAGCATATCGAGATCAAGTATCACTATATCAAAGATATGGTGCAGAGAGGAGTAGTGAATCTCTAGTATGTTGCGACGGATGAGCATATAGATGATGAATTGACCAAACCATTAGCCAGAGTAAAGTTTGAGTACTTCAGGGAGAAACTTGGTGTTCTATAGATCGAGGTTCCCTCAAAAGGGAATTGATGTGTCCGTTTTCCTTTCTAACATGGTGGAAGGCTGAGCTTCACATGGTCAAATGTAAGTGCAAAGATGCTCTGATGTGATTGTGAGTTGTGTTACCACATGATCAGTGCAAAGATATTTTGATGTGATTGTGGAATGTGTTCCCACATGATCAATGCAGAGCCATTTTGATATGATTGAGAGATATGTTCCCACATGATTAGATACAAGTGCAGAGATGCTCTGATGTGATTGTGGGTTGTGTTACCACATGATCAGTACAGATATATTCTGATGTGATTGTGGGATGTGTTCTCACATGATCAGTGCAAAGCCATTCTGATGTGATTGAGGGATGTGTTCCCACATGATCGGATGTAAGTGCGGAGCCTTTCTAAAATGATGAGGTTGGATGTAAGTGCAACGCCTTTCTAACATGATGAGGTCGGATGTAAGTGCAGAGCCTTTCTGACATGATGAGGTCAGATGTAAGTGCAGAGCCTTTCTAACATGATGAGGTTGGATGTAAGTGCAGAGCCTTTTCGACATGATGAGGTTAGATGTAAGTGCAGAGCATTTCTTACAAGATGACATCAGATGTGAGTGTTGGGCATGCCTTTCTGACATGGTTCTTGGATGTGTCCCTCCCATGGTCAGATGTAAGTGTTGGGCAAGCCTTTCTAACATGTTTCATTCCATGGTCAGATATAAGTGTTGAAGACAATGAATACCTACATGAAGGATAAGCCTACAACTAGCATGAAAAAGGGTTGGCTCTGTAGAACTTCCTATGACAAGTAGAATTGAGATAGCACTAGTGATGATCTAGATCAAGTGATGATCTAGACTTGATAATGATCCAGTGATGATCCAGACTTGATGATGATCCAGTGACGATCCAGATCAAGTGATGATATAGACTTGATGATGATCCAGTGATGATCCAAATCAAGTGATGATCGATACTTGTTGATGATCTAGTGACAATCCAGATCAAGTGATGATCTAGACTTGATGATGATCTAGTGAAGATCCCAATCAAGTGATGATCCAAACTTGATGATGATCCAGTGATGATCTAGAATTGATGATGATCTAGACTTGATGAAGATGGCTTGAAGATGAATATGACTTGATGATGATCCAGATGATACAGAGAAGAAGACTTGTGCTAATAAATTGTGTCGAGAAAATACCTTCATAGTTAAGAGGGAGTGTTGATGTATTTCTAACTTTGGAATGTATTCACTTCTATATCTTATGTATTGCACCCCAATGTTTATTCCAGGAAGTATATGTAATGTAATTGAGTCATGTCATGCCCCGATGTTCTGATTAGGAGATTCAATATTGTAAACAAGTCATGTAAATTCATAGAGTATAACCCTACTTATTGATCAAGAGTTAAATTCCCTGTAGTTGTGGGGCCCTAGGGTTATTAGACTCTCCTAAAGAAGTTGGCCCTAGTGAGTTATTGTCAAGTCGGGTTTTGGAGACATTTACCACCATACACACTCTTTTTGGTCAAATTGGCCTAGTTAAACCACTATCCTAAGTATAATTGACATTAATTGACATCAGTGGAGAATTAATTGACATCATCCAGTCACATCCACACCTACCTATAGTCAAGGAGGCTAAATTAGCCTTCTCCTACAATCAAGGAGGCTAACTGGAGCACTCCTGGGGTGATCTGAGTGATATTAATGCACCTAATTGCTAACTGGTGGTTACAATCAGTTCAACCATTCAGTTAAGGTGCCTCCTCTCATTAAATATATTATTTAATGATTATTTATTATTATTTAATGATCTGGAGTCAACAGGGGTGCCTCCACTAAATTCTGATGATTAGTTCAGCTTCAGTTAACCTCATCGGGGTTCATTGAAGTCATTGAAGCACTAGAAATTGATGGTTGGCTTGACATGACATGTGTTTGATCTCGTTTAGTTGAGATTCAGTCATTTATTGCACTCCAACTTCAGTTATGGTTTGGTGAGTCAATTAGGGTTTTGGTCAAGTGGTTAACAGAGTGTGAACCAATGGATTACAGTCAGTTAAGCTAGACTCACTAATTGAATTCGAATGACCTCCTTAGGTATTCAAATTCCTCATTGATTCAAGCTATTGCTTGACATTGTTATTGTAACTATTCATTGTTTATTGAATATACAGAGAGGAAACCATTCTGGTTCCGATTAACACCATTTCTGAGTTATTTGTTGATTATTTGTTGATGAGATTGATTATTTGTTCCTAGATCAATGTGCAAGATTAATATGGTATCAGAGCATACGGTGGGATGAATATCTATCTCTTAAAAACAAGCTTTTTGACAGATTTCTCCATGAAAAGTGAGTAATAGCTCAAAAATCCAGCACTGCACCAGAAGCCAAGGCTTACCACTCAATACCCCAAGTAAAGAACTTATTGATCAAGCTTGCTTGATTGACTATGATGGGTGTGATGAAAGCCTAGAATGTGCAGGCTATCCGACCTTATTTTGCCCTTTTTTTTTTATTTTCAGGTTTCTACAGGTGAAGCATTCGCTCCAGCACATCTAGATGGCCTCCTCAGCAGATCTCTTGACTCCATACAATTTCCACTCATGGTAAAGTGATATGGAGATTCAGTTGTGCTCCAAAGGACTTTTTAGAGTCACCATGGACACTGAAGTTGAGCCTGGATCCACCATAGAAAAATCAAGATTCTTGAACAAGAAGGATGAAGCCTTCAGTTTCTTGTGCCTCTCTATTTCCCGAGACCTTCTCTTGCATCTTACGGATTTGAAGACACCGAAAGAAATATGGGACTAATTGGAATCTCTATACAGAAAGCATGATGACTTGAGGGTTTACCAGCTCGAAAATGAACTCATGTCTCTCCAACCTTGCGATTTTGAGACTCTGACCAACCTTGCGATTTTGAGACTCTGAATGATTTCATTACAAAGTTCAGGCATACTGTTTTACTCTTGAAGCAATGCAACGTGGAGAAGGAGGATGATCAGCTCATCCTTGCCATACTCTCCAAACTTGGGGCTAATTATTCAGTGTTTGTTTCTACATTTTGTGCGGGGAAGCTCACAACCCCTGGATGGAAGATGCCTACACTCAATGCCTTCATTGAGTCCCTAACAAATGAACATGACAAGCTTGTCTAGATGGGGATCATCCGATCTTCCCATGATCAAGTCCTCCATGTCTCGGGGCTCAAAGATCTAAAGGGTAAAGGAAAGCTGTAGAAAAATCAGAAAACTAAATTTGATGCTCCCAAGCCTAGAGTTTAAAACCAGCAGCATAATGAATCTTTCGCCTCAAGGAAGAACACAGGAAAAGGGCACAATGGGAAAGAAAAAGTCAAGTGTTCTTGCTGTGGGAAGGGTTTTCACCATGAAAATGCCTACATGAAGAAAAAACTTGATGAAGCAACCTATCTCCTTGAGAGGAATCACATCAATCTTCTGGAGAGATTTCAGAGGAGAGATCACCAAGATCGGGAACCACAGCATGAGAAAAATCATGCCCTCATGGCAAGCACTTAGAAGTCCAAAGCACTGCTGATTGACTCTGGAGATTTGAATCACATGATGGAGGAAAAGGACTCCTTTTCATCCTTGGAAACCAGCAAATCCATCCCCATCCACATGGGAGACGACTCGACCATCATTTCCGAAGGACAAGGTAGTGCAGATCTTGAAAATGGTTTTTTCTCTAATGTTTTGTATGTGCCGTCTCTAGCAGAAAATATCCTTAGTGTCTATTAGATGACACATACAGGAATGCCTAAGAGAGTCTCTTTCGACCCAAATGATGTTGAGATAATAGAAATTGCATCCAGGAAACTCATTGCAAAAGGCCTTGCAAATCATCATGCAAAAGCCTATGAGTTCTCTCACTTTGTTGCGGATGCAAAGCCCACTGCTCCACTAACTCATGGAAATGAGGTTAGTAGGCTATGGCACGAGAGGTTTGGCCATCTTAATTTCAAATATTTGCAGAAATTACGGAAAAAATCCATGGTTGAAGGCCTCTCGGTCATCAAGGCAACCACGGGAATTTGCAAGGGCTGTGTGATTGGAAAACACCCTGAGCACAAGTTCGATTGGGGGAAGGAAAACTGAGCTACAAGCATATTGGGGCTGATACATTCTAATATCAGAGGTTTGATGCTTGTCACATCCATGAATGGATCAAGGTACCTCCTTACTTTTATTGATGATTTTTCAAGGTATACATGGGTTTTCTTTCTAAAAAAGAAATCAGAAGTATGTGAATTTTTTTTTGAATCGAAAATGCCTCTGGGCTTAAGATCAAGATCTTGAGATATGATAATGGAGGGGAGTATGTCAGAAATGAGTTGCTGTACATATGCTCCCAAATGTTGAAATATTGTAACTTCGAAGAATATTCTATATGTATCTTTTGTGGTCCCCGATGGTCCTACCGGGAGAACCACTTGTATTAGATTGTACCCCGATGCTCCTAATCGGAAGTACTAATAAGAGTCATGAGGTAGTCCCCTCTAATTGTAAAGGTGGGTCATCAACACCCCAGTGTGGTTACTTGAGCCTACATGTGTAACTCGAGCCTACATGGTTTAACTCGAGCCTACATGTCAAATGAGTTAAGTTAAGTCAATGGATGAATATAAATAGAGGTGTAGTGCTCCTCATTTGATACATACACTCACTTGGAATAGCGCACTTGTGGAGGAGAGAAGTTGCTGGAGAAGGAGGAGAATCAAGTTTTTGATCTCCTTATTGGTTTTACCTTTTTCCCTTTTTGGGGCATCTATATTGAGGAATATTTTGCTGGGTTTTTCCCTTTAGGGTTTTCCCAGGATAAATCTGTGTTGTTCTTGTGATTCTGTTTCTTTCAGTGATCCTATTTTATATGCTTTTATTATGAAAAATGAAATGATATACTGATGTCTTAGCTAAGCATATGAAAATTTAACATGGTATCAGAGCTAACCTGAATAGGGCAGATTTCACAAGCTACAAAAGCTAGGGATTCTTATTTTTTGGTTCTCTCTCCACAACCAATCAGCAAAAGAAGGCTAGGATGACTCTCCGTTGAAGGGTGCATTGTTCTGTCGAAGCAGAATTCGATTCCGACATTTTCAGTTTTCAGTGCGGGAAATTAGGGCTACTTACTGAAGAGGATTTTTCTTGTGAGCCTAGAATAGGATTTATCCCCTCATCAAAATCGAATGTTAGAGACCTGGATCAATATTTTTGGTTGGGTGAATCTCCAGGAAAGTCAAACCCTAGTTTGACCCCGAGCTAGAAAAACCCTAAATAGTAAAAATGCTAAGTTTTGGTACATTCACTATATCTCAATTTTGGCAAAGGATAAGGAGTTGAAAATCTCATAGGCCGATGATAAAATCCTGCAGTACACTGTGTCAAAATTTCAGCCTCAGAATCGCCATATTCTGGAAGATATGATTCCTCCAAGTTAGGGTTCCAGCCTCCTCTAGAATTCATCCCTAAACCGGACACCTGGGGAAATTTGATATAGCATGGGCTACAGAGGTCCAAATTAAATTCCTGAAGATGTTCCAAAAATAGAACGGACTGTACTTTCTATGATCCAAATTTAATAACCTGAAGATGAAACAGTGACACATGGATGTCCGTACAACTTCACTGTTTGGAATAGTCCTATAATAGGTCACCGTGGGAAAAGAATCATAAATCCCAATTGGTGAATCCAATTCTGATGAAACCTATGGTGTTGAATCAGGAACATACAAGGTCACCTCATTGCAAAATTTCAAACACAGAGGAGTATAAAGTGAGGAGATATCACAGAAACAGTGACAGGAATTTTTGCAGAAGCTAAATTGTTTGATTTGAAAGTTGAAGAATTGAGACTTCTAGAATCCAAGTACATTAGCCATCTCACCTCATTCAAGCACATCTTCTAGTAAGGTCATTTTCTCATTCCAAAAAAATTTAAATTTTTTATTTTGTCTAACAAGATGAATTCAAGCACCAAGCTTGAAGACAAGCTAGAAGGCATAGAGAATTTTCGAGCATGGAAATATAGGATTGGTCTCATTCTCCAAGAGAATGATCTTGATAAGTATGTCAAAGAGGAAGTGTCAGAACGTGAAGAAGCTGAAACCAAGGAGAAGCACAGAAAGGATATTATTAGGGCACAAAGAATTATTGCTTACTCCATTAAGGATCACTTGATTCCTCAAGTGTCATCCAAGAAGACTCCAAAAGAAATGTATGATGCCCTTTCCAGAATGTTTGAGGGAAGAAACATCAACAGGAAGATGAATCTAAGAGCTCAACTGAAGAGCACCAAGATGAGTCATGGAGAATCCATCCAAGACTAATTTTCAAGGGTCTCCCAGATCAAAGAGCAACTAGAATCTATTGGACATAAGCTTGATGAAGATGAATTGGTTATGATTGCTCTCAATGGTCTCACCAGACCATGGGAATCATTCATCCAAATGATGTGTGCCAGGAAGGAAAGCATGCGGTTCGATGTGGTATGGGAAGATTGCATTCAAGACGAGACTAGAGTGGCCAATAGAGAAGCATTACTAAAAGAGGATGATCAATCCCTAGCCACTCATACCAGAAAAAGAAGAAGGAATCAAACCATATTCAAGAAAGGAAATCACAAAGAGCATCATCCCCCCAGAATATTCCAAAGATCGAAAGAAATTCTATCAAGTAAGGACTACTCTGGTTTTCAATGCTTCCACTGTGACAAGATAGGACACATTGCTAGAAACTGCCCTATAAAGAAGCAAGAATATCAGCAGAGGATCAACAACAACAAAAGATATCATGCTCATCTAGCTAAAGATGAGGATGAAGAAGAAGAAGATGAAGAACCTTCAAGAAAGCAAGAGAGAGAAGAAGATGCGGAAGAATATGTACTGTTTTCTGCTCTCTCTGGGTCGGTGACTCCTGGAGAAGACACTTGGCTTATAGATAGTGGTGCTTCAAAGCACATGACGGGACAAAAGAAAACTCTGTCCAAACTTGAAGAAAAGAGCTCTCCTCATAAAGTATCCCTAGGAGATGACTATCAATATCTGATCAAAGGAGTTGGTGAAGCAAGCTACAAACTTGAATCAGGTAATCCCTTAAAAATGAAAGATGTATTATATGTACCTGGTTTAAAGAAAAATTTACTTTCTATCTCAGCTTTAGACAAGAAAGGATTCAAAGTTGCTTTCATAGATGGTCAAGTACTTATGTGGCCCAAAGGAAAGAATATTGAAGATGCAATCATCATTGGTGAAGAAGAAGGGGGCTTGTATAAACTCAAGGGGCACTCAAAAACAACCTTTGTGCATGAGTCCACTGACCCTAGTGAACTATGGCATAGAAGGCTTGCCCACATCCATTACAAGGCTCTACCTCATGTGAACAAGGTAGTGACAGGATTACCAGACATGAAGATCTAGCATGAAGGCATTTGCAAAGGATGTGTGAAGGGAAAGAACATCAAGAATCCATTCCCGAAGAGTGAAAAAAAATCAAAAGGTACGTTGGAATTGATTCATTCAGATGTATGTGGTCCAATGTATTACACATCCCTAAGTGGCTTTGAATACTATATCAGATTTATTGATGATTTTTCAAGAAAGACTTGGATATACTTCTTGAAGGAAAAGAGTGAAGTGTTTGAGAAATTCAAGGAGTTCAAAGCTTTGATAGATAATCTTTCTGACAAGAAAATTAAGATTCTTCGATCAGAAAATGGAGGAGAATACACCTCAAAAGAGTTTGATACTTTTTGCAAAGATGCATGAATAAAAAGAGAGCTAACTACTCCTTACAATCCTCAACAGAATGGGGTAGCAGAAAGAAAGAACATAACCATCATGGAGGCAGTGAAGACAATGATATATGATCAAATTCTTCCAATGCACCTACGGGAAGAAGCGGCAAGAACTGCTGTATATGTACAAAATAGAATATCACACAGTGCTCTTGGGTTCAAAACTCAAGAAGAGATATTCACAGGAAAGAAGCATGAGGTAAGTCATCTCAAGATATTTGGTTGTCCAGTATATATCCATATACCAAAAGAGAAAAGAACCAAATTAGACCCTGCTAGAAAGAAGGGGATATTTGTTGGATATTGTGAAGTATCCATAGCATTTAGAATCTACATTCCTGGATTCCACCACATAGAAATTAGTCGAGATGTGACATTTGATGAAGAGACAGCTCTCAAGAGATCCAGGAAGTGCCAACTTGAAGAAGTGTATGAAGAAGAAACACCACCCAAAAATAAAGAAACTACATGTCTCCCTGAAGATGAGGCTCCTAAAGAACATGACATGGTAGAACCACAAAAACCTCCCATGATGGAGGTTTCAAGAAAAAGAAAGCTTGCTTGGACAAGAGAAATTTTACGAGAGGCAGAAAGATATGGAGCTCCTGAAGGCTCTACAAGGGAAAGAAAGAAACCTAATACTTTTTCCAACTATATAGCCTTGACGTGTGATCTGGTAGAATAAGAACCTACAAACTATGAAGAAGCAGTATAGAAGAAAGAATGGGTAGAAGCAATGACTGAAGAATACCAGTCAATAATGAAGAATGACGTATGGGATATAGTTCTCAAACCAGAAGGAAAAAGTATAGTATCCTCCAAATGGATAGTCAAAATCAAGCTTGTATCTGACGGAAGTATCGAGAAGTATAAAGCAAGATTTGTGGCCAGAGGTTTCTCTCAGAAAGAGGGAATTGATTATGAAGAAACATTTGCTCCTGTAGCAAGATATACTTTGATTAGAACTATCATGGCCCTTGCATCCATAATGAAGTGGGACTTACACCAGATGGATGTAAAAACCGCTTTTATGAATGGTGTTATCGAAGAAGAAGTTTACATAGAAAAGCCTCAAGGATTTGAAGTTGAAGACAGACGTACTCATGTATGCAAGTTGAAGAAGGCCTTGTATGGTCTTAAACAAGCTCCTAGAGCTTGGTATGAGAGGATAGATAGTTTCCTGGCAAGCATGGGATTTACCAAGAGTAAGGCTGATCCTAACCTTTATCTCAAGGTTATAGAAGATGAACCTGTCATCCTACTACTATATGTGGATGATTTATTCTTGACAGGAAATGAGAAACAGATTATGAAAAACAAGAAGAGACTAGCAGAAGAATTTGAGATGAAAGACCTTGGGTTAATGCACTATTTCCTAGGTCTAGAAGTATGACAAAGTTCAGAAGGAATCTTTCTCAATCAAGGAAAGTATGTAGTAGAGATATTGAAAATATTCAACATGTTGGAATGGAAATCCTTTTCCACTCCCATGGATTCCAACCTGAAGTTGTTAACAGATGACTCATCAGAGTTAGTGGATGTGACCCTTTACAGACAGATCATTGGGTCATTGATGTATTTGAAAAATACCAGGCCAGACATTTGTTTTTCTATGAACACCTTAAGTCAATATCTAGTTCAACCTAGACGGGTTCACTTGGTAGCTGTAAAACATGTGATGAGATATTTGAAAGGAACTATAGACTTTGGTCTATATTATGATAATAGTCATGAGTATAGATTATATGGCTATACAGATGCAGATTGGGCTGGAAGTATCTCAGATAGAAAAAGCACATCAGGTGGATGTTACAGTTTGGGATCTGCTATGATCTCATGGTTTGGCAGAAAGCAATCCAGTGTTGCACTGAGTACAGCCAAAGTAGAATATATAGCAGCTTGCTCTGCTAGTTGTGAAGCCATATGGCTTTGGAAGCTACTGTTAGGATTATTCAACCTAGAGCTAGACACTAGCGTGATTCTATGTGATAACCAAAGTTGCATAAAGATGACAGAGAACCCTGTGTTTCATGACAGATCAAAGCACATAGAAATAAGATATTTCTACATTTGAGATATGATGCAGAAGGGAGCTATAAAGCTCCAGTACGTGAGTACTGATGAACAAGTTGCTGATGTATTGAAAAAGCCTCTGTCTCGAGTGAAGTTCGAACACTTTCGAGACAAGCTTGGTGTGGTTCAAAAGGATCTTCCCCGAAAGGGGGAGTAGTGATGTTGTTGCAGTGGGATTGTATCATCCCTAGGAACTTGCAGTAAAGTGATCCGGAGACCTCGGTCTTTGAGAATGAAGCAGGATTGTATCATCCCTGGACATTTGTCCTAAAGTGATCCGGAGACTTCAGTTTTCAAGAATGTGGCAGGATTGCATCATCCTTGGACGTAAGTCCTAAAGTGATAGTGAGTGATTATCCCGTAATTGTATCCGGTGACTTCGGTCATCGAGAATGTGGTAGGATTGCATCATCCTTGGACTCAAGTCCTAAAGTGATAGGGAGTGATTATCCTGTAATTCTATCTGGTGACTTCGTTCGTCGAGAATGTGGTAGGATTGCATCGTCCTTGGACTCAAGTCCTAAAGTGATAGGGAGTGATTATCCCATAATTGTATCCGGTGACTTCGATCGTTGAGAATGTGGTAGGATTGCATCGTCCTTGGACTCAAGTCCTAAAGTGATAGGGAGTGATTATCCCGTAATTGTATCCGGTGACTTCGGTCGTCGAGAATGTGGTAGGATTGCATCATCCCTGGACTTTAAGTCCAAAAATGATCCAAATACTTTTTGTCTTTGAGTTGTGGATTGCAGGTTGTTACTAATGATGATGATGCCGTACTGATCGACAGATCAGAATATGATGATGATGATGTTGCTGATCGAACAATCAAAGTGCTGAAGATGTTGCTGAGCGAAAGGGTCAAAATGCTGAAGATGTTGTTGCTGGTCGAAAGTTCAAAATGATGAAGATGTTGTTGCTGGTTGAACAGTCAAAGTGCTAAAGCTATTGAAAGATCCAAGTGCTGAAAATATCGCTGCTAATTGAAAGATCAAAATGCTAAAGATGTTGCTGATGATTAAGATTGAATATTGAAGATGAAGACTACATGATGTTGAAAGCTTCCAATGATTTATAGATGTGTTACCCTGCTGATGTTGATGATGTACCCTATCTCTGCTATTGTTGTTGTTGATGTTGCTGTAGAATACCCTTCTCATTAAGGGGGAGTGTTGAAATATTGTAACTTTGAAGAATATTCTATATGTATCTTTTGTGGTCCCCGATGGTCCTACCGGGAGAACCACTTGTATTACATTGTACCCCAATGCTCCTAATCGGAAGAACTAATAAGAGTCATGAGGTAGTCCCCTCTAATTGTAAAGGTGGGTCATCAGCACCCCAATGTGGTTACTTGAGCCTACATGTGTAACTCGAGCCTACATGTCAAATGAGTTAACTTAAGTGAACGGATGAATATAAATAGAGGTGTAGTGCTCCTCATTTGATACATACACTCACTTGGAATAGCGCACTTGTGGAGGAGAGAAGTTGCTGGAGAAGGAGGAGAATCAGGTTTTTGATCTCCTTGTTGGTTTTACCTTTTTCCCTTTTTGGGGCATCTATATTGAGGAAGCTTTTGCTGGGTTTTTCCCTTTAGGGTTTTCCTAGGATAAATTTGTGTTGTTCTTGTGATTCTGTTTCTTTCAGTGATCCTGTTTGATATGCTTTTATTATGAAAAATGAAATGATATACTGATGTCTTAGCTAGTCATATGAAAATTTAACACCAAAGTGGTATTCAGGTCCAGCATTCAATTCCCTACACTCTCCAGCAAAACAAAGTAGCAGAAAGGAAGAACCGGTCTCTCAAGGAAATGACCACCTGTATGTTGGAGTCAATGAAGCTTGTTGCAAATTTGTGGGCTGAAGCCATGCATGCTCTAGCATACATTTAGAATAGGGTGCCACACTCATCCATGAAATAAAATACTCATTTTGAAGCATATTTCAGACACAAGCAAGATGTGTCGAACCTATGGGTGTTTGGGTCCACTGCATGGGCCTGAATTCCGCTTGATAAAAGAAGGGCTTTGCAACCACAAAGCATAGAATGCTTGTTTATTGGGTATCCTGATGAATATAAAGGATTCAAGATGCTAGATATCAATACCAAACATATCATCATCAAGAGAAGTGTCAAGTTCGATGAGCCTCTTCAGGAGATGGAGGCTAGTGAAGGAGAAAACTGCTGAATTTCCTTCCTATTCTACTGAATATTTGGATGATGAAATTGGGGGTGATGACCCTGATTTGGATCCTATGATTTCTGATATTAGTGTGCAGCAATCATAAAATTATGAATCAGAACTTGAATTAAAAAATCATCTTCCTACATGTGCCCAACAGACACTCTCCTTCGCAGGAGACAACATTGGAAATCCGGATGATCCAAGGAGAACCTGGTGTAATTTCCAAAGAGGAGGTATTTCTCTCTCTTGTTCTGATAATTTGCTGTCTCAAAATTGATATTTGATGATTATATTAGATCCAAAATCCTACTACCATGCTCAGAATGATCCAAGATGGCAAGTTGCCATGGATGAAGAGATGAATTCTCTTCAGAAAAACAATACTTGGGAGCTAGTTTCTCTTCCTCCGGGAAGGAAATTGGTTCAATGCAAGTGGGTGTTTTGGACAAAGGTTGCTGCTGATGGAAGTAGATACAAATATAAGGCAAGGCTGGTGGAAATTTTTTTTCTCTCAGTTTGAAGGAGTGGACTACCATGAGACCTTTGCACTGGTTGCAAAAATGGACTCCATCCGCCTTGTTTTGGCAATTTCAGCATCCAAGCACTGGGAGGTGCATCACATGGATGTTAAGTCATCCTTTCTGCATGGAAATATTCATGAGGAGATATACATGAAGCAGCATAAGGGCTACATCACTGATCCATCTTTGGTTTGCAAGCTAAAGAAGTCACTATACGGGTTAAAACAGGCCCCAAGAGAGTGGTATTCCAAGATGGATGCTTTTCTTCTCTCGCAAAACTTTTAGAGATGTAGATCAGATAAAAATGTATATTTAAAGTAGAATTATGGTCATATAATTATAATTTATTTATATGTTGATGATGTACTGATCACAGGTAGCACAGTTGCCTCCATTTCAGCCATCAAAACTGCTCTCCACAATGCCTTTGAAATGAGTGATTTGGGGCTTCTAAAACAATTTATGGGGCTCAAAATCGAGCAAAATTATGATGGGATTATGGTCACTCAGTACAAATACACTTCATACCTGTTATTCAAGTTTAATATGGCTTAATGTAGGCCTGCACCATTCCCTTTCCTTTCAGGGATCAACCTTGAAGAAGGAAAACACACACCTCCCATGGACTGCACTATCTATCGATAGCTGATTGGTAGCTTGTTGTACTTGACACATTCTAGGCCTGATATTTGTTATGCCATGAATTTTGTATCAAGATACATGCAACAGCCTCATGATCTTCATTGGAAGGAAACCAAGAGGATCTTCCAGTATATTCAGGGAACCAAGACCTACGGCATTCACTATGATGCAGACTCCGAGCTAGAGCTAGTTGGATACACAGATGCTGATTGGGAGGGTGATTATATTGATCAGAAGTCAACTTCCATATACGTATTCATGTTTTGTGGTGGCCCCATTTTCTGGTCAAGCAAAAAGCAGGCTTCCATAGCACTATCTTCAGCAGAGGCTGAGTATCAAGGAGCGGTGAATGCTTGCATCCAAGTAGTTTGGTTGCAAGGCATTCTTTCAGAGTTTGATATTGGTAGTACCTTGTCCACTGTCCTCTTTTGTGACAATCATAGTTCTATTAAGATATCCATGGATCCAGTTACCAGGTAGAGGACCAAGCATGTAGAGATTCACATGCACTACATCAGGGAGCTAGTGCATGACAGGACCATCATTCTGCAATACTGCCCGACTGATGAGTAGATTGCAGACATCTTCACCAGGAGATTTTTAGAAAATAAGTTCACTTACCTCCGTTCACTGTTGGGGGTGAGTTCATCAGAGTGACTCAGACTAATTTCAGTGTTCAGCTTGAGGGGGGGGGTTTTCCCACTAGGTTTTCCCTCTTTTCCTCACTTAGTTTGTTTTGAGCATTGTTTCAGTTTCAGCATTGTACAGGGTGACCTATGGCATTAGTTGTTGGGGCCCTAGCATTTTTATGCTTTTTTGTTTTCTAACTCCTCCTGAGTATAGCTTAAGGGGGGGTGTTGGAGACATTTACCACCACACACACTCTTTTTGGTCAAATCGACCTAGTTAAACCACTATCCCAAGTATAATTGACATTAATTGCCATTAGTGGAGTATTAATTGACATCATCCAGTCACACCCATGCCTACCTACAGTCAAGGAGTCTAACTGGAGCACTCTAGGGGTGATCTAAGTGATATTAATGCACCTAATTGCTAACTGGTGGTTGCAATTAGTTCAACCAGTCAGTAAAGGAACCTACTCTCATTAAATATATTATTTAATGATTATTTATTATTATTTAATGATTTGGAATCAACAGGGGCACCTCCACCAACTTCTGATGATCAGTTCAACTTCAGTTAACCTCATTGGGGTTCATTGAAGTCATTGAAGCACTAGCACTTGATGGTTGGCTTGCTATGACATGTGTTTGATCTCTTTCAATTGAGATTCAGTCATTTATTGCACTCCGAATTCAGTTAGGGTTTGGTGAGTCAATTAGGGTTTTGGTCAAGTGGTTAAAAGAGTGTGAACCAATGGCTTACAGTCAGTTAAGCTAGACTCACTCATTGAATTCGAATGACCTCCTTAGGTATTCGAATTCCTCATTGATTCAAGCTATTGCTTGATGTTGTTATTGTAACTATTCATTGTTTATTGAATATACAGAGAGGAAACCATTTAGGTTCCGATTAACACCATTTTTGAGTTATTTGTTGATTATTTCTTGATGAGATTGATTATTTGTTCCTAGATCAATCTACAAGATTAATATCAGGAATTAGTATAAATAGAGAGTGAGCCTCTCTATTTAAAATACATTCATACACATTCACTCACACTCATTTGTAGTGCATAACCGAGAGAGAGAGAAGAAGTTGGGACAAGAGAGAGAGAGACTACTGCTATCAAGAGATCATCTTACTATCTTTGGGTTTTACTTTTGGTGCTGATTCTATCTCTGAGGAAGTTGTGGGGTTTTCTCCTCTATGGTTTCCTAGAGGAAAATATTTGTGTTCATTGTCTCTTGTGATTGATTGATATGCTTGTTATTCTCTCAGATAAGATCATAAGATCATATAGCTTAAATGTTTAAATTATAACATCGTCTCCAACGCCTTAGGCTAGGCCAGCCTAACTTAATTTAAAAAAAAATTAAACATAGTTAAATAAAGTACATCACCTGAAGGAGTATGGCCTAGCCTTCCATAATGTTCGGTGAAGTATTAACATCAGAGTTAGGACAAAACATAAGTCATTTAAATATCTATTTTATCCATAACCATAACATTAGCGCAAGGTTTAATCAAGTTCCTACACCCCTTGATTATAGCATGGAACCTTGTTATAGCGTAAAACAATAGTATAAGCATGTTTAAAGATAGATTTAAAAACCATGAGCACTCATAAAACATTCATGACAAGATTTACACCACGGAGGTCTAGGGCCTCTTTCAATGCATTTAAAACTAAAATGTGCCTTCTTGCATAAATAACATCGTCGCCTTTATTTTTATATAATCTTTGCATGGAAAACATGGTTCTATAAACCTAAGTCTCATACTTAGGGGTAGGTCATTACATCTATGGTAAGGCCAAATCCATATAAACAAAACATTAAAGGTAAATGATAGGATGAGTCAAGACAAGTATCATCTCCAACGCCTTAGGCTAGGCCAACTTAACTTAAAAACAAAATTTTAAATAGATATAGTTAAATAAAGTACACCACCTGAAGGAGTATGGATGAAGGTTCTAGAAGGAACTGGCCTTTTTTTCCATCGACAATTCTGGTTGTAAGCAGCAGGTTATCATATATTATAACCAGCAGTAAAATAAACATAGAATGTTGCTAAAGTAAAGGTAAAACTAACACATGTAAAAAAAAATTATGTACGATTTTTAGGTGTGTTAATAATGGTATCAGTGCACGGTTTCAACACTATGCCTGAATAGGCTCAACACAAAACTGCTATAGAAAACAATAAACTAGATCTTGTGTATTTTTTGAAAATTTTCTTACACACAACAAAGAGAAGTACAAATATTTTTTGCAGGAAACATGGCATATGCAGGAATGTCTGCAGAAGAGGAACATCATCCAGAACAATATTTAAATAATGAAGAGGGTAACATAAGGGATAGAAAATTCTAGGTAGATCTAACTGATAGTCAGGAAAATAATTCTGAATTAAAATGGACTGTTAATGAACTAATATTTGAATTAAGCAAGGTTAAGGAAGATAACAAGCGAATTCTGAAGGCTGAAGAAGCACTGAACACTATCTTGTTAGAAAAAATCCATAATGAAGAAAAATATAAAAATAAAGAATCTGAATAGGAACTTCCTAAAACTGTCCCATACAATAAATGCGAGGGTAGGAAGCTCAAATTTTCCAGCCATAAACCTGACACTTCAAGTGAATTGTTAGTTAAACACCACAAAAAATTGCAAGAGTCAAGCGAAAGCAGTGACGATAATAAAAAGAAAAGAAAATGCAGACCCTATGAGGAAATCTCTAGGGAATTCAAAAGAAATAAACCTCCCATTTTTAATGGGGAAATTGAGAAGACTGAAGAGGTAGAGGCCTGGCTGCCTGGAATGAAAAATTACTTCCAAATATATAATTACTCTGATGAGTTGAATGCACAAATGGCCATCTATAATCTGACCGGAAAGGAAGATATATGGTGGCAAGACATAAAAAAAAGTTAAGGATATAAAAGAGAGATATATAACCTGGAAAAATTTTAATAAAGTATTTATCTGAAAAGTATGATGAATAAAAAGCCAAAGAGTTTTATGAACTAAGGCTAGGGGCCATGACAATGATAGAACTCTGTAGTAAGTTCTTAAGTTTACTTTTCTATGTCCCCTACATAATTGATGAGAAACCAAAGATACAATGGTTCCTTAGTTGTTTTCCCCTCATCTTTAAAGAATAGATTGAATGTGACAATCTAAAGGCGGTAGAGGAAGTGAGGAGGAAGGAAAATTTCTGTTACTACCAAAATAAAAATAAAAGAGAAAAAATGGCCACTTGGAAGAATAAAAGACCCAATAATTATGATCCTAAAAAGAAACAAAATAAATTTCATAAGAATTCAGGGAATAACTATAGAGGGTACCAAGGAAATAATTATAAAAACTTTAAACCCAAAAACTCTGTTGTAAAAGAACCTTCAAATGTTCCTAATAAAAACTCAGCACATAGAGAACCTTTAAAATCTTGGGTTTGTGGAGGACTGCACTACTTGAAAGACTTCTTAGTAAGGAAAAATAATTTTAATGTACATTCTATTCAAGATGCAGTCACAGTTGGAGACATGGCAAGGACCATGCCTAGAATATGTACTACACTGGAAAATCTGAAAGAAAAACACCAGACCTGTATTGTTGAAATTGAAGGTATGATAAACAATCAACCTATCTCTATCTTAATTGATCCAAGAGAAATCCTGAGTTATATTTCACCTAGAATAATTGATTTATGCAAATTGGTACCTGAAAAGTTTGATAAATCATGGCTAGTATAGTTAGCCACAGGTACAAAATGAAAGGTTACTAGTCTTGTTAGAAATTCTAAGTTAATGTTGAATGATTTACTTACGCATGTGAATGTAAATGTATTCCTTTAGGATCCCATGATCTATTAATAGGAATGGATTGGCTAGAAGAGAATAAAGTTTTTCTAAACTGTTTTGATAAAACATTTACATGTATTGACAATAATGGAAATAATATAAAAGTGAAAGGAATTCCTAGGAAGGTAACCATCAGGGAAATATTTGCTTTGCAAATGAAAAGGTCAGTAAGAAAAGGATGACACAGTATTCGCAGTTTATATAATGAATGACAAGGAAAATGATATGAAACCTAAACTGGAAGACATGTTTTAAAGGATTTTGAAGATATATTTTTGGAAGAAGTCCCCAGACTTCCTCCAAAAAGAGATATAGACTTCACAATTGATTTGATAGCTGGAGTGGTACCAGCATCGAAAGCTCCATATTGAATGAATATAATCGAACTCACATAATTAAAATCAAAACTACAAGAACTAATCGATAAAAATTACATTCGACCAAGTGTCTCTTCCTGGGGAGCACCGATATTGTTTGTGAAGAAGAAAGACATAACACTAAGATTATATATAGATTATAGGAAATTAAATAAAATGACTAGTAAAAAATGACACCCACTTCCCTGGATAGATGATCCGTTCGACCAGTTCCACGGAGAAACTATCTTTTAGAAGATAGACTTAAGGTTGGGATATCATTAAGTGTTAATTAAAGATGAAGATATTTTTCAAAAAACATTCAGGACCTGTTACGATCACTATGAGTTTGTCGTAATGCCCTTTGGGTTGACAAATGCACCTTTTGTGTTCATGTGTTTAATGAAAAATATCTTAAGTAACTATCTAGATAAGTTTTTGGTTGTATTCATTGATGACATACTAATCTACTCTAAGAATGAACAAGAACACGAAGAAGATCTAAAAATAGTTTTGCAAGTACTAAGAGGACAACAAATTTATGCAAAATTTAGAAAGTGTGACTTCTTTAAAGACAAGATTCAGTAACTTAGACACGTAGTGTCCATCGATGGAATATCGATCAATCCAGACAAAGTAAAGTCCATCATGGAATGGTCGAATCCTAAGAACATATCTGATATTAGATCATTAATGGAAATTATCGGATACTATTGGAAGTTCATTTAAGGCTTTTCTAAGATTTCCTACCCCATAACCTCATTACAAAAGAAAGTTAAGAAGTTTGAGTGGACTGAAAAGTGCGAGGAGAGTTTTAACAAGTTAAAACACTTATTAACCACCGCCCCCATATTAAATATTGTTGATCCATTCAAGGATTTGGTTGTATGAATCGACGCTTACAATGAAGGGTTAGGTGGATTCTTATTATAAGACAATTATGTTGTGGCTTGTGAGTCAAGAAAACTAAAATATCATGAGAAAACTATGTGACACATGATTTATAACTTGCTACTATAATCCACGCCTTAAAAATGTGGTGACAATACTTAATTAGAAGAATTCTTTTACTTATTCCAGACAACATAAGCCTTCAATATTTATTTGATCAGCAAAATTTGAATGCAAGACAAGCCAGATGGATGTCCTTTCTAAGTGAGTATGACTTAGAAATACAACACATTAAAGGAAAATAAAATAAAGTGGCTACACTCTAAGTCATCATGAAAATTTACTGTTTTCAAGTAGCAGCTATGAATATGATTTGGAAAATCAGATTCTAAGCGTTGGAATTTCTGAAAAAGAATATCAATTGTTAAAGGAAAAGACTGCTAAAAATGAACAAAATCAGATAGAAACATATTTCATCCTAAACCGACTTTTGCTGCATAAAAACGGGCTGTACATACCAAACATTACATAAATTAAATTGACAGTCATGGATGAACTACATAAAATACCATATTCAGGGCATCTAGGTTATCAGGAAATGATTACTATGATCAGAAAATATTTCTTTTGGCCAAATATGAAAAATGAAGTGATTGAATACTTAGCTCATTTCCTTGAATGTTAGCAAGTTAAATAAGAGCATCAACATCCCACAGGATTGTTGCAACCACTACCCATTCTAGAATGGAAGTGGGAGACAATCAGTATGGATTTCATCACACGACTGCCCAAGAATTCCTTGACAACATGATTCTATCATGGTTGTGGTTGAAAAATTAAGCAAAGTGCCTCATTTTATAGCTATTAAATCTACCTACAAAGATGTTAATATTGTAGACATCTTCATGAAATAAATATTCAGGATACATGGCGTGCTGAAAGTAATAGTCTCAAACAGAGATGCAAAGTTTATAGGTAATTTCTAGAAATCCTTGTTTAAAGGCTTGGGTACCTAGTTAAACTTCACTACTGCATATCATCCAAAAATGGATGGGAATACTGAAAGAGTAAACCAGGTTCTAGAAGACATGCTAAGAATGTATGTTATGGAAAAACCAGGTAAGTGGAAAAACTACTTACACTTAGTTGAATTTTCTTATAATAACAATTTTCAAGTTTCTGTAGGTATGAGTCTAGTTGAAATATTATATGGGCACAAGTGTAATACTCCAATATCTTGGAGTATCCCTTTTGATACATTAATGTCAGGACCTGATTTATTAAAAGAAATGGAGCTAACCATGAAATAGGTACAACAAAATTTGAAAGCTGCCTAAGACCGACAGAAGAGTTATGCTGATCTAAAGAGAACTCCTAGATATTTCAAGGTGGGCGATCATGTATATATAAAGGTAAAATCCAAGAAAATATCCATAATACTAGGAAAGTATTCAGAACTAGCGCCCAGGTATTGCAGGACATTTGAAATTTTAGCTAAAATGGGGCCATTCATATACCAACTAGCCCTACCACCAAATATTAAAGTTCATAATGTATTTCATGTTTCTATATTGAAAATATATATTCATGATAATTCTCATGTGATTGATTGGAATGTAATCTAGGTGGAACCCGAGGGAGAGTTCCAAGTGGGGTCGGAGCGCATTCTCGACAGGAGATAACTTTTACTTGGGATGAGTACCATTGGACAAGTCAAGGTGCAATGGAAGCACCTTAGTCCGGAAGAAGTTACTTGGGAGTTGGAAAGTAACATGAGAGAGGCATATCCATACTTGTTCCAAGAAAATGTAATGAAATAATGAAACAAAGTTATAACACCGAGGACAATGTTATATTTTAAGGGGAGGTGTATGTAACACCCCATAATTAATTATTATAATTAATTCTGTTGAAAACACTTAATTATGATTTTATTATTTTTGACAGAAATGTTAAGAATAAAACATTTTCTAGTAAAAAAAAATTTATTTAATAAAATATGCCAAAGGGGGACAAGAGTGGATATAGTGATTGAAGAATGTTTGCTGACCCAAAAGAGGAAAAAGAAAAGTGGCAAAAACCACTGAGTGAGAACTCGGGATGCAAGAGGCATCATCCCATAAACTCAGGTCACAACTCCTAGTTGAGTGTTAAAGAGATGGAGGCTCATAAATGACCAAGTTCTAGGAAGAATACTATAAATTAGTATGACAAAGTCCTAGGAAGAATACTATAAATTAAACATCTGTGAAATGAAATAGATGACGCATTGATAATTTTCTCTTGTGGTTCAGCGAATAGGATCAAGGGTTCTGGAGCAAGTAGCTTGGCTTCTCTGGGAGTTGGTTGGGAGGAACAAAATTCCCAATATTGTTTTCCAAAAGCGTTGGTTCCAGGTTTCTACTTTACATTTTAATGTTGTATATTTTATTTTCCAAGATCTGTAGTAACTCTAAGTGTTATCGATTTATTTATGGTTGTTATACTTGTAACTAATGAAGTAAATTATTTAGTTTTCATACACACACAAGTAGATATATTTGAATTTTTATTCCCTGTATGCATCGTTATTCCATATATCTTCTCACTCTGTATTTTAAAGTAAATTAGTGATTAGTTTACAATGTCTAGTTATTATAATAGTATTCTTATAAGTAGACAAATGAGTCCAATTTAAGAAATGAGTATCTATATAAAGGTACTACATAAACTTATAATGTTAGATTAAAATTAGTATATAGATCTATAGATTATAACTTAAAATTATATACATGAATCTCTTTAAAATAAATTATAACATAGGAATTTTATCTAATTTTAAAGTATCATTTAGAAGATCTGTATGCGAATAAAGCATGGAAGAAATAGAGTAAGTATTTACATAGTAATATTGCATAGATTCATTTCCAAACTCTCATGGAAATAACCTTATAACAAATCATATTATTTACAAATAGATCCCTTTATCTACATATATTTTAGAATACCGTTATCTTTCCCTTAACAGTACAACTTTTCAAGAACGGGCTTATGGATCGAGGATCATAGTTTTATTGTAAATAGAATTCATACTAAACATCCATAATAGTTACAAGTTGTGGGATCAAATCCATTTTCAACAAAGTATACCTTAATTATTGGATCAATGTTAAAATATATTAGCAGGAATTAAACAACATAAAATCTATCCAGATCCAATGGATATGAAAACCATTATATTTACTCATTATGGCAGAGGACTTGGCGTAGGTCCAAGACCACTTCGTGGATGCCAAAAAAACTAGTTAATAGTCTAACTATAACTTTTAAAAACAATAACTTATAGTATGAACTAAATACAATCAACATAGAGTGAGAGCCTCATAATCGTAGTTTAAATATCTCCTACCAAGGTTGTCGGATCAAATCCCATAACTATGTGGGATTAAAAACATCAGATTGAAAATACTTTCGTTTACAACCAGTCACATATTCCAAGTTACAATCATAAAAATTGAAATACGATTGTGTAGATATCATATATGTTAACTCGATAGGGTAGGGTTAATCCCTATAGGTAACATTTAAACAAATAAAAAAGAAAAGTCACTTAACTACCTATAGAATCGTAAGAGTAGTAACGACCATTATTATTCTCCATCAAAGAAGCATATATGATGGCTATGAGACTATCCTTAAGTATCATCACTGTTAACAGCAAGAGTTCTTACACATAAATATAATTGTAAACTGAACATTGGAAACACATTCCACTATGGCCATAAGAACATTCCAGATGGAGACCGAGGTTTTATGTATAAACCTCACTATAATCATTAAAAACAAAACATATAAATTCATTAAGCAGTCCAGGATGGCTGTAAAACCATTTCTATATGACTACCATCTCCGTGCAAAATTTATATCATTTCATATAAGCAAAGAAAGGATATTTACATAGTTGTAAACCATAATAGGTTATAACTGTCGATTATTATAGGAAGTAACCCATAGAGGATGGTGGCATTGTTCTTAAACCAATAATACATAGGAAAAACCCTAGTTTACAAGTTTCCTCAAGCTTTCCACAATGAAGGTTTTGAACCCATAAGTAACATAAATGTAGAGAAAATATTGATTAGGAACTTATCTTAAGGTTGCAGCCACCATTGAAACCTCACGACCCTTCCTTCGGGTCCTACAACCAACAGTTAATAAGGAGTTAAGATTTTAGAAAGTAAAGGAAAATTATAAAAAAACATTTATATTGTAAATGAAGTTGAGATTACTTACATTAGCATCCTAAGATGTGGGCCTGGGAGAAGGTGACCCTGTTGCCTTCTTCCCAATGCCAAAAACCTATAATACAAACCAGAGTAATTTAGCTTTAAACTTTTAACTCTATTGTAAATAGAACCAATTAACACTTACCTAGGTTAGAAGTTCTTACCTTAACACTGGTTGTTTGTAGCCAAGGGTCGACCCCTTCGAATTCCCTTATCCCTCAAATTATTCAAAAGAAAAGCGATTATCTATAAAATAAAACCGAGAATGTCAGTGTACCAAACTATGATTGCAACGCAAGTTATTTTTCCCTACCTACTAAAGAAAATCATGCACCAATTGGACATGTTCGACGGTCTTTTGGAGCTCGGTCTAAATTGGCCACTAGCAAGGTAAAAATACAAAGTATTCGCCACCTTATAAAAGAAACAGAACCAGTAAACATGGTGAAAAATGCATGGAGGGAACCAAAAAAGTTATAGAGCTCGGCTCTCGGCTAATTTCTAACAAAAAAACAAACATCAATGCAACCCTCATACCAAGTGAAGGCCTTTACAAACCATTTCACAACTTGTCGTTCTCACCATCCAGGTATAGGGAAGGATGGAGTCCTCTACTACCTCATGGATCTGGTTTTGCTTTCAACTCGTAGCCAGGCCATGCTTATAACCCAAACATTCCATTAAATTGCACGGACATGTTTATTACAACAAATAATTGTGAATCTAATTCTTGGATATTATGCTAAGTATGAACTATACCATAAATCAACGTGGGATTCAACCTTAATCATATGCCAAACAGACAATAGGACGTGCAAGTCAACCCTGGTACAAACTATAATGCAATAATATATGTTTTGAAACCTTTAAACCTCAGAATTATGGGACCAATGCCATCGTGGTCATGGATAGCCTCATACCCCTTCCATAAAGTTTGGGGAAGTCTTAACATAAGAGTTAGGATAAAACATAAGAAATTTAAATATGTATTTTATGCATAACTATAACCTCAGTGCAAGGTTTAAACAAGTTCCTCCACCCCTTGATTATAGCATGGAACCTTGTTATAGCATAAAACAATAGTATAAGCATGTTTAGAGATAAATTTGAATACCATGAGCACTCATAAGACATGCATGACAAGATTTATGCCACGGAGGTCTAGGGCCTCTTTCAATGCATTTAAAACTAGACTATTCCTTCTTGTGTAAATAACCTTGTCTCCTTTATTTTTATATAATCTCTGCATGGAAAACATGCTTGTAAAAAACCCTAAGTCTCATACTTAGGGGCAATTTGTTACATATTTGGTAAGGCCAAAGCCACATAAAAAAACATTAAAGGTAAATGACAGGCTGGGTGAAGACAAGTATAGTCTCCCATGACTTAGGCTAGGCCATCCTACCTTAAAAACAAACTTTTAAATAAGCATAGTTAAATAATGTACATCACCTGAAGGAGTATGGTTGAAGGTTCTAGAAGGAACTGGCCATATTTTTCATCAACAATTCATGTCATAAGCAACATGATATCAGATATTAGAACCAACAGTAAAATAAACATAGAATGCTGCTAAAGTAAAGGTAAAACTAACACATGTAAACAAAAAATTATGTACAATTTTTAGGTGTGTTACAATGACAATACATTCTACAAGTTGTTAAGCCTAATTTGTAACACCTCTCACCACATAGATGGTCTAACATGCTAATCAATGTTGTGTTTAGTTTTCTTAGTTCATCATATAGTACTAACATGAAAAATGCTATTAAAATGAAAATGATTGAGAAAACCACTTTCATGTTTTAAGGGAGATTATCCTTATCAACCTTCTTGTCAATTTATCAATTGTATTTTCACCAACACCAAATACTACTCTTTATTTCCAAAAGGGAGGCAATGTAGGGGATGCCATTATTAGTGGGAATCAACCATATACTCTATCATGATGTTGTCAACTTAATGGAAAAAATCAAAACAAGGCTTCCAATTAGTAAATGGAAATAAACAATTCTACTTTGCAACACACTTCTAAGACTTGTGAATTCCATGCTTAGACCTCTTACATGAATAGTAGTTGTTCATTTAGAGAATAATGATACCGATACGAAGGGCATAAAGTAAGCATAACCATTGAAATCAATGCAGCGCTTGTGATGCAACATATCCGTCACATAAGTAGAAGAAACAATAACAATCACCGTCCAACACAAACATGGTTGGACATGTGTCACGTCCCCATCCATAAATTCAAACAATAGAGGGGGAATATGAACTAATCATGGGGTTTTAATTTTTGGCTCATGACATAAAACAAAATTCATGAACAACAAAAATGCTTGTTAAAATGGGTAATAAAACTACAACATAAATAAACTCAACCCACACACACAACATACATATAGAAACATAATTATCATAGACATCCAATTTAATAATTCAAGTTGGGCCATTTTATTCAATTCAATATCGATTAATAATCATTCGTAACACATGAATGTTTCACTTTCATAAACAATAATAACCACTTATATTTTAACTGAAGTTGTCCAACTGACTAGCTATGGAAGAGAAACATTCCACCCAACCATTGGAACTATGTCCAATACTTTATCTCCATGCTGAGAGGCCACCCTTCATATTGGATTTGTATCCACTAAGGAGGAACTACATAGGCTCACTCAAACCCACACAATAATTTCTCAGGCTAAGACAACATATCAGTTGGCTTTTTCAAGCATGAGGAAAGACATAAGAATGCAGTGTTAAGTCAGTGAACTCCCTAATGAGCATCATGCATTTCAATTGGTCTCAGTCACTCCCACAATACCTACCAAAACAAACACAAGGAAGGTCCCAATTTCTGCTACACAGTCCCTTAGGTGTCCCTTCCCTCCTATGGTATTAAGGGTGGGAATAGAAAATCCCATGCTGCTATACCACTAGATGTCTCTACCTACACCATATTGATCCAACATTTCCAAGTTCTTGAGCTCCCTTGATTTCTTGTTTCTTCTTTGGTTTGCTGATTATGTATTTCCCCACAAAATTCCATTTATGGGGCTCACAAACTGGGATTCTCTATGGATTGTGAATTCTAGAGACACTCTAAGGTTTCCCTCAAAGGTAACCCATGTGGGTTCCCTCTTCATATTTCCAAAACACATAATTTATTGGGCATTTTTGACACTCAAAACTATGGGTTTTTTTTGTTTACATGCACTTTCTATTTTTTCCTCACCTCTAGAACCACGATCTACTGTGAATGATGGGAATTGGTGAACGAATGATTGGGGAAGAAGGAAGAATGCATTACCATGAATGAAATTGAATTCCAGGAATAAACTAATCCCATACTCAGCCATACAAATTTCTAGGTTTACCCCATGTTCTATTGAATTCATGCGTTGATTTCTTAGTAGTTTTCGTACATCAAAATTAAAAATCAATAGGGAAGTCAACATGGGTGGTTTCTTACCATTTATTGCACATGGGTTCTGAATATGACACTTGGAAATAGAGGATCTAGTCCTACACACCCATCTCCTCTCCCTAGTAGATAACATAGTCATTCATTTAAGTTGCTTTTGTATCCAACACTTAGATTTTTAGTCGCATCATAAGTATTTACATTTTTTACATTTTTTTACATTTTTTCACATTTTTTCATCGCACCTATACACAAGATGTAGAATACTTTCCTTTATAAGTCAATAATTTACTAGTGGGGCCTTGTGCTTAAGATCCACACTAGGAATCCATACTAACACATTTAAATCATTTACATATCAATCCAATGCATTCCAAGGATTAAAATGGTGGTATTACATTCCCCTCCCCCTTTGAACAACAACAACCTTGGTGTTTTCAAAACTGAACAAAATGGGTATGCCTCTCTCATGGAATCCTCCATCTCGCATGTAGCCTCATTGGGACCAAGATGCTTCCACCTTTAACTATATGATGACTTGGTTTTGGAGCAATGCCACCTTCTTTCCAAGGATGTGCATAGGTTGCACTTGGAACTCTCTATCGGGTTCCACCTAGATCACATTTCATTCAATTATGTGATTCAGATCATGTACATACTTCTTGAGCAAACAAACATGAAAAACATTGTGAGCTTTATGTTACACCAAAATCTTGTCATCACCATGATAATAGGATGTGTACCCTTCAATTTTATTGAACCCCTGGAGTATTTGCATCAAATGGATTGGGAATATGTTCTTCTTTTTAAGTTTCTAATTTTGGCAACCCCAACACACTCTGCCTTTTTACAATAGGTGTCAAACTTGACCGATATAGGTTACACTTTGACAATAGGAATCAATGACACTTCCCGGCTTTGTACAGAAAGTGGTACCTCTTCCTTACGCCATTCTCTCATTCACAAAGTAAGTTGTAACTCTTTAAAAGGAAAAAAGAGAAGGATCGACAGCCTTCTAGAAGAAAACACTCATGGAGGCTTATACCAATATATCATCATAAGTGGAAATTGAACCCATAAATTATTGGGATGATCCCTTAAAATTTTCCAAGGAATCCTCATCTCCCTTCATCCCCTTTGGACTATAAATACAAGCTCATTCTCATGGTTGAGAGGAGAATAAAGAAATCACCCATATCCTGTTGAAATATTCCTAGAATTGAGAGGCAAGGTTGAGGTCTTGAGGCAAAGGGCTAGTTGGAAGAAGAATAACACCAAGGAACCATGGTTTTAATTTCTCCCTCTTTGTTGTTAATATTGTAATGGCTTTGTTTTTCCATAAATTATGTTTAATCTCATTTATAGTAATTCTCCTTGGTTAATTTCTTAGATATATTCAATGATCTTGTAGTTTCTACTTGTTTTGTCTTCCCTTTGAATGTTTTGAAATTTATCTCTTCATCAATAAGAAGGATTGTGAAATATTCAAGCTAATGAATACAACCTTCTGAAAAGAGGTATGGATTCTTCACATTCAAGTGATTTAATAAATCTAGGGAAATTTTTTAATTTCTGTTATGTTTTGTTCTAGATATAAACCATTTATACTAGAGAGATTTGTCTTTGAATGCATTGAAAAAATGTCTTGAAACACTCTCATGTTAGCAAGTAATGCAATTCTATATGCAACTATACCTATCCTATCAAGGAATTTGAATTACCCACAACATCTCAGTGCTAGCTTGGCACAACTTCCCAACTTTATGGAAATTTTATTTGGCTTACTCAAAGAAAATTGATACCCAATTTTAATTTATTTATACATTACTTTCAAATATGCATAATTTTTCCACCTATGGTAGGTTTTCTTTAAATCATTCATGATCTTAATAACCTCCTATTCCATTTCCTTGAGCATTTCTTTCCCAGGTACTATTTTGTTTACCAAACTATCCCAACTCACTGGAGTTCTGCATCCTTTTCCATATAATGCCTCAAATGGACTCATTCCAGATGATGATTGATGTCTATTATTGTATAAAAATTCTCCCAAGTGTAGGTAATCCTCCCACTTGGATGGCTTATCCATCACATACATCCTTAACAGATCCTCAAGAACTTGATTCATTGTCTCTATTTGGACATCTATTTGAGGATGATACATTGTACTAATATTTATCTAAGTTCCCAATTCCTTAAATAACCCTTTCCAAAAGTTGGATGTGAAGTTTGAATCTTGATCTGAAATTATTCCTTGGGTAATCCATGCAATATGAATATCTCCTTCATGGAGATACTCTCTATGTCACTTGTTTGATGAGTGGACTTGACTAGAATCAAATGAGTTGTATTTGATAGATTTTCCACCACAACCATGATTGAATCATGTTGCCTTATTGTCATAAGAAAACTTTATATAAAATCAATAGATATTCCTTCCCATTAAATCCATTCTGGAATGGGAAAAGGTTGCAATAGTCTTGTTGGATTGATGCTCTGCCTTGAATTGTTGGAACTTTTGAAACTGGGAAATGTATTATGCCACATCCCTTTTAATCCCATGCCAAAAGTATTGTTTCATTATTTTTAATATTGTATTTTGATATGCTAGATGTTCATAGTATGACATTTGATGAATTTCATCCATTACCACCCTCCTCAAATTTGCACAGTTTGGAAGATACAATATGATTTTATAAATAGGAAGATCATCTTCTTTAAGTTGATATCCTTCGCACTTTTGGTCTAAGTTACCTTGCTGTAATTTATCCTTTACCTGAAGGTAGGTCTAATATTTATTTCGGGCTTCAAGAACTATTGCTCTTAAATTTTATTTTCATATACTTAAGGATGCTACATGGAATTTTCTGCTAAGGGCATCTGCAACCATGTTCCCTTTTCCTTTTACATGTTCGATTTTAAAATTAAGTTCACATAAAAACTCCATCCATCTAGCTTTCATGGCATTCAATATTGGTTGATCAAACAAATACTTTAATCTCATGTGATCCATTCTAAGCTCAAATATCCTTCTTAGCAAGTATTGCCTCCACATCTTGAGCATGTGTACTATGGATGCTAGTTTTAAATTGTGAGTTGCATAATTATTTTCAGGCTCTTTTAGTTTTATGGAATCATAACAAATCACAAAGGCTTCTTAGATAATCAATCCACCTAGTACTTCAATGTAAGAATTTGTGCATATAAAAAAGTTCTTCTTTGGATATGCAATCTTCAAAATAGGGGCTCTAGTAAGTAACTTCTTCAATTGTTGAAAGATTTATTCAAAAGTTTTAAACCATAAAAACTTTAAATTATTTCTTTGCAACGATGTAATTGGATGAGTGATCTTGTATAATCCCTTAATGAACCTTCCATAGTAACTTGCAAGACCCATAAAGTATCTAACATTTATTCCTACATTCCTTCTTTTGAAATAAATGACTCAAATATTGTACTTTTCTTTGATAGAAGTCACACGTGCTCAGATTTGAATACAATTTATACTCTCTAAGAACTTGCAATACCATTCTTAAATGTTCCTCATTCTCTTCTTCATTCTTTGAGTAAACAACAATTCCATCCAATAATACTTACACGAACTTATCCAAATACTTGTTGAAAATACTATTCATGAGACACATAAATGTGGTATATGTATCGGTGAGACCAAATGGCACCACCATGAACTCATAACGGTTGTATATTGTCTAGAAATCTATCTCCTGAATGTATTCTTCTTTTATTCTCAATTGATGATAACCAGATCTCAAGTCAATCTTTGAAAACACTTTTTCTCCCTTCATTTCATCAAAAAATTCATCAATTTTTGGCAATGGGTACTTATACTTGACTATCAATTTATTTATATTCCTTTAACCAATAAATATCCTTAAACTCTCATATTTATTCTTGACAAATAACATTGGTGCTCCCTAAGAAGACACTTGGTTTGATATACTTCTTGTCCATTAATTCTCCATGTAGCTACATCTTTAACTCTACCAATTCTAGCATGCTCATTCTATATGGAGATTTGGAGACTCGGGCTTCCCCTCAGACAATACTGATTGCAAAATCAATGTCCCTTTTGGGTGGTAGTCTTTGCACTTTATCCAGAAACACATCTTTGAACTCTTCCAACAATCGATAATATTCTATCTTTGGGCCTTTGTCCTCTAATGAATATGATATATGGATTGCACATAGGTGACAACCTTTCTTGAAAAACTTCCTTGACTGCAAGGATAAAATATTCCTTACTAAAATTTGCTTGGGAATCCCTTTCACTACTCTTGGTTTTCCCTCTTCATCAATGCATTCAAGGACCTTTTCATAGAAATCTACCTTGGCTCTATGATTTCCAAACAATCCATACCAATAAGAGCATCATAAGATCCTAATG
Organism: Pseudotsuga menziesii; assembly: GCA_001517045.1. Classification (NCBI taxonomy): domain Eukaryota; kingdom Viridiplantae; phylum Streptophyta; class Pinopsida; order Pinales; family Pinaceae; genus Pseudotsuga; species Pseudotsuga menziesii. Next base: position 284,335 of record LPNX010623134.1, on the reverse strand, counting down.
GAAAGACATTCAAATCTACTTTTGTGAGAATTCAATTCATCTCTATGGGACACTCCATCACTACTTCATATAATTTTATTTTTTTCTTGTGGCTAACTAAACTAGCCAAGATTTATTAAGCGTGAATTTTCAAAGAGACCCAGTTTCGACCACTTTTGGAGTAACATAACTATTAGTAGATCATAGATCATTTAAAACAAAGATATATCTCTTAGTAATATTATATTCAACTTCAACTACTCTTGATTCATGGTCTACGTGATGGTCATCAAATGTTGCATAAATTAGGGAAGTTTCTCTTGTCATATCCTCCATTATAATTTCTTCTTCAAAGTTATGCAAGATTTAATATTTTTCTCTTCAATCTGGACAACCTTTAAGCATGTGGTTTTCTCCTCCCCCAACACTGAAGTGGTCCTCTTTCTACTACTATTGTTGGCTTGTTTCCACTTCATTCTTGTTGATATTGTTGGAAATTCTTTGGCTAATTTCTAAGTGGTGGTGGCTTGAATCCACTTTTCCTTTCGTCAAATATTCTCTTTATCTTTCCTTTCCATGTTGGATGAACTTTTTATTTTCTCATAGGAATGCATTTCCATTATGATGGTTTCATCAAGAGAGGTTTAAAAAAATGAATCTCACAATTACAAAATGAGAGATAAATGACCAAAAAAATGACCAAAATCTGCATATAAATGACCACTTTTGGTTTGGAGACCATTGGTGGAAAATGATCAGTCATCGATCACACAACAAAAAAAGTGGTCATATTTAAATTGGCCATTATAGTTTATCTTTCGGTCATATATTTGGTTCTTAATTGCCACAATTAATGACCAAATATACGACCGAATTAACGACCCAATATATGACCATAAGATAAGCTATAAATGACCAAGCAAAACATGACCACATATTTTGTCACCTAATAAATGATTGCTAATTGCCACCAACGGTCACCATTTGATCATGAATTTTGGTCTTTTTGTGGTCACTTATCTCTCATATTTGTAGTGCTCATTTATATCATTTTGGTCATTTGTAGTAATTTTATTTGTGGTCATTGTTAATCAATATAAGAGATAAATTTAGTCATTCATATGTATTCATTATTTAATAGTAATTTTAATGGTGCACACTATATTAATCAACATAAATTTTTAGTAATATTCATATTATGTCTAAATTAAAAAAACAAATAATAATCATACTCATCAATATTGATAAATTACAACAGTAAATAATATCAAGTACCAACATTTAGTTTTCAACCATGTAAATGATATTATATGAAATGTTAAGTATTACAATAAATATGAGTTTCCAACTGTCAATGTTTGAGGAAACATTGAAGATACTTAAACTTTAAAAGTTTTAATAAAAAAATCTAGTGCATGTAGATCTCCTAAACCATTCAAGCACACACAAATTATTCAATCCATAAGACACAAGATGTACCATGAGAAAACCCTCCAAATAGAGAGGATGAAAAACGCAACAATCCTTTGAGTATGATATATAATTGTACAGAATGATTTTACAACCTTGTAAATTACCTGATAAGATATATCAAAGCAACACTAGAGAATATAGATCACTCAAAACATTGTCTCATCCTTTCGAAGTTCATAGCACTCTAATAACAATCTTATTCAATCATATAATGAGATATAGTGAATGGTTGTATGCCTTTTGGGCTTTGTGAACACTATGGGCATTGTGTGCACTGCCCACACATTACCTACTTAACCTTCCTTGACTTGGTGCCAATTTTTCACCTAGAAATTATATCCCACACTGAAGATATGTGTCACACCCCCATTAATTGACTGGTGTTAACTGCTTTTAACTGAATGTGAACTGATTGAACTAAATTGCACTGAAATGAACTGATTGAACTGAAATCTATCATTAACTAACTACTTGAAAACTATTTAGTAGTTTAGTGAATGTATTTAGTGCTTGCAATCAGTTCCGTACACAAACAAACACTTTGAATAAATCAAGGAGTAGACTCCTTAATTAACTGAAACTTGTTTTCCACAACTTAGACTTAACTGATGTCTTTGCAATTCGAGTTCACTAGAGGTCTAACATGGGTAGTTCAAACACTTACTCTATCTCTATGCTCATCTCATTTATCATTAATTAAATTATTCATGGTCCATAAGTGTTTAATTAATTAATCATGTTTTACCATAGCATACTCAGAAGAATTGTTCCAAACCTATGATCGCATGTATTACTCCGGGACATATAGTCATATGCTAAAGTAAATCACTCTAGGGGTAGATGATCCCTAAAGGAGACTTATAGCACCTAATGACCATGAATAGCCATACATCACATAGTATATCTTGATGAATTGATACAACATGAGTGACAACTTGATACAACACAAGATTCCAATCTTGATACAACACAAGATTTCAACCTTGATACAAAAAAAGGTCTTGACCTTGATACAACAGAAGATCATAGTATAGGAATCTCTCATGAATAGGACTTGATACAACATAATTTCCTAACTTTATGCAATGCAATCTTCCTGAACTTAATACAATATAAGTTCTAGACTTGATACAACATAATTCTCTTAACTTAATACAATACAAGTTTCTGAACTTAATATAACATAAGTTCCGGACTTGATACAACACGAGTATCATGGATAATGACTCATGATGTTGTACATTTAACACTCCCTATCAGCGAGGGAGACATTCTCTTCCATACCAAGTGTGGAAATTAATCCCAAGCTTAGATCAATTGAACCCACAAAATTGCTTGAAAACAAGCATAGATTCACTTAAAATGGAGACTGAGAATGGTGCATAACATAAAATTCTATTAATGAGTTTACATGAGCCAACCTTATGAAAAAATAGGTTGTCCAAATATATAATTAAATCAGATATTCGAATGGATAAATATTCCATTCGAATCAACACAAAAGAAGGCTTACAAAACTAGTAAAAATCCCCCATAGGTGCATAAAACACTTTCCTAATCTATGAAGAAGGTCAAAAATAGGATGAATGAGTTTTTAATAAGTGAAGTAAATTGGAAAAACTCATTCTTTTATGAGACAAAAAGAAGGAGGGTGAGTTGTGTCAAAAACAAGGCAATTGCCTTCAAACTAGCTTTCATCTTTTGCCTCAAGAGCTGCTGAAAAAGAAGGAAACTTTGGATAAGGAAGGAATGCACACTTACTAAACTGGATAGTTATATGGATTTTAAGAATCTTATCCAAAATATTTCCAAATCTCCTTTGGAGGTATTTTATGCAAGTTTGACCACAAAAATGCAAGTGGATGCCAACTAGCTAGTGTAGGACCTAGGAATTTAACCAAAAAGATTAAATTTTATATCCTAAGTATGGTAATGGGTTCTGAAACATGAATTATGTAAAATATAATAAATATATCATAGATATAGGGCCAATAAGGCTTATTCATCCTTTACATATTACTTTCCCATACAAAACAAGGAAAGAGGAAAAACCACAAAGGGGAAAATCCTCCCTTAAACATGGAAATGAATAAAATTGTATGAATATTGTCTTCAATAAGTATTCACCACATGATCATATATCCCTAGTAGTGATTTGATATTGTTGAAAGAATTATAAAACACCTTGGCGAATATGTCTGCAACTTGCTCAGATGATGTACAATAATGCAGAGCAATGACCCCATCATGCACAATCCCTCTGATGTAGTGCATATGGATCTATATGTGTTTGATTGGATGCCTTAGTACTAGATCAATTGATATTCAAATGGTACTTTGGTTTTCACAAGATATCACTATAGAAGTACCATATTGAATCCCAAACTCTCCAAGTATACCTTCCAACCATAAACATTGAGTTGTTGCATTCACAGCTCCTCGGTATTATACCTTTGTAGAAGAAACTGCAATGGAACTTTGATTTTTACTTGAAAATATGAATGGTCCATATACAATTATAAACACATATCCATAAGTTTATTTTCTATTAGTGTTATCACATGCCCAATCAGAATCAGTTAAACCAACTAACTCTAGGTCATATTTTGCAACATAGTGAATCCCATGTGTCCTTGTTCCCTGCACAAAGTGTAAGATTATTTTTTCTTCCCTCCAATGGATTTCATGAGGTTGATCCATGCATTTAGAAGCCACAATCACTAAATAATATATATTAGGTTTATTATGATTCAAATAAAGAATAGAACAAACTAGTTGCCTATACTATGTGTTGTTTACCAATTGATTAGACTATGCTTCTTCAAGCTTAACTCCTGAAAGGAAAGGAATCTCGCTTGGATTGAAATAATTCATGTTGAATTTTTCAGCAAGTTTGAAGCATACTTGGACTGATTCAACTTGATTTCAACTTGATTCTAATATCTGATTGAGAAATCTCAAGCCCAAATTATCTCAACAATCCTAAATTAGTCATGGAGAAAGAATGGTTCATTGCACCCTTTAACGAGGCAATTTATTTCAAGGAACTTCCTATGATAAGAATGTCATGTCCCCTCAAAGTGGCCATTAAAGTGTTGACCATACTGGACTCCTAGGAGGGGCTCAATTTGACATTAATCATGCTCCCTAGGGAAATTTTGTAATAATTAATTAAGTAAGGCATGTATCTAAGTTTTATTTTCCATTTTAATTATTATTGCTAATTAATGAGGTGTAAATAAGCTGCCTAGTCAGGTGGGGAGCATTGGGCAAGTATACTAGCCAAGGAAGGAAAGAGGAAACACTATGACAAAAGCTGTCATAGGAAACAAAGAGGAAAGTACCAAAAAGCAAATAAAAAAGCAGTCAAGGATAAAGTAGTCAAGTTTTTTAAAAGGAGGGCGTATTTGCCTCTTATGGAACTCAGAAAAGAAGTCATAGAAAAGAAGAAAAGTTTTCAAAGGAAAGAACAGTTTCCTTAGGAGTCTGGAAAAGCAAAAAAATGTGTCATAACTCAAAAGAAGCAACTTTTGACATAGAGAGGGCGCAGTTTCTAATTATGAAGGAGTAATTGAACTTAGAAATAATTCCACATGGTCCTACTTGCTAAATTCCCCAAAGGAGGCACCTATGTGGCTAGGGTTAGGGTTTGTTGAGGGTTGACTTGCTCTCACAGGTCACCTTGGATCCTCACCTGCTAAGAAGGTCACTCAACACTCTATTAAAGGTGAATTCAACCCCATTGATTCAGTTTTTTATGATTTGACATTGTGGTTATGCTATGTGAGCATACTTTATGAGTGTTGTGCCTCAGACCATTGGGTGATGATCCACAAATCCGTCCTCCTTTCTCTTCCATCACCCTTTCTATATATTGCAGGTTTATGGAGCAATAATGTCAGCCATTTAAGCTTATTCCAGAATTTATTATAGCCTCCATAAAGTTCAGGTCGAGCTCCAGTGAATCCCATGCTTCACCTATGCTCATAGCCCCTTGCTGGTAAAGATTCGGGCCTCCTGCCCCTTAATTTTGGAAGCATATTTGGAATGGTCAGTCAATACTGTAATTTATGTTCTGTAGTGTCATAAATTTCTTAACATTACATTTATCAGGTCGATATTTCTCAGACCCTGAAGGATATTATCTCAGTTCCATTAAAAGACTCTATTGTATCAGTGTATGGGGGAATTGAGTGAATATGTGTGTTGTAATGAATATTTCATGATGGGGAAGGGATTAAAATAAATATTCATGTTTATAGAGTTCATAATTATCTCTGTTATAAATATAAATTTTCACAAAATTTTATTTAAGATGATTTAATAGTTCTTTTAAGACCCTAGCTAGAATACTAGTTTCTAATAACTAGTTTTACTGAAATTGATGCAAAATAGGTTCTGTTAACCCAAATTGAGCTCTGTAAGTTTATATAGATCCTTAACAGACCCTAATTCCAATATAAATCTCCAGAATCATTTTTGGTTTGGGTTGTACCACCATTTTTCATCCTCCTCTGCGCAGGTTCTGTCTTGACCAAAATAGCCAGAAATCCCCAAATTCACCCAAAACACCTATAAACTTCCAGAACTTAAGTAAAATATATAAATACCTTTTATATAATAAATTGAGGTTGTTACAAACCTCTGTAAGTATTCTGAATCCTCTGGTTGAAGCAGGCAGAACTACTCTCCTTAGTTGCACGGTTTGGCTGCCTAGAAGCGTGGTAGTAGGTTTCCGCGGCGCAGATTCTAAAACCTAAATGGAAACAGATATAAATGTGTTAGGGGATATTAAATTCAATGTCTGACATCCCTTTTCTTACTGCTCACTGATCACTCTTTTCCTCTGCAAAATCTTCCTGAAGAAACCATTGTTTTGCCAATCCGAGAAGGCTCTGTGTGGACCCCTTAAACTTCAGAAATATTTAAGAAAAAAAAATTACAGAATTAGAGTTTCAGGTATGTACACAAGAATTGGAACATTACAGTGGTATCAGAGCACTTTCCTCCACTCTTGTGGAAATAAGGCTCTCTGTTGATTAACATTGCAGATCAGTAAGTCAAAATTGCAACCATGAGGTTGTTACCAGTGATTGAAGCAGAAGAGGTGATCTATGTTAATGATGGATTGCAAATGTCAAGAGACCATGATGTTTACTTTTGTGAAAATGAGGAGTATGAATACATAATGGTTGAACCATCAATGGCTAATCCTAAGAAGGATTTAGCAAAGATGATAGATGCAAGTGAAAACTTGCCCCAACACTACAAAGAGTATCTTCAATTGGGGGAAAATATTTGTAAATTTATTCCTTTCAAAGATTATTTTTATTTAAGATTTGGATTTGATCCCAAGGATGTGGATGAGAATTCTTTCAATTCCAGCAACTCATCCGTAGAGGAACCTATTTGTTCCAACTATGTGAGTAAGGAAGAAGAAAGAAAATCCAAAAGAGAAGATGCATCAAAGACATATGTTGGTCCAAGTATTATGAGATTGTTTGGGTTTAATTTTAGTATATCTTCCAAAAGTGGTGACAGGAGTACTAGTATAGAGAATGAAGTTTTATCAACTTTCTTGGAAAATCAAGAGCCACTGACAAACCACCCTTGAAAGGAGAAGGTCATAAACTTTCCAGAGGAAGAAACATGTAGTTCTTCTAATGGAAGTATTGATGAGGAAAAAGAAGAAGGGTCGATTGGTCCAAACCATCTGGATGGGAAGGATGAGGAGGAGGACAAGGTCCCAAATACATTCTCAATCCTAGAAAAAGGACATGATTCACTTATTTATTCAAGTGATCAAGGAAAAGAAAAGATCCCTGAGGTGAAGTGTAAATCAGCAGAAAGTGGTTGCATAGGTGAAGGAGTTGAAGATGAAGGCACTTCAATTTTTTGGGTGTGTGATCTACAGATCACTGCTCAAGGTTTTCACAAATGTATGGGTGGTGAGACATATTTTGGATCAGATCCAAAAGTGATACAAAAATAATATTTACAGTCGCATCCTAAGCCACAGAGTGAAGAAGAAAGCAAGGCCACACCACTTAGGTGTGAACCAGGAAAATTGGTGGAGGAGAAGGCCACCTTAGTATCCCTTCAAAAAGATGATAAGGTAAAAAACATGGACAGTAACATGTCTGATTTTTGCAGCAGCCATGTACACCCACAACTATATGATGCATGGGGGAAGGAAAAGACATCATCGAAACTTCTCAATGAAGTGGAAGACAAGCCCCAACCAGTCGGGTGTGAACTAGTAAAGTTGAAGGAGAAAAATCTAATGCAGAGAGATGAGCACAGTTCAGAATTTTGGAATTTCTTGCAGCATGATGAAGCTGAAATTCCAAGGCATGATATTCTTTCTGATTCTTGTAAATATCACATGTCATTCCAGCCTTCAGAGATACCCTCTACTTCACACCATGGAAGTGATTTTGTAGAAAATTAAAAGGCTGACTTGTTTGATGAGAATGAGTTTTGTGTTGTGGATCCATGCCACAAGAAAAGTAGTATTATATGTCAGCTATTAGAGGAAGAAACCTTGGTCCAGGATCTTCTTTGTGAGCCACATATTTTGAGTGGACCACTTAAGGAGGACAGAGAAAATCTTAAGTCAGTCTTGAAAAACCTTGTTGACATCAATGCCTTGGTGGCTAGATGTTGTTGGAAAGCTTCTGGAGGAGAAATGGAAGGAGAAGCCTTACTGGAGGAGTGCATAGCACTGAAAGAAGGAATGGCCAAGATGAAGGAGATATATATGAACCTACTGTCTGACAGAGACCATCTCCTCACAATGACTGAAATGTATCACTCTGTAGTCAAGAAGGAAGAAGAAGAAGTAGAAAGGCTCACCAATAAGTTAGATATCACTATTGACTTATTGAAGAGCACACAGATATCCCTTAGAGATTCAAAGTTGCATATCTGTCAAATTCAAAATGATTTGAAAATGTCACGCCTTTCATGTTTCATGGAAGAAAATGTTTTGGGTATAGTTGAGGGACCTTATGTGGAGGACAACCATGAGGGAGGAGCAAATTTGCAGGTGTTTGTAAAGAGCCCTGATGAAGATTTTTTTTTCCAAGCACCTGTTGGTATGTAGAAGGGCATAAAGGAGTTCTTAGCTATGAGAAATATGGATGAGGACATTTCAAGTGAATCAACAATCAAACATGATCATCTATTCAGGGATTGGGTAACTAAAATTATCACAGCAATAGAGGATAAAAGATGTAGTAGAATTTCTTGCACTAGTGAAGGGCTGTCTAACACATATGCTTGGGAAGAGATACATTCTGATAACTCCTTATGGATGGTAGAATATGATCCAGAGAAGGTGGCTGATCACATACCATATGGATCAGAAAAAAAAATTCCTTGTTCTTCAATTGATTGGGTGGATAGAGACACCTTGGGAATAAAGGATGTGGGAGGTAAAGAGTTTAATTTCTGCAATAAGTTCTTTGGTGTGAATGGCATTGTCATGACATGTGGGAATCCGCAAAGACTTAATTTGCAGCCATTGGATACCTACCATACACATGCACATGAGGTGTATTCTAAATTCTTTGTGCTTAAGGAATTTTGGGATGCAAATGATGAGTTCCAAGCACATGCCCATTGCCAGAGAAAGGATGAATTTTCTCATGGAAGGAGTCCGGTTTTCAGTGAAGAGTCAGAAGAGATACCTTGTGTTGGACCAGCCCATGATGGGTTTGATGCATCCAAACCTTTGGTCGGAACATTTTGCATAGGTTTGTTTTACTATAAATCAGTCCACACTTCTAGTTCAACAGGCACACATAGGGATGAAAATTGGGTGAAGGGATTTTTCCTATTGATTCCACATGAGGAGTAGGAGGCTCCCACATATTTCATTGATGACTTAATGGTTCAGCCATGTGGTATGAAAATTTCACCATTACCTTTATATGTGTACATGAAACATTAGAGGAATCTATTTGATGTCTTCATCATGCATGGCTATGAATGGAAGTTCCACTTGAGTCAGTTTGGTGGAACAAGTAGCATAATGTTGAGGTCTTGCACCAGAACAAAGATAGCAGATGAGGAATTCCATGTTTGGTGGGAGAGTTTAAAAAATGTTCAGTTTGGCATGGGGAGAGATGAGCTCCCAGTATGGTGGTATGATTTTCATAACCTCATTTTTCTCCTCTACAATGATAAAATTTTGTTGTTTTTATTGATGGGTGGAAGGAGGTAGATAAAACCATGGGATCTAGGCATTCTTAGGAATGACAAAGTTCAAAAGAGGGAAGAAAAATTTGGGTCCTTACAGAGGAGGCAGTGGGATCCATGAATTCTACTCAGTTACTTTAACTGGGTTGGAAATTTTACTAAAGGAAGTGGCATCAAAGAAATTACTATGATCAGAGTGGTGCAGCAAAAACATGGTGGACAAATATGCAACACTCTATGATGCTTCTACTTGAGGACAAGTAGATTTGGGAGGGGAGGACTATCATGTCCCCTCAAAGTGGCCATTAAAGTGTTGACCATACTGGACTCCTAGGAGGGGCTCAATTTGACATTAATCATGCTCCCTAGGGAAATTTTGTAATAATTAATTAAGTAAGGTATGTATCTAAGTTTTATTTTTCATTTTAATTATTATTTCTAATTAATGAGGTGTAAATAAGCTGCCTAGTCAGGTGGGGCGCATTGGGCAAGTCTACTAGCCAAGGAAGGAAAGAGGAAACACTATGACAAAAGCTGTCATAGGAAACAAAGAGGAAAGTACCAAAAAGTAGATAAAAAAGCAGTCAGGGATAAAGCATGAAAGTTTTTAAAAGGAGGGAGTAGTTGCCTCTTATGGAACTCAGAAAATCAGTAAGAGAAAAGTAGGAAAGTTTTCAAAGGAAGGAACAGTTTCCTTAGGAGTTTGGAAAAGAAAAAAAGGTGTCATAACTCAAAAGAAGCAACTTTTGACTTAGAGAGGGTGCAGTTTCTAATTATGAAGGAGTAATTGAACTTAGAAATAATTCCACATGGTCCTACTTGCTAAATTCCCCAAAGGAGGTGCCTATGTGGCGAGGGTTAGGGTTTGTTGAGGGTTGACTTGCTCTCACAGGTCACCTTGGATCCTCACCTGCTAAGAAGGTCACTCAACACTCTATTAAAGGTGAATTCGACCCCATTGATTCATTTTTTGATGATTTGACATTGTGTTTATGCTATGTGAGCATACTTTCCGAGTTATGTGCCTCAAACCATTGGGTGATGATCCCCAAATCCCTCCTCCCTTCTCTTCCATATCCCTTTCTATCTATTTCAGGTTTATGGAGAACTAATTTCATCCATTGAAGCTTATTCCAGAATTTATTATAGCCTCCATCAATTTCAGGTCGAGCTCCAGTGAATCCCATGCTTCACCTATGCTCACAGCCCCTTGCTGGTCAAGATTCGGGCCTCCTGCCCCTTAATTTTGGAAGCATATTTGTAATGGTCAGTAAATAATATAATTTATTTTCTGTAGTGTCGTAAGTTTATTAACATTACATTTATCAGGTCTAGATGTCTCAGACCCTGAAGGATATTATCTCAGTTCTATTAAAAGACTCTATTTTATCAGTGTATGGGGGAATTGAGTGAATATGTGTGTTGTAATGAATATTTCATGATGGGGAAGGGATTAAAATAAATATTCATGTTCATAGAGTTCATAATTATCTCTGTTATAAATCTAAAGTTTCACAAAATTTTATTTAAGATGATTTAATAGTTCTTTTAAGACCCTAGCTAGATTACTAGTTTCTAATAACTAGTTTTACTGAAATTGATGCAAAATAGGTTCTGTTAACCAAAATTGAGCTTTGTCAGTTTCTATAGATCATTAAAATAACCTACTTACCATATCAATATCTAGAATCATTTTTGGTTTATGTTGTACCACCCTTTTTCATCCTCCTCTGCGCAGGTTCTCTCTTGACCAAAATAGCCAGAAATCCCCAAATTCACCCAAAACACCTATAACCTTCCAGAAATTAAGTAAAATATCTAAATACCTTTTATATAATAAATTAATGCTGTTAAAAACCTCTGTAAGTATTCTAAATCCTCTGGTTGAAGCAGGTAGAACTACTCTCCTTAGTTGCACGGTTTGGCTGCCCAGAAGCGTGGTAGTAGGTTTCCGCAGCGCGGATTCTGAAACCTAAATGGAACCAGATATAAATGTGTTAGGGGAGAGGAAATTCAATGTCTGACATCCCTTTTATTACTGCTCACTGATCACTCTTGTCCTTTGCAAAATATTCCTGAAGAAACCATTGTTTTGCTAATCCGAGAAGGCTTTGTGTGGACCCCTTAAACTTCATAAATATTTAAGAAAAAAAATTACAGAATTAGAGTTTCAGGTCTGTACACCAGACTTGGAACATTACAAAGAAGGTCATCCACATGAAAAAAAATAATTATATTTTAACCATGAATCAGCTTCAAATAGACATTTGGATCAGACTTGCATCTACTATAGTTTTTTGATAGCAGAAAGGCATTAATTGTGGCATACCAAGCTCTAGGATCTTGTTTTATCCCATATAGTGATTTATTAAACCTACACACAAGATATGGATTAATAACAAAACATTTTTTTTCTGCATATATATCACTTATGTGAGATCTCCATGTAGAAAGGAACTTTTCACATCCATGTGACATACCTTCCATAGCTTGGAAGCTGCAATGGCCAAAACTAGTCTTATGGAATCCATCTTTGCAAATGGTGAAAAGGAATCATTGTAGTCAATGAATTGGACTTGGGAGAAGTCCTTGGCCACTAACCTTTCCTTATAGTTCATAGTATATCCATCAGCAACAAACTTTGTCTTGATTACCCAATCGCACTTGACTATCTTTCTCCCTGGTGGGAGATTGACTAGTTCCCGTGTCTCATTCTTCTGGAGCGAATGGTATTCCTCCTTCATGGTTGTTTTCCATATTGGATATTATAATTCTTATTCATATGTTTGTGGTTATTATTCAACCATTAGATAACACTTCTTAGCAAATAATGGGTCCTTGACAGAAAGGGAACTGTCGAATTGAGATCTAGTTCTTCTAGGATTACTAGGATTCCCATCTATTTCCTCAACTGCATCAATGGTCTCTGTTGACCATTTTGGCCTTGTAGGTATGTTAGGATCTGCAATTAAATCATCATTATAATGAATTTAAGAATCAGAAAACTTATGATTCTCTTCACTTACAGTCAAAGGTGGAGGTGGTGAATATGACTCTCTAATTTGTGTTCATGGCATAGGCTCTTCTTCAAACTGAACGTTCCTTTCAATAAATTTTCTTTCAGTGCTACATTGATCATATTATACCCTTTGGAATATTCATAATACCCAAAATATAGGAACTCTTAAATTTGGGTTTCCAAAGCCTTCCTCTTTTCTGTTGGAATTATATCCCATGCCTTACATCCAAAAATCCTAAAATGAGACACATCTATCTTATGCCCACTCCAAGCTTCGAAAGGAGTGATTCCATAAATATTATTGATAGGAACCCTATTCTATATTTATTATGCATTAAGCATGGTTTATAGACTCAGACCAAAAATTTGGTGTCAAAGTCTTAGTCTCCATCCTACAAGTAGCCATCTCCTTAAGAGATCTATTCCTCCTCTTAGCAACACTATTCTGTTGAGGTGTTGTTGCAACTGCAACCGTTTTCCCCAAATTTCTTAAATTTTGGTCCCCTCCTTATGATTTAGAGCTCTTTTCAAGTCGTTTATCCATGAATTTTCAGTCATGTTTTGATTTTAGATGATTTTAACAATTTACTTGCAGCCCGTCTCCGGAGGTTGTTTGTGTTTGAAGTGTGCCGCGGGTTGCAAATGTGAGTTTAATGTTGCTAATTGTTCTTTGATGGGCCACTGTTTCGAAGGTGAAATGGATTTTGACCGCTGTTGAATTTTAAAGCTGTCCGAACACTTAATAATTTCCATTGATCAGGCGTCATTTTGTTTAATCGAAAGTCATAGCCTTTTCTCTTCCGCCGTTGCGGCTCCCAAATCGACTAAGTGCCCGAAGTCCAAAGCGCTCTGACTGCCGAAGCGTCAGCCTTTTAGTCTCTTGCCCATAAATTTTCTTCTTCCGTCGTTGCGGCTCCCAAAGTGATTAAGCTTCCGAAGTGTAAAACCTTCCGACTTCCGATGAAGAATTTTCCCACCCGCATTTCGCGTGTCTTTAGATTTTTCTTTTCCGCCGTTGCGGCTGGGAAAAGATTTCATCTTCCGATGTCGAAACTCTTCTGACTTTCGATATGCCTAAAGTATTTGGCAGTACCCATTCTTGTCAAAATCCGCCGTTGCGGCTGTGAATGAGCTACCCTTCTGATGTAAGTATTTTGAGTCGCTGTCAAGTTTTCCATTTTCCATCGTGAATGATGTCTATTAAGGCTGTAAGTGAATGAGGTAGTGATGTCAGCGTTTGTTAAAATTCTCAGATCAAGGGGTGCACCTGGCCATTTTCTTGTGGATTAACCATTCCAGGTTTTCTAATTTAACGTTTAAAATGCCATTCCAATGAATGATGTATGGTACTTGATTGTAGGAAGAAGTCAACGGACTGTTGGGGTGACTGCGGCGTGAAGCCGTAGCTTGACATTTTTGTAAAAATCAAATCAAAACTAGCAGAGTCACAAGGGAGACAAGCAAAGGAAAAGACAAAATCAAAAGCAACAAAAGCACAGATTTGAAAGGTCCAGCAGTTACTCAGCTGATCATGAGCATACGAAGAAAATATGAAAGGAGGGATATGAAACGCTTGAGGAACCGAGGAGTCACACGTTTGGGGGAAATCCAAGTGGTCTGCTGATTTTGTTTAAATATTTGAAAGTTAGAAGTTACAGGAAATTTTTCCCTGGAAAAACTTGTAAACCATTTTTCTTGTAAGAGGAACTATTTCGTTTTACAATCAGAAACTGCATCTTTTGCCTATTGGAGAAAGCACAATGTGGAATGTATCAATGTGATTAGATGAGCAATGTTGAATATGAACTATTTCGTTTTCAGCTATGCCTCATTAGCTGTAAGAGTGTTCTAATTTCTTGAACCTATGTTCTTGTCTGAATGTTCTTCAGTACCTTTATGATGTCTTTTCCACTATGAGTAATGAAAATTTTAACTGTTGATGAGCTATCTTATCATATATACTTTTATTCATGTTTATATGTTTGGTTATAAGAACAACTATCTGTGATTCACCATAACACATGAACAGGGCTGCATTACTCATGAATGAATACCCAGCTCTCTAGAGATAGTTTAGTTAGTATTTATTTTCTTGCATGATTTGGATGCTTGTGAGTTCTAAGACGAGAGGTAAGAACCTGCGCATCACATTGTGACTACTCTTTGCATATTTATCACCCTGCATTGTTAGGTAGGAACTTGCATATCATACTTAAGAAAAAAATACAAAAATACACGGTGGACTGGGCCGCAACCGGTAAAACCTTTTTTTTTTGTTACGTCAACTTACGGTAGCCGAACTGCAAACCGGACGGATTCCCCATACCAAATAGTCATGGGATAGTTGGGAACGTTGACTGGGGAGAATCCCTTGCTATTGGTGCCTGTGATTTTCCAGGCCTCAACATTTTTGGTGCTAGAAGGAGGGCCACCAGTGCATGGCTGGCTGAGGAAACCCGTTTTCCCAAGATTATTCCACCGGTCATAGTTCTGAAAGCAGTGGACTTGATAATCCAATTACGAAAGAAAGGAATAGAGAACATCTATATTCTATTGGAAACGAAGTTGTTAATGACCTGAGACGACACACCAAGGCATATGTAAAGAATATTGGAGGATTGCCAATTATCCCTGAATTTCCCAGAAGAGAATATAAAAAGAAAGATCATCCTGCAGTAGAAGACTCAATGCTGGTTGGAGACTAAGAAGAACTTGTAGAAACAGCCTTACAGGAAGTTGTACTACCTTTGAGTCAAGAAGGTCTAGATACCCCTCACAGTTCTCCTGCTCACACTCCTATTCGCTCGCCTCCTCAGTCTCCACCCAGAGTCATGGCAGGAGTAAATGCTAATCCACCACCCAACCCACCTAATCCACCACCTGCCTGGAGAGCCAAATCACCTTTAAATATAACGCCTCCACTACATGATTTACCTCAATCCTTTGAAAAGATGCTGCCCAAGTTTGACCCCAATGAGAAGATACTAGTAGATGACCACCTGCAAATTTTTTACCTGGCGATAGAAGGGTTGAGGGCTGGGGATCATGAGGATGTAGTTTGCAGACTATTTCCGCATACCCTGAAAGGAGCTGCAGCATCATGGCATTTTGGGTTTCCTACAAACTCTATCCCTGATTGGGATACCTTCGAGAGAATTTTCAGAAGTAAGTATGCAACTCAGAAGACTCATGCAGCCCTCATGAAAGGGCTATGCGCCTTGAAGAAGGAGAGAAAGGAGAAGGTGCACAGTTTCACACAAAGGTTTGCAGCATATCTATTTTTTTTTCTTCTGAAGCTGATAAACCTTCGGGCAAGGTACTGATTGAGTATTATACTTCAGCTTTAGGCCCTGATTTGGCCATGTTTGCCAAAGGTAGGGCCAAACCTACTTTGACGGAAACCTATGAAGAGGCAGAAGTAGTGGAGGCTAAAAGAGAAAGCGTCGAAGATTATCCAGAACAGTCAGGAGAGAAAGGTGCGGGAAGGAAAGCCTTACTGTTTACTAAGCCTAAGGAAGAGAAATCACCAGATTATGAAAGTATGGCCAAAATGATGCAGAAGCTTTCTAATAAAATCATAGACTTGGAGAAAGAAAAGGAAGCACAAAAGTTATATAAGCCCTATTATAAGAAAAGAGAGGATAACAATCAGTCTCAACCTCCTCCACGCAATTCTGCATCTATGAATTTAACAGAGGTAGGCATGGACAATTTTTGCACTTTTCACCAACAAGCACACTCTGAAAAGAATTGTCCTCAATGGATAAATTCAGTGACGTTGGTCATGAATCAGCTGTTGGATTCTAGATTAGCAAAAGATGGAGAAGAAGAAAGAAAAGAGAATACCACTCCAACAAAGGAACAAGAAGAGGAAACCATGGTGCTATGGAATTCTGTTTCATTATTTGATGCTAAAGAGGAAAAGAATCAGGGGTACAAGGACGTCATGGAAACCAACGTAGCAACAAGAAGCCAAGGGACAATCAAAGAAAATATTCTCATTCTCCCAAAGATTAAGAGGCTTTAGCGAAATGTTAAGAAATTTCAAAATAAATCCTTAGCTGATAAAACTCCAGAATTCACTATTACCAGCCAAGATCCTAAGCAGAATAATATGTTGGCCAAGCCAAATGAAGAAAATATGAATGCTGATAAACCTCATCCCATTGAACAGCAGATGGAGTATGACATCGTGGAGGATTTAAAGAAGGTAAAATTGAATGTTTCACTATTCGAAATGTGTAAAGTGCCACAGCAAAAAGAAAGACTATTGAAAGCACTGGAAGCATAGGACGAAAAGCTTCCCACTAACAATCGACCTTAGGAAGAAGAATAAATCAGAGAAACCAGCATCAGAGGTAAGTCTAAAAGAAAACATCCACCTTTCCTCCTCACATTTGAAATTTTCAATCGCAACGTGCATAATTGCTTGGTAGACTCAGGGGCATCGGTTAATGTCATGCCAATATCAGTCTGTGAAAAGATCAATGGCCAGCCTAAGCCATCCACCTGGAGGGTTGTTCAGTTGGATAGGACAGACGTAAAGGTAATTGGTGAGATGGAAGACGTCCTAGTCTGTCTGGAATCCAATGATAAAGTGTGCCAAGTCATTAATATCGTGGTGGCTGATATAGCAGATGCTTACGATCTTGTCCTGAGCAGAGATTGATCAGCCAAACTAAATGGATATTTTTCCTCGGATTGGTCGCATCTGTGGCTTCCATACAAAAAAAAACCGAACCAGATTAAGATTTTAAGAGAGCCTCACATGAAATACAATGTTACTCAACTGGAGGAGAAGAATGAACCAGTGGACTCTGTATTGGGAAACTATTTTATTGAGTTGGAACCAGGAAATTACCAAGCAGAAGAAGCCAGCAACACATCAGACACTCAGCCTGATCTCCTTCGATTCTCACAGGTTGATGAGATTGACTGTAACATAGTAAACTTAGCCGCAGGAGTAGATTCGCACTCAGTAGTTAGTGATTTTTGGACTTTGTTTTTTGATGGCTCTAAGACGTTAGAAGGGTCAGGAGCCGGGTGTGTCCTGATCGACCCCCAGAAGAATAAAATTTTTCTCTCATGTAGCTGAGTACGAAGCACTGGTGCAGGGTTTGAGGAAAGTGATTGAATTAAAGGTAAGTAATCTAAAAGTTTTTGGAGACTCTGAAATTATTGTGAAACAAATCCAGAATCAAATACATTGTGTTTCCCCTCACTTGAAGGCTTACCAAAATGAGGTATGGGACCTACTTAAATGTTTTAATGCATTCAATATTATGTCAATTCCAAGACTTAAAAATGCAGCAGCTGACCTGTTGGCCACATCAGCCGCTAGGATGGTACCTACTAATAATCGATGCTCTGTTGAATTACTTTTCAGGCCCTCAGTACTTGATATGATTACCAATCTACGAGTGTTCGATGATGACCAGCAGATTATAGAATGTTTAACAAATGACGTGATATTTAAAGGAGAAATTATAGATGATGAAGAACATCAGGCTGAGCTGAAGTATGATAATTTCATCCCTAAAGGAGTCAGAATGCTAGAAAGAATGTTCGATTTAAATGAGAAGTTCAGAAGACCGGCCAACGTGAAGACTCACAATTCATCTTTACAGTTCGAGATGATAAATTTAGGGACTGAGACGAATCCTAAATTTGTGAATCTTGGAAAATGTTGGTCACCAGCACAAAGAGATAATTTTGTCAGTCTGTTTAAACAATATAAAGATGTTTTCGCATGGACATACGAAGATTTGAAAACCTATGACACCATCATCATCAAACATGTTACTCCCATCAAAGCTGGTGTCAAGCCGTATCAGCAACCTTTAAGAAAAATGCATCCAAAATTGGAACCGCTAATTCAGAGTGAAGTGAAGAAATTATTGGATGCTAGAATCATATTTAAGGTCAGACACTCTGAGTGGGTATCAAATCTAGTACCAGTAAGAAAAAATATGGAGAAATCAGACTCTGCGTGGATTTCAGGAATTTAAACCGTGCTTCCGATAAAGATAACTATCCTGTGCCACCCATGGAGGAATTGCTACAAATGGTCTCAGGTTCTGAACTGTTTTTGTTATTAGATGGTTTCTTTGGCTACAATCAAGTATTAGTAGCCAAAGAAGACAGATTGAAGACAACATTCAGGACCAAATGGGGAACCTTTGCCTACAAAAGGATGCCCTTTGGGCTTATAAATGCTGGAGCAACATTTCAGAGGGCTATGGACATAGCTTTCCGTATATTGATTGGCCGTAGTGCTGTAGTGTACCTTGATGATATTACGATATTCTCAAAGAAGAGAGAAGAGCATGTGTTTCATTTAAGGCAGATTTTTGAACGCTGTCGGAAATATGGCATCTCGCTCAATCCCAAAAAGTGTGTGTTCGCTGTCACGGAGGGCAAATTGCTGGGTCATATAGTTTCAAAGCAAGGAATCTCTATAGACCCAAAAAGAATTAAGGCCATTGAACAAATCCCCTTGCCCCATAATAAAAAGGGATGCAATCATTTATGGGAACTATAAACTTCGTGCGAAGATTTGTGCCTGATTTCGCTCAGATTGTAAAGCCGCTACAGCAGATGGTGAAGCAAAATGCACAATTCAAATGGATTGAGATTGAGAAGAACGCATTCAGCAAAATCAATACTGCTGTTGCACACGCACCCTCCCTAAAAAGCCCAGATTTCGACAAAGATTTTATTCTGCATACCTTTGCATCCGATGATTCACTGGCAACTATGCTTACCCAAAAGGAATATGGGGGGGATGAATTCCCAATATCTTTCATGAGAACTGGTCTGCAAGGGGCCAAATTAAATTATCCAGCCATTGATAAACAAGCTTACGCAGTATTTAAAGCAGTAAAGCAATTCAGACCTTATATTTTAAAAAATCAAACCAAGGTGATCGTCCCCTACTCGGCTGTAAGGTCCCTTCTTGTACAGAAGGAGTTAGGAGAAAGAAGGGGCAACTGGGTAACAACTCTTCAAGAGTACGACCTTGAATTCAAGCCAGCCTCTATAGTTAAAGGACAAGGGTTGTGCAAATTGATGACTGAAAATGGAAAAAATGAAGAACACGTCTGGGAGGATGAAGCCGAATTACATGTAATGGAGGTATGTCCTTTGTTTACAACTCCCGAGTCTTGGTATAGAGACCTCATGCATTACCTGCAGGTAGGGCTATTTCCAGAACATTGGAATTCTAAGCAAAGAAGAGCGTTGCGTCTTAAATCAGCTTCCTATCAAATTGTTGAGGGAATATTATTTAGAAAAAATTATGACGGATTTCTTCTCAGATGCTTAGAGAAAGAAGATGCAAAGAAAGTAATGTCAGAATTGCATGATGGTCCTGCTGGGGGACATTATTCAGGGGATACTACAGCCCACGAAATCCTCAGAGTCGGTTACTATTGGCCTACGCTCTTCAAAGATGCACACACACATGTCAGGAAGTGTGATATTTTCCAAAGGTGTAGTGGGAGACAACCTAAAGCAGCAGCACCCCTAAAGCCTGTGATGATCACAGAGCCATTCGAGCAATGGGGGTTGGATATCATTGGAGAAATAAAACCAAATTACTCCCTACAACAAAATTACATTCTGACCGCAACCGATTATTTCACTCGCTGGGTCAAAGCAGTCCCGCTGCGCAAAATAAATCAAGACGAGGTCATTAGCTTCCTGCAGGATCACATCATGACCAGGTTTGGAGTTCCAGTTTCGTTAGTTTTTGATAATGCTACGTACTTTTCATCAATTAAATTAACTACTTTTGCTCATGATAAAGGGATTAAATTGCATTATTCTACTAATTACTACCCATAAGGAAATGGCCTGGCTGAATCCACTAACAAAAATATGATTAGAATTTTAAAGAAGACTGTGATAGAAAACCATAGTAGCTGGCACTCAGTGTTACCAAATTCCCTTTGGGCCGATAGAGTCACACCCAAGTCTGCTATAGGAGTGTCACCATATACCCTTGTCTACGGTAAAGAAGCCATTCTTCCTCCCAATATCATGCTACCTTCTTCCCTAATAGCTCAAGAGTCTAGAGGGTCGGATGATGAAGTTTTGCAAATAAGGATAAATAATCTCCTAAAAGCAGAAGAGGCTATATCTAAAGCCAGAGAGCGCTTTAAGCAACAACAAGAGGTAAAAAAGAAATGGTTTGACAAACATAAGGCAGGGACAAAAGAGTTTGAAGTGGGAGATCTGGTTCTCAAGTGGGATCACCCCCACGATGAGAAAGGAAAGCATACTAAATTCCAACAGTTGTGGGTAGGCCCTTTTCAGATTGTGGCAAATCTTGGCCCTTCTACTTATAAGTTGCAAGATTTACAGGGGTGGGAGGAGAACTTACCAATAAATGGTTTGGTTCTCAAGCCTTATTTTTCCTGAGTTTCTTTGAGTTCTTCTATCTTGTATATAAATAATCTGTTTGGCTGTCTTTTGAGTCATGTTTTTCAGTTGGTTTTATTTTGAGTTTTCTTGATTTCAATAAAGGGAACGAGCCTGTGGTTGCATGGGGAACACCAATTTTTTTGGGAATGATAAACATTTTTGGGCATCAGACTGTGTGTTGCTGTTTTTTTAAAAGAACTTCTTCCAGTTTAGCAGTTTTCTTGAATAGCTCTGAGTGCATTGAAGTCCTGCTTAACCCCTATGAAATAAACCGGATTCGAAGAGTCTGGAGGACTATGTTGAGGCTCCATCCACATCACACTTAAAATGTTCTAAGGGGTGGCAGCAAAAGACCCATGGAAAGGAGCAAGGTGAACAGTATATTAAATATAAATGATCCCATGCCAAGAAACGAATGCCAAAAGGCAAATAAGAGTCAAAAAATTCTATGAAAGCATCATACATCAAAGAAAATGCTGAATCATAAGTACTAAATTGCTGAAAGTTCCTCTCCGTCCGTGAGCTGAAACATGAAGTACACCACTCACACAAAAGGACACTATGGGATAGAGGAGCCTGAATTAAAATTCAGAAAGAAAGGCATGCAGGAGGACTCATATGAAAAGGGACAAAAGTCCAAAAGCACAAAAAAGTGCTAAAGTGGCATGGGAATGAGGAACAAACGAATATTTCTGTTTACCATATGCTACAAACCTGTGGTGTCCAAGCTATCAGCTACCTGAAGACAAAATTAATAAATGAAATTCATCCTCTGGCCTCAACAGAGTTATCTAGACTTGAAAATCTTGATTTCCACTCTCCAAAATTGGACTATCATCAATGATTAAAGGTATACACTTCCGTCATTTTAGAAATCCAGATAGCTGGAATAATTCAATAGATGCATTTATTGTTAAACAGTCTGTCACTCGAAGAATAATCGCCCAGAGATCTAGGTTCACTAGGTAATTGCCAATTGTTGCAGCTGCAACTGTTTTCCCCAAATTTCTTAAATTTTGGTCCCCTCCTTATGATTTAGAGATCTTTTCAATTCATTTATCCGTGAATTTTCGGTCATGTTTTGATTTTAGATGATTTTAACGATTTACTTGCATCCCATCTCCGGAAGTTGTTTGTGTTTGAAGTGTGCCGCGGGTTGCAAATGTGAGTTTAATGTTTCTAATTGTTCTTTGATGGGCCGCTGTTTCGAAGGTGAAATGGATTTTGACCGCTGTTGAATTTTAAAGCTGTCTGAACACTTAATAATTTCCATTGACCGGGATTCATTTTGTTTAATCAAAATTCATAGCCTTTCCTCTTCCGTCTTTGTAGCTACAAAATCAACTAAGCACCCGAAGTCCAAAGTGCTCCAACTGCCGATGCGTCAGTCTTTTAGTCGCTTGCCCGTAACTTTTCTTCTTCCGCCGTTGCGGCTCCCAAAGTGATTAAGCTTCCGAAGTGTAAAACCTTCCGACTTTCAATGAAGACTTTTCCCGCCCACATTTCGCGTGTCTTTAGCTTTTTCTTTTCCGCCGTTGCGGCTGGGAAAAGCTTTCGTCTTCCGATGTCGAAACTTTTCCGACTTCTGATATGCCTAAAGTATTTCACAGTACCCATTCTTGTCAGAATCCACTGTTGCAGTTGTGAATGAGCTACCCTTCTGATGTAAGTATTTTGAGCCGGTGTCAATTTTTCTGTTTTCTGTCATGAATGATGTCTATTAAGGTTGTAAGTGAACGAGGTAGTGATGGCAGCGTTTGTTAAAATTCTTAGATCAAGGGGTGCACCTGGCCTTTTTCTTATGGATTAACCATTCCAGGTGTTCTAATTTAACGTTTAAAATTCCATTCCAATGAATGATGTACAGTAATTGATTCCAGGAAGAACTCAAGGGACTATTGGGGCGACCGTGGCGTGAAGGCGTAGCTTGACAGTTTTGTAAAAATCAAATCAAAACCGGAAGAGTCACAAGGGAGACAAGCGAAGGAAAAGACAAAATCAAAGCAACAAAAGCACAGATCTGAAAGGTCCAATAGTTACTCAGCTGATCATGAGCATACGAAGAAAATATGTAAGGAGGGATATGAAATGCTCGAGGAACCGAGGAGTCACACGTTTGGGGGAAATCCAAGCGGTCTGCTAATTTTGTTTAAATATCTGAACGTTAGAAGTTACAAGGACTTTTTCCCTAGAAAAACTTGTAAACCATTTTGCTTGTAAGAGGAACTATTTCGTTTTATAATCAGAAACTACAACTTTTGTCTGTTGGAGAAAACACAATGTGGAATGTATCAATGTGATTAAATGGGCAATGTTGAATATGAACTATTTCGTTTTCAGCTGTGCGTCATTCGCTGTAAGAGTGTTCTAATTTCTTGAACCTATGTTCTTGTCTGAATGTTCTTCAGTACCTTTATGATGTCTTTTCCACTATGAGTAATGAAAATTTTAACTATTGATGAGCTATCTTATCATATATACTTTTATTCATGTTTATATGTTTGGTTATAAGAACATCTATCTGTGATTTGCCATAACACATGAATAGGGGTGCATTACTCATGAATGAATACCTAGCTCTCTAGAGATAGTTTAGTTAGTATTTATTTTCTTGCATGATTTGGATGCTTGTGAGTTCTAAGACGAGAGGTAAGAACCCGTGCATCACATTGTGACTACTCTTTGCATCTTTATCACCTTGCGTTGTTAGGTAGGAACTTTCATATCATACTTAAGACAAAAATACACGATGGACCGGGCCACAATTGGTAAAACCTTTGTTTTTTTTACTTCGACTTACGGTAGCCGGACTGCAAACTGGATGGATTCCCCATACCAAACAGTCACAGGCTAGTTGGGAACGTTGACTGGGGAGAATCGCTTGCTGTTGTTGCCTGCGATTTTCCAGGACTCAACATGTGTGTAGGGAATAGAGTGATGGATCTAGATATATTCATCTTCACAATATTGAATAAAATTAGACTTGACATACTCAACACCATTATTATATATGAGGATCTCGAGATTTCTTCTAGACTCATTCTCAACCAAGGCTTTAAAAAACTTGAAGAGGTCAAAAACTTCATACTTATGCTTAAGGAAGTAAACCCAACAATATTTGGAAATTCATCCATGAAGGTTATGACATATGGATTGAATCATGGACATATGAGGAAAATGACTAGAAATTCCACTATTGATGAGCTCAATAGGTGTAGAGGTTCTCTCATGACTGACTCTCTTATACTTATGCTTTGGGTGTTTTCCTAGGATGAAACCCTGACATACTCCTTTGGAAAACTTAATATTTGGCAGCCCTATGACCATGTATTTGTCACACATATCTGAAAGGTATTTGTAATTTATATGGCCAAATATCTCACGCTAAATCTTGATGGATTCAAGAGCATGAGTGAAGAGATAAAAGGGGTTTTGGAAGGGCATGGAGTGTGAGAACTTGTACAATTTCAAACAGTGATCCAAAAAAACTTTAGCAATGACTCCACCATTCAAAATATCATAGATTTCAACATCACTGGTAGTAAAAAAAAAAAACTGTTAGGAGATCCAGTGCGGGTCATCTGATAGACTGACAAGAGATTAGCAGTAAGACCTAGGACATACAAAACGTTATTGAAGGAACCATGGTCAATATCTGTTTTACCCTTTCCCTTACTTTCAATTTCAGAGTTATCTCCCAACAAAATATTTGGACCATTTGAATCATCAAGAGAGGAGAAGGACTCTCTTTCCAAAACCATGTGCCGTGAAGCTCCAAAATCAATGATAAAGGAAGGAGATCTTACAGTTATTGCAACCAACGCATGAACTCTCTCCTTGTCTTCAGAACTAGATCCTCATTCCTTATTCTTTGCACCTTCAGGAAGAGATATGTTGTGTTTTTCCAAGATTCGAGTCAAAATATATATTTATTTATTCATGCAATATCTCTCAATATGAAATCACTTAACACATTATGCACACTTGCTCATTTCACCTTTAACTTTCTTCTTCTGGGAATTCTTCTTCTTGGAGTTGGAGGACTCCTCATGAGACTTGGAATTGTCTCATTTTTTATCAGGAGGCTTCTTAGTCTTCTTATTTCCTTTGGAATCCACCTTTGAATCTCTAGAAACCAAATATTGATATTTGGAAGGCTTGATGGTGCCCATCATGACCAATTTGTCTTTCTCTTGGGTCAAGGATTCCTTCAAATATGCTAATGAAGGAATATTCCAGGTTCGATATGTCAACTTTGTGGCATGGAAGGTCGAAACAAATACTGAGTAATCAAGGCCAAGATTTGAAAGTATGGCCAAGACAAGTTGTTCATCTTTCTTTTTGATACCACATTGTTTCAACTACAAAACCAGTGATTTGAACTTGGAGAAGTAGACTTACAGGGATTCGAAGATACTTGGACTTAGTGAAATAAACTCATTCTCTAATTGATTTTCCCTCATTTCATCTATCTTCCCAAATAAATTTTGAATCTTCTCCTATACTTCATTTAGTGATGTTAATCCATCAAGATGGAAAATAAAGGCTCTGGAAATGCTGAGACACAAGAGACCATACACGTCATCTCTCATATTGTGCCATTTAATATTATATGTTGCTGCATTAGGCTCAGCCTCAGTTTCCATGGTCGCTATGTAGAGGTATTTACTCGAAAAAATTTCCATTTGTTCCTTCCATTCGAAGTAGTTGAATCGAGTCAATATTACATTGTGAGATTAATCCATTCTTCAACAAATGTTCCCTTGAACAGATAGAATGTGCTCCCAATGAGTGATTTTGATCCATCAAAATAAATATAAGAGGAGAAAATCAATCTACCAAGTCTCTTATACCATGTGGAATTTAATCCCAAGCTTAGATCAATTGAACTCACAAAATTGCTTGAAAAACATGCATAGATTCACTCAAAATGGAGACTGAAAATCATGCCAACATAAAATTATTGAATGAGTTTACACCAGACAAAATTATGAAAAAATAGGTTGTCTAAATATATAATTACATCATATATTTGAATGCATAAAGATGCCATTCGAATCAACACAAAACTAGGCTTACAAAACTAGTCAAAATCCCCCATAGATGCAATAAACACTTTCCTAATATGTCAAGAATGTCATGAATAGGATGAATGAGTTGTTACAGCTGATAAGTGAAGGAAATTGGAAAAACTCATGCTTTTAGGAGAGAAAAATAAGGAGGGTGATTTGAGTAAAAAATAAGGCAGTTTCCTTAAAACTAGCTTTCACCTTTTTCCTTAAAATTTGTTGAAAAAGAAGGAAAATATAGATAAGGAAGGAATTCACACTTACTAAACTAAGTAGTGTGATGGGTTTTCATAATCTTATCTAGAACTATTCCAAATCACTCCTGGCGGAATTTTAGGAAAGTTTGGCCATAAAAATTGCAAGTGGATGCTAACTAACTAGTGTAGGTCCTAGGAATTTAACCAAAAATCTTAAATCTTATATCCTAAGAATGAGAATGGGTTTTCATTATTCTAACACCAATCATATATCGAAAGTGTGTGAACTTCCTCATGTATAGATGTTTTTTCATCACATCTGCAATATGCTCATCAATATCTATGTGGAGAACCTCCTACAATGAACAATCAAAATGCACGATATAACAAAATATTGGAGCACAAAAGATATTTCATTGATCACGGGCCACTTCAAGGGGGAAACATACTTTGAGCAAGCTCAATACAAAATAACTCTTTGATGCCTTCATTAGCCTCAACACATGCTTATATACTAATTCTAATCTAAACAACTATTACTCCACATGAATGTGGGATAATGCAACCTATTAACTAGACGACTTAACAACTATTACTTACTCCCCATGAATGTGGGATAATACATCATACTAATGGGATGAATTACAAATCATATGTGTCTGACAAAATATACCTACAAAATAAAGAGGGGGGTTGACACAGGTTCTTAACATCCCCTCCGTCTTAGAAAAAGCTTTGTCCTCAAAGATTTAGATGTGGAAACTACTGCTGAATCTAAAGGAGCAATTCCCATGTAGCATCCTCTGGTTGCATGTCATACCACTGAATTAAGACCTCTGTGATGGCCCAAGAGGAAAGCTGACGAGTGCGCTTATTGAGGATGGCATCTGGTTCCAAAATGATGGAGCCTTTTGTATCCAGCTCTAGTAAAACAGTTTGTGCTCTGATGTTGGAGCCAATCACTTTCTTGAGACAAGAGACATGAAAGATTGGGTGAATGCGAGAAGAAGGAGGAAGTTCCAATTTATAAGCAACATATCCAATCTTCTGAAGAACTTTATATGGCCCATAGAACTTTGGAGCCAGCTTCTGATGCCCTTTGAGTTTCAGGGAGGATTTCTTGTAATGCTGCAAACGAAGAAAAACCATATCACTGACTTGAAAAGTGCACTCAAAACGGTTTTGATCGGCTTGCTGCTTCATGCGATTTCGTGCCATGTGAAGATTCTCTTGCAAAATGTGAAGAATCTGATCACGGTTGCGCAGAACCATGTCAACTACCTAAACTGGTGAACTATGGGGGGTGTATGGAAGGAGCACTGGGGGTGCCTGCCCATAAACAACTTCATATGGAGTCATTTTATATGTAGTATGGTAGGAAGTATTGTACCACCATTCAGCGAGAGGGAGCGACTTTGCCCATTGATGTTGTTGTTCAGAGGTGAAGCAATGAAGATAAGTTTCCAAGCATTTGTTGGTGACTTTCGTTTGACCATCTGTTTGTGGGTGATATCCTGAACTCATTTTTAGTTTGGTTCCAGTGAGGAGAAAGAGTTCGGTCCAAAAATGACTTGTGAAAGTTGCATCACGGTCTGAGATAATGGAAGAAGGGATTCCATGAAGACGGAATATATGGTCCATGAAAATTTGTGCGACTGAGGAGGCAGTATATGGATGGATGAGAGCACAAAAATTACTATATTTGGAGAGTTGATCAACCACAACCAATATTACAGTCTTCCCTCCAGATTTAGGGAGCCCATCGATGAAATCCATCAAAATATCTGTCCAAATCCTTGTAGGGATGGGAAAGGGTTTGAGCAAGCTGGGGAGGAGTGTAGTTTCACCCTTGTGGCGTTTGCAGATATCACATTCAACAACCATATATTGAATTTCCCATTTCATTACCTTCCAAAATAAGTTACGTTGTGCCCGCTCATACGTTTTGAGGAACCCAAAGTGCCCTACCGCTGGAGAAGCATGGAGTTCAAAGAAGACATCTTGGTGAAGATCTGTGCTTTGGGGACGCACCAAGTGACCCTTATATCACAAAGAAGAACCATCCCAAGAGTAATGCGATACAAGAGAAGGATTATTGGCCAACTGTTGGATGATTTGAGATAAGTAAGAGTCATTGACATAGCCTTGCTGAACAGATTGTAATCAATTTGGAATAGGCATAGAAATAGCTGAAAGAGAAGCATGGTCATCAAATGTGTGGGAAAGAGCATCTGCCACAAGATTGTCCTTACCCTTCTTGTAAGTGATCTCATAGTCATAACCCATGAGTTTTCTAACCCATTTTTGTTGTGTTGGGGATGAGACTCATTGTTCTAGGAAATATTTTAGACTCTGGTGATCAGTCTTGATGCAGAAATGATTCCCTAAGAGGTATGGATGCCACTTCTGTATGGTATGCAAAATAGCCATCATTTCCTTCTCATATGTAGAGGCGGCTAAATTCTTACCAGATAGGGATTTGCTGGTGAATGCAATGGGATGTTCATCTTGGAGGAGGACAACACCAAGTCCATTGTTGCAAGCATCACTCTCAATAGTGAAGGGCTTGGAAAAATTAGGCATGGCTAGAACAGATGTGGTACACATAGCTTGTTGCAGTTTCTCAAATGCACACACAGTAGTAGGTGTCCATGCAAAAGCATACTTTCTCAGTAGAGTTGTTAATGGAGCTGCAATCTTCCCATAATCCTTGAAAAACTTGTGGTAGTAGCCAGTAAGTCCCAAAAATCCACGAAGGCTCTTCAAGGTCTGAGGAGGTGGCCAATTTTTCATGGCATCAATTTTGGCAGGATTGACACAAACCCCTTGTGCTGAAACAATATGCCCGAGATACTCTACTTCCTTCTTCCCAAAAACACATTTAGATTGTTTGGCACAGAGATGATGATCACAGAAAACTTGCAGTACAAGATCCATATGTTGGAGATGCTCAGCCCAAGTTTTACTATAGATGGGGATATCATCAAAGAAGACCAGAATGAAGTTTCACAAGTAGGGCCAAAATATTTTATTCATCAATGCCTGGAATGTGGAAGGGGCATTTGTGAGGCCAAATGGCATGACCAAAAATTCATAATGGCCATCATGTGTGCGGAAAGCTGTTTTAGGGATATCATCCTCATGGACTCGAATTTGGTGATACCCAGAACAAAGATCCAACTTGGAGAAAAAATGAGCACCATGGAGCTCATCCAGAAGCTCATTAACAACAGGAATTGGAAACTTATCCTTGATTGTGATGTGATTAAGTGCTCAAAATTTGATGCAAAGGTGCCATGACCCATCTTTTTTCCATACTAGAAGGATCGGTGAAGAGAAGGAACTAGTGCCAGGGAAAATAACACCTTGCTTGAGTAAGTTGTGAACAAGCATCTCAATTTCTTTCTTGTGGTGAAATGGGTAGCGTTAGGGCCTGATGTTGGGAGGGACACTTCTAGGAAGGAGCAGAATACAATGGTCTTCGGGTCGGGGAGGTGGCAATCCCGCTAGCTCAGCAAACACACATGCATATCGATCCAAAATTTGTTAGAGATCTAATGGAGTAGTTGAGACTGCTGCAGGTTGCATCTGAATGAAATGGACCTGAGTGATGACACCATGTGAACTTTTCTTAAGAAGCTTTTCCATATGATGTGAACTGATGAGGCTGAGAGACCCTGGTTGTAAGCCCTGCAATGTGTGTTTGGTACCATTGACTGAAAACTGCATCCAAAGTTCAGCAAAATCCCATAAAATGTGTCCAAGTGTGTGTAACCATTGAGCACCCAAAACCACATCACATCGGCCTAAGGGCAAGGAAAACATGTCAGAGCACAATTTATAATCCCCCATAGAGATGCTCACATTATGACACTTCCCTTTGCAAGGTAAGGTACCCCCATTGACAATCATGAATTCAAAGCTGGAGCAAGGATGGATGAAACAATCAGCCTGTTTGGTGATCCTCGGGTTAATGAAGTTGTGAGTGCTACCAGAATCAGTGACTATTGTAAGAGGGAGTTTTTTGAAGAACCCTCTAACTTGCATGGTTTGTGTGGTGGTGACTCTGGCTAAGGCATGGAGATATATATCTGGTTGGTCCTATGGGGTAGGAAGTTGTTGAATGTCATAATCATCATCTGTGGGATCCTGAGCATCATAAAAAAATTTAGGTGTGGGTGGAGAATCCACATCCAAGAGATAGAGCTTTTGCTTAACACATGCTATGTCCCAGGGTGAATTTCTCGTCACAATTATAACAAAGCCCTTTTTCCCGACGTTCTCGCATCTTTGCTTTAGACAAATGCTTGATAGGAGTGGTTCTAAGGGCTGGTGGATTTTGGGTTCTTTGAGGAACCATAGGTCTGAATGGAACAAGAGTGGATTTGGAGCATTGTTGAGCCTGGATCTTGTCCTCTGCTAGCTTAGCCAACCCGAGGGCTTCCATCATTGTGTTGGGGCAGAACATTTTAACCTCAGAGTGTATTGCATCATTTAGACCACTGATAAAACAAATGAGGTAGAATGCATCAGGCAATCCCTTTGTGTGATTGGTGAGTTTCTCAAATTCTGTCTGATACTCCCGCACAGTGCTAGTTTGGTGAAGTTTGGTGAGTGCTCCTGTGAATTCATCAAAAGCACTAGGACGAAATCACTGCAAGAGGAGTTGGGAAAAATCTATCCAGTTTGGCTCGTCATGAGCCTTAATGTACCAATGGAACCATTGAAGTGCTTCATGTTCCAAATGAAAGGATGCAAGGGGGGGAGTTTATTGACATGTGTTATGCAAACTGAAATATTGTTCTGTCCTATAAATCCATCCAGTCGGATCATCACCATTGAAACGAAGAAAATCCATCTTCGGGCCGCGGAAGTTGGTAAACGATGAGAACCCAATGTCTGCAGAAGACTTAGGCTGACG
The DNA here is from genome assembly GCA_001517045.1 of Pseudotsuga menziesii. Taxonomy (NCBI): domain Eukaryota; kingdom Viridiplantae; phylum Streptophyta; class Pinopsida; order Pinales; family Pinaceae; genus Pseudotsuga; species Pseudotsuga menziesii. Next base: position 253,051 of record LPNX010623134.1, on the reverse strand, counting down.
ACGGCTGTTCATGGGTGAATGCTGAACTTGGAAGCCGAGAATTTTTTGATATAGATCCTCAATTTTGGATTTGATGGTGGCAGTTATTCTTCCATTTGTTTATTTACTTCGGCGCGGCTGACAACCATAAGCAATTTTTTTTTTTATTATTTTTTTTTTAATTTTTTCAGGCAATGAGTATAAAAACAAAAATGGAGAGGGTTTTATAAAAGGTGATTTTTTATTTGGGAAAAATTTTAGGGGGGTAATTGGGGTTTTACGGGGTTTTGGACACTTTTTTAGGGACAAGAAGCAGAAAATGGGAATTTTAGAGGTGGGATGAAGGAATTGGAAAATTCAGTAGAGAGGGACAATGAAGTAGAAATTGAAAATGAACACTGTGGAAAAATTTGAAGGCAATTGGGTGAGAATCAGAGAAGTTATGACAAATTCTAAAAATTGACAAATGTGGAATTTCAGCCTGGAGGAAGTGAAATTGGGGATAAGGGCCTCAACGAAGGAATATGTAGAATGTTATAATGGGGGTGACAGTGAAATTTCAAGGAAAACAGAGCTAAATCAAGGAAGATATGGCTGAAAACCAGAAATTTATACTTTTTTTTTTGAAGAACTAATTTGTGGCGGATGCTAGAAGCTGCATTTTATCAACAGGAAATGGAGTAAATGATCTGTGACAATTCTGAAATTCTGTACGTTATCAACTATAAATAGAGATGGACCCCAGGTATATTCGGCTTCCTATGGCTGTCTTAGGCTTGAGCATTGGGGTAGTACCCCTCAATTCACGGCGCAGGTAAAACTGCTAACCGCTTGGCCAAAAATGACAGCTCTTTGGTTTTCCTCACGGATGGGAATCTAGTCAATCTCGTGGGGGTCGTTTCCCTTTTCACTTGGCAGGTCCTCTCAATGGCCAGCTACTTTGGGGTTCCTCTGGTACTCCTCATAATGAGTTTTAGGGCTATGCCCAAGTACTTCCCACAGTTAAGCGGATAGGGTTTAATCCTTGATCCGGGAATAATATTGCTGCAATAAGAAGAACAACTGTAAGGCGCATAGATCCAGGAAGCATGGCAGAAATTTTTTGTCCCGAAATGCCACCCAACGAGCCCAAGAAAGTATTGTGATACCAGATGTGGAGAACCTCTTGCAATGAACAATCAAAATGCACAATATAACAAAATATTGGAGCACAAAAGAGATTTTATTGATCACGGGCCACTTCAAGGGGGTAACCTCCTTTGAGCAAGCTCAATACAAAATAACTCTTCGATGCCTTCATTAGCCTCAACACATACTTATATACTAAGTCTAATATAAACAACTATTACTCCACATGAATGTGGGATAATGCAACCTATTAACTAGACGACTTAACAACTATTACTTACTCCCCATGAATGTGGGATAATACATCATACTAATGGGACGATTTACAAAGCATATGCGTCCAACAAAATATACCGACAAAATAAAGAGGGGGGTTGACACAGGTTCTTAACAAGATATGTATTAAAGTTTTACAATACCTTTCTGGCCCGTGTCTTGAATGAAGTGTCAATTCACTTCTATGTGTTTCAAATTGTCATGAAACACATGATTTTTAGAAATATTTATACAAATAAAGTTGTCACACCTGATCACTGTAGGTTCTATCTTTTCAACAAACAATCCTCCAAGTATCTTTCTCAGCCACACAACTTCTTTGCAAGTAGTACTAGTAGTGATGTATTTAACCTCCGAGGTGCTATGAGAAATTGAACCCTACTTTCTATTAGACCATGAAATCATAGCAAAAACCAAGCTGAAACAATATTCGAAAGTCCTGTTCCAATCAACAATTCTTCCACCCCAATTAGAATCAGTATGTCCAAGAAATAACACTCCTCCATTGGAGGCATACCCAAGTCCATAAGAAACTGTACCGCAGAGGTATCTCAAAATATGATTACTACAACCCAATTCCTGTGTCCAGGATCTGTCATGAAATGACTCAAAATGCTAACTGCATAGAAAATTTCTGGCCTCAAATCTATCAGGTACATCAATGATCCAATCAATTGTTTGTATAATGTGTGTCCACTAGATCTGATCTAGTCTCAATATCATGTAGTTTCCTCAAATTGGAATCCATTGGAGTATTTATGGATTTACAATCCACCATGCCAAATTTGTGTAGGATGACCACAATGTACTTCCCTTGAGATAAAAATATCTCATCATTCATTTTTCAAATATCAAGGCCTAGGAAGTAGTCCATAAGATCTATGTCTTTCATCAAAAACTTTGAGGTAAGCTCCCTCTTACACTCAACAATTAGTCTTTCCTCTCTAATGAGGAAAATATCATCCACATATAGGACTAGTACTAGAGGTTGGATCTCCACTACTTTAAAATGCAAGTTTGAATCTGCATCACTCTTCAAGAAACCTAGTTTTTGAAGATAACTCTCTATTATGGCATACCAAGCTCAAGGATATTGTCAAATCATACAGGTATTTATTCAACTTGCACACATGTTACTCTGTCCCATGTATCAAAAAACCCTTAGGATGCTCAATCAAAACCTCTTCCTCAACCTCACCATTGAGGAAGGTAGTCTTCACATCCATTTGGTGAAGCTTTCAGCCCAATACTGATGTAAGTGAAATAATAGATCTTATGGTGGTATACTTGGACAGTGTAGAAAAATTCTCCTCATAATCAATTCCCCCTTTCTGAGAAAATCCACGAGAAACAAACTGGTATTTGTACTTGTCCACACTACCATTTGCATCATTCTTTATCTTTTAAAGTCATCTAGAATTTACAACTTCCTTCCTCTTAGATATGTGAACAATATACCAAACATCATTCTTCATAATAGAATGAGATTCCTCTGTCATATCATCTTTCCACGCTTGCTTCTCTGCAGTCTCTTCATATTATGAAGTATATGAGTCACTAATGCTGCTCATCAATGCAAAATGCCATGAATACCTATAAGGATACTTATGCTCTCTAGAAGTTCCTACTGGTGCTCAATGTTTCTGAACATCTCTCAATGCATCTTGGATGCATGATGATCTCCTTTTTGTAGGAGGTTCATCAACCAGTTCAAGTGGTTCATCGATGACAGGTAGCTATGCATGTTGTTTTAGATTCTCACCCTGGAAATCAGAAAAGGAAGAATAATCATCATGATCCTTTGAGATAGGTGCCTCAACCTCCTCTATATTTGAATCACACTCAAGCTCTTTTGATTTCTTGAATGTTTCCTCCTCATGGAAAGTCACATCCTGACTAACCTCAACATGTCTCTCACCAGGTACATATATTTCAAATTTCTTGAAGGTCTCACTGTAGCCAAAAAAAATTCCATTCGTTCCTGAATGTTCCATCTTGGTTCTCTTTTCTTTCGATATGTGAATATACACAGGACATCCAAAAATGTGAAGATGTGATATGTCTTGTTTCTCACCAGTGAACACCTCTTCCAGTGTTTTCTTATCGAGGACTGCATGTGGACTTCTATCCTATATGTACAATGTTGTACTAGTAGCTTCTACCCACAAATAAACAAATAGATTCTGATCATGTAACATGGCTTTTGAAACCTCACAAACAATTATGTTCTTTCTCTCTACAACCCCATTCTATTGTGGGTTTCAAGGAATTGTTAATTGTCTACATATCCTTGCATCACTACAAAACTCATTAAACACATTTGATTCAAATTCTCCACCATTATCATACCTTAGGGAATGAATATGCCTACTTGTTTGATTATCAACTAAGGATTTATATTCTTGGAATTTACTGAAGGTTTCACTTTTGGATTTCATGAAGTAAATCCAGGCCTAATGGGAAAAATCAGCAATGAATAAAACATAGTAAAAATTCCCACTGAGGGATGGGGAAGACATGGGTCCACACACATATTAGTACACTAAATATAAGGTTCCTTTAGATATAGTATGCTTTATAGGAAACTTCTTTTTAAAATTCTTTCCTAAATCACAACCCCGATAAATAGTATCATGTACAAAATAAAAAATAGGCATAACTTTCACCATTCACTGCAAACTAGGTAATGCTCTTAAATGGAGGTGACCAGGCCTCCTATGCCACGAATCACATGGGATGATAGTATGATGTGTCATGGATGAAATAAGCTTTCCTGGGACCTTATAAATGCCTCCTTCTCAAACTCCAATAATAGTAGCAGTATCAATGTTCTGGTTCTTCGACGATAAGTATGCTTGATTATTGATGAAGATGACTTATAATCCTTTATCTTCAAGGATAGAAACAGAGAGTAGGTTCTTTTTCAATATAGGGACATAAATAATTTCCTCCACATGTAGTGTGTTTCCCAAACTTAGCTGGAAGGATGTTGATCCAACTCCTTGGATAGAGTATGTGGAATTGTCTCCCTATTTTACCATGCATGCAAATTGTTTCTCTTTTAGGTTGGAGATTGTGTCCTTGTATCCTAACATGTGCTCTGAAGAACTTGTAACAAACATAAAACAAGATAATAATTAGATAATTAGGTTAACTAAGTTAGGTTATGAAATGAGGTGTCTCCTCATTTCAAATGCCCAAGCCATATTTAAGGCAGGGCCACCATTGTAACATATCATCTCTTATCTTATCATTAATATATACTTGCCTTATGGCTTATCTCATTTACCAAGTTTTTTGGTAATATTATTTGTATGAGAGAATAAACATTAGGCTCATTTGGTATCAAAGCCTCGTTGGCTAGATCCTGGCCTTTGGCCATATTTTTGGCTTCTAGACATCACCCAGGGTTTCCCTGAATTTTTCGATTTCACATTATTTAGACCTTGTGTAGATTTGGGTTTCCCAAAAAAATACGACTTTGTCCTTAAAAAAATAAAAAATAAAAATAAAAAAAGGGTAAAAGTAACCCCCCCCCCCCCCCAAAAAAAAAAAAAAAAAAAAAAAAAAAAAAAGGGAAAAAAAACCCCCCCCCCCCCCCCACAAAACAAGAGAGTAAAAAAAAAAGTGAAAAAAAGGTAAAAACAAGAAAAAACTAAAAGAACGAGGAAAAAAAAAAGGGAAAGAAAAAAAAGGTTAAAAAAGAAAAGTTAAGAAAAAGAAAAGATAAAAGTAAAAGGAAAAAAAAGAGAGAGGGTAAAAGTGAAACCACACTTGGTTTCTTAAAGTGGGTTTGATTTTTAATATAAAAATGCATAATAATTATTAGTAAAGAGCAAGTGAAATTTGAACTTGGGTGGGGAATATAACACTCATTCCTCCCAACCACCCAATCTACTCACATTTTACAAAAATTAAGGGAAATAAAATATCAAAAAGGTGCATAATAATTGATACTAAAAAGAAAGTGAGATTGAACTTAGGTGGGGAAGTCAAAGGAAAACAAAATCGAAAAAAATCGAAGACCATCATCATCTAGTGTGGAAGAAACCGGAGATCATGGAATCTGGTTTGCAACTACAAATAGAGAAATTAGAAGCCAAGTTAAAGCGTTATCGAAGAGACAATGAAGAATTACGAGACACAAATACGAACTCGGAAGTAATAATTAAAATACATGAGATGCAAAAGAGCTCAAGGAACAAAAAATTTCTGATCAGAAAAATCATATAGAAAAATTGTCTGCCCAAATTGAGAAATTAAAAAGCGAAAATGATTTTAATCAGAGATTGGAAAATCAAGATATAAAGAAAGAAATAAATGATTATGAAGTGGAAATAAAATGATTGAACACAATCGTTAGCGACAAGGATGAAGAACTAATGCAGATATGACATAAATTAGAAAATCAAGAGTCAATGATCAACCAGTATCGACAACAGATAAAAGTTCTTCAACAACAAAATGACGAATCTAAAAAGACTCATAAGTCGGAGATCGCAAAAAGTAATAAAACACTATCCAACAATTCTGAAGAAATTTTCATATTAAGGAATCATAACAAAACACTAGTCACAAAAATTAAGAAGTTGAAAAATAGTCAGAAGACAGAACAATCTATGGAAGACATTGAAGGGAAACTTCTAGAAAATCAGGAAGAAAATGATTGCATCAGAAGTCATAACAAAGATCTTAAGGAACAACTTAAGAAGTCTGAATATGAAAGAAAAGCGCAAGTAGAAGTGATTAAGAAGTTTCAAAATGATTACATGCAATTGGAAAACAAGTTGGAAAAGATACAGAAGGAAACCTTAAAACCTCAAGGGACGAAAAATACAACTTCCAACTCAAAAGATGACACTCATAAAAGAAAATGACATTGTGAAAATTCCCTATCGACACCCCAACCATAAAAACCAAAACTCTAAGAAGTGGGAAATGTCGAAAGATAATGATACTAATATGATCAAAGCTCCTAACTACAGATTAGTCGAAAATCCCAACAGTCAACAACAAATCAATTTAGGATGGATTGACCCATCCACATATCAAAATTTATGCTCTACACTTAGCAGTTTGTATTGACATGTTTCTTCAGCCACGACATCACAAAGAACGACGCAACAACATTATAAGGATTTGATGACAAAGACTTTCTAAGAGAGTGGTAATGTAACAAACATAAAATAAGATAATCATTAAATAATTAGGTTAACTAAGTTAGGTTATGAAATGAGGTGTCTCCTCATTTCAAATTCCCAAGCCATATTTAAGGTAGGGCCACTATTGTAACATATCATCTCTTATCTTATCATTAATATATACTTGCCTTATGGCTTATCTCATTTACCAAGTTTTTTGGTAATATTATTTGTATGAGCGAATAAATATTCGGCTTAGCACCACTGTCAATCAACCATGTATTGGTATGTATATTCCAAAAGATATATTTTATTTATTAAATTGATGCTTTTTACAAGGAGTACAACGTGGATTTATAAAAATCAAGGGTCACAATTAAATGATGTGACCTATCAAGCCATTCATTAATACATAACAAATTACTAACTAAGTTACTAAACTATTTATTTTTATTACAAGTCATCCCTCTGTGGAATACTTCGCCCATGAATTATTGGTAAGGATTGGTGCTTCAGACAAAAATATTCATTTTCCCATGTAGCTTCATCATCTGGTAAGTTTCTCCACTTGATAAGGTATTCATTGATTGATCTGGAGTGAAGTGTTCTAGTTTTAATTTCTAAAATGTATTCTAGTTATAGCACTAATTTTCCTTCATCATCTAACATATGCAATTCAGTTTGTATGTGAGTGGTTGAGCCCAGTTTCTTCTTTAGGCATGGAACATGGAAGACATCATGTATTCTTCCTTTATTTGGGATGTCTAGATAATAGGCCACTTGTCCCACTCGCTTTCGAACTTGATATGGGCCATAGAACTTGGGCGCAAGTTTATGATTTTTGGAATTTTTTAGTAATTTTTTTGTATGGTTGAAGGTGAACAATCACCTAATCGCCCACTTCAAATTCTCGATTGGTTATTTTTAAGCCTGCTTGTTGTTTCATGTGATTTATTGCTTGCTCGAGATGGTTCTTGAAAATGCGGATGACCTCATCGAATGTCTCTAGGTAATCGCTTGCTGCTGGAACTTTGAAATTCTTGATGACATATTCTCTTACTGTAGGAGGTGAATACTCATATATGGCTTCAAAAGGTGACATTTTTGTTGATGTATGATATGTACTATTGTACCACCATTTTGTAGGTGTATCCATTATATCCATTGAGTTTGTCGGTTGTTCACAAAATTCCTCAGGTATCCTTCAAGGAATTTGTTTACTACTTCAGTTTACCCATCTATCTCTGGGTGGTATGAGATACTCATAATTAATTAAGTCCCAACTTGGTGTAACAATTATTTCCAGAATTTGATGGTAAATTTGGTGTCCCTACCACTAACAATAACCTTGGGAAACCCATGGATCTTAAATATATTCTTTACATGACTATCTACAACTTGGATTTTGTTTTGCTTTGGATGAAATACTAATGAAATGAGCATATTTTCTTAATCTATCAATGAATACAAATATACTATCCTTTCCTTCTAATATAGGAAGGTTGGTGATAAAATCCATGGATACCTCAGAGCATTTTTAGGCTGGAATTTGAAGACGTTGTAGGAGACCAAGAGAATCCACCCTTTCAAACTTCTTCCTTTGACAAGTATCACATTCAACCACACATTTATGGATATCAATATTCATTCCATTACAAAAAAAGGATTGGCATATATTGTGGTATGTTTTAAAGAAACCAATATGGCCCGTTAGTGGGGATTCATGGTTCTCTTTTTTTACTTGAGTTTTGAATTTTGATGAACTGGGTAAATATATTCTTTGTTTGTACCATAATATGTCTTTTTCCCATGAATATTTTGAGTTTTTTTCTTTTTTGTTTTCAACTTATTCAATTAACTTCCTTGTCTCTGGGTCTTTCACATACTCAATTTGGACTTTTGAAATCCATTCAGGAACAACTATGGATATGGAACATAGTGCGGCATCATTGTCATGTTTTCTTGATAAGATGTATGCAACCCTATTATCCTTACCTTTTATATACAAAATTATGAAATCAAAGACTTGGATTTTTCTTATCCATTTATGTTGTTCAGGAGAGATATTTTTTTGAGTTAGAAAATACTTCAGGCTATTGTGGTCTATTTTAACAAGAAAATTCCCCTGAACAAATATTGCTTCCATTTAACAAGGGCATGCATTATTTCCAACATTTCCTTGTCGTATGTGGATTTTGTTTGCTCACTTGGATTTAACTTTTGGCTTTCGAAAGAAATGGGATGCTTATCTTGCATGAGAACATCTCCTAAGATTTTCCTTAAAGCATCACATTCAAGGATGGATGTCTTCATAAAATCATGTGCTTCAACATTGGTGTGGATGCCATTAGGGTTTTTAATTATTCAAAACATGCTTTTGCATCCTTATCCCATCTAAAAGAATCTTTTTTTAATAGTGGTGTTAGGGGTTCTACAATTTCGCAGTAGTTGTCAACAAATATTCTATAATAACCGGTTAGACCTAGAAACCCTCTTAATGATGTAATTGAATTGGGGGGCGACCACTTTATGATTGCCATAATTTTTTGGGATCGACCATAATGTCATCTGCTAAAACAATGTCCCAAAAAATTATATTTCTTTTTTCTTGAAACTACATTTTGATTTGTTATCATAAAATTTGTTTTCATTTGGAAGCTTCAATATTGTTTCTACATGCTTGAGGTGTGAGTTACAATTTTTACTATCCTTAGGCACGGGGGCTTCACTTGTTGACAAATATACTATCATGTTAGTTCATATTGTGGGTTTTAAAATTATAAAAAATCAAACCAATATATTGCAGGCGTTGGGGGGATGAGGGGTTTAAGGTGGGGTTGGGTAGGGTGGTTTATAAGGATTGAGCTATAAAAAGGGGTGGGGAGGAGGTTTTAAGTATTGGGAGGGGGTTTCAACAAAAAGAGTTTGGGTCAATATCTCTTGAAATTAAGGGTATTCTTTAATATCCCACGATCACACATGCTATGTGAGAGGTTCACTAAGTGAAGTCCACGTGTCCTTAGGTAAGGTAAAAAACAGTCATTCATTACTACTTGAAATGTTGCTAGGGTGTTGGATAATCCAAACGACATCACTCAAAATTCATATAAACCTTCCTGGGTGCAAAAAGTTGTTTTGGGGACATCTTGTTCTCGAATATGGATTTTGTAATTTCTCGATTTTAAGTCTATTTTAAAAAATACTTTGCAACATGTATCCCATCCAACAGGTCGTCAACAAAGGGAATGGATAGTTTATTTGTTATGGTGAATTTGTTTAATGATTGATAATCAATGCAAATACTATATGATCCATCTTCTTTCCTAACGAGTATGATTGGTGTAGAGAAAGGACTCTTACTACGTGTGATTATTCCAACGTCTAATAGTTCTTACACCAAACGTTCTCTCTCATATTTTTTCCTGTGAGATTGTCTGTATGACATTTTTCTAATTGGAGCTGATCTTGGCATCATCTCGATGATGTGATCCATAGAATGTGGGGCTGGGATACCATGAGGAGGGTTTTGGAAGATGTCACTATGTTCCCCCAGGAGTTTTTTTAATTCATGTGGATCAATATTTTGTCTTTCTCTACTTGTCCTTTCCATAGAATAATAGTGTAAGAAGAAATCTTGAGCTCCCTTTTTTATAATATTTTCCATTTGATTGCATGAGACAATTTGGGGAGGGTGGAATTTAATACTGTAAGGCTTATATTTCCTCCCATTTTCATAGAACCTTATAAATTGTTCTCGTAAGTTTAATCTAACTGTCCCTAGTGTTTCGAACCATTGTGCACCTAAATAAATGTCAACCCCTCCGATTGTGATAGAATACAATGACCATATTATCTTGTAGTACTTTATATATAGTTATACTTTATGGAATTTACCATCGCATGGTGTGGTCTTGTTTCATGGTATCGATACTTGGAAGCTAGAGGTATGGTAGATGAATATGTTTAACTATTTTGCTACCCTAGATTCTATGAATTTGTGTGTACTCCCACTATTAACCAACATTGTCACCTTAGTGTTGTTGATATTGAAAAACAATTTGAGGGTTTAGGGTTGAGAGATACCTATTATTGCACCCACTGAGAGCATTGGTGTGATGTTATCCTCCTCTTTGTCAATCTCATCACTATATGACTCTGTGTTGGAGGAAGGTGTGTCACTGGATTCTTCATCATTATTGTCACTAGTATTTATTTTTTTGCAGAAGAATAGATCCTTATTTTGACACTTATGTCATGGATGCCAATTAGGGGCATTACATTTATGTCATGAATTATCGTCCTTTTTCCCATTTTCTATTAGGTGGGGTGGTATATAAACCGAAAAATATTGTGATTTTTGCTTTTATTCAATTAATTGTTCTTTTTTATAGGCATGTTCCATGTCTTTCACATGTAATAATTCATCCTGCTTTGAATACTCTATTTCAGCCCACCAATGGAAGTTTGTAGGAGTTGTTCTTCAGTTATATCTTGGACACGAGTTGCTAGGACCAATATATTGCTAAAATATTCATCCATGGTTCCTTCTTGTTGTAAATGAGTGAGTTTTCTGTATATTTTGACTTCTTCCATGTCTGGAAATAGTTTAAAGAAATTTTCTTGAAGGTGTCCTAGTATCTAACTAGTATTCCCCCTTCATTGTTGAGTCCCATCATAAGAACTAGTCATAAGTGGTTTTATCCGTGTACGTTGTTGCAACATTCAATTTGTTGTTGTCTCCATATATATTGTGCATTTCAAAATATTTTTCTATTTTGTTTATCTATCGAATCCCATCTCGTTTATTTTCTCCATCGAACCTTGGCAAATAAATATTGACTTTGTGAATGACTATGTGAGTTGTGCTTATATGTGAGTTATTGTCTCCTTCAACTTGGTCTCTTAGTGACTGAATTTTGAGCTTTAGGTTGTGAATTTCCTCATCTTTTTGCTCAAGATTTTCCAGTATCTTCTAACTTTATGGATGCATCCTTGTTCTCTGGAGGATTTCTCTCTGTATTTCTTGTATTCATCTTGTTGAGATTTAGATTTGAGAATACATAGGTATTAAAATATTATTTTATAATAATAATAATAATTTATTATTAATAATGATAATAATAAATTTATTATAAAATTTTATTAGTTCTTTTTTTTTAAATCTATAAGTGTTAATATTTTTTAATATTATATATATTATGTTTTTTTTGGAAGGAATATAAGGAGGCAATGAGGAGCACAGGGTGGTGGGAAATAATGTGGGAAGGAGCAATGAGGAGGTGCAGAGGGAGAAACAAGAAGTGAACAAAGTAGAGGAGCAGTCGAGGGCAATGTAAGCAGAGGAGAGTATTAGGTGAGTGTGGAAAGAGATGGGAGGAGAGGAGCATGGGAGTGGGAGTATGATGGGGAGGTCAGGAAGGGAAGACATTGGAGCATGGGTGATTGTGATGGATGTGTGGATTAAGCAAATAAAGAGATGTGTAGATGGGTGCATTGGTGGGGTTGTTGATGTGGACCGATGTGGAGCAGTGAGTGAAGGCACAGTTTGGAGGGAACGTGGTGTGGTGTTGAGTGGTGAATGGATTTCAATGTGTGGGTGTAGGGATGGATGCTTATCAATGAGGAGTGAGGGTTTGTGTGGGATGATGCAAGAAGGAAAAAATGAGAGTATGAGGAGTTGGGAATGGTGGAGGCATTATGTTTTGAGGAAGAACATAGGTGTGAGTGGAGGGTTGGGAGTTGAATGTGGAGAAAAAGGTGGAGGAGAACAATGGAATGGAAACTGATGTGAAGAACTTGAGGAGAGAAAACCAACGAACCGACAACTCTGATACCAACTTGGAATGTATATTACAAAAGATATATTTTATTTTTTGAATTGATTCTTTTTACAAGGAGTACAACATGTATTTATACAAATCAAGGGTCACAATTAAATCATGTGACCTATCAATTTGTTCATTAATAAATAAAAAAATACTAAGTAATTTACTAAACTATTTAGTTTTATTGATACATGTATATTCTCCCATGATGAGAGATCTGGACAAAGAAGAGATGAGATAATACTCCCTCCTAGTCTCTTTCTCTTTGGGTGCATCTTCTTTGGAAGTTTATTCTATGGAAGTGGAAGCATGGAATCTTCCTTCTCTTCTTTTCCTCGCATGACAATCCCATACAAGGTGTCCCAAATTTTTACAATAAAAGAATAGAAGCTTTTATTTCAAAAACTTTACTGATATCTTTCTTGTTTGCAAAAAAGGAATTCTTGGGAGCGAATGGCTTCCTCCCTTTCTTGGTTCTAGCTGTGAGATAAATATTCTCCTCCATAGTGTTCACAATGTTTTTGTGGATGCACCCTTCTTATTGAATGCAATAATGCTGAAGTATTTCGAAGTTGGTTTGTTCTTCTCTTCCATTTACCAAAGAAAGAAAGGTCTCACATGAGGAAGGGAGTCTATTGATGGAGGTTTGAAGAAGGTCATACTCATTCATCTCCACATTGATGGTTGCAGTTTGATCCTTCATCCATGAAATCGTTGTGAAGAAGGAATACATGATCTCATCTCTTTCCATATTCATGTTGCACAACTTGTTCTTCAAAGCCATCTTTTGAGTAAGTTCCTTCTTTTCATAAAGACTCGTGAGTGTACTGTCACACTCCATTTCCATCTTCAATGGTGTGATCAGTGGCATCAGGTTGTCCTTCAAAGAGTCATACATGATCCTTTTTTCCTTTGCTCGATTCTTCTTGTAATTGTTTCTTCTTCTATTTGTAGTGGGATCTTCGATCACAGTGGTGACAGAGGAATCAAGATCTTGCTCTTCAAGAATGTTGATCACTCTTTCCTTCCATGTGTTGAATTTCGATGTGCCTTCAAGTCGGTCTTCCGATCAGATGAATATTGATTCCATTTCTTTAATCTCTTTTCTCAATGCTTCAATATCTGCATAGGTTGAGAATGTTTGCAAAAACCTAAGCTCTTGCACGCCCTTTCTATGATATCATGTCAATGTTTGAGAAAAAAATGAATATACTTGTGTTGATGTATTTGTAACATCGAAATGTATTCACTTGTATATTTTATGTATTGTACCCTAATGTTTATTTCGAGAAGTATCTATAATGTAGTTGAGTCATGTCATGCCCCGATGTTCCTATTGGGAGATTCAATAATGTAAAAAAGTCATGTAAAGTCATTGAGGTTAACTCTCCATTGTAATTTGGGGCAATAGTCCCCACAATTATGTCAAGGTTAACCCTCCTTGTTGATTGGAGGGAAAATCCCCACATTTGTGGTGCACTAGAGTTATAAGACTCTCCTAGAGATGTCATCCCTAGTAAGTAATTGTTAAGTGGGGCCGACATGTTGAAGTGGAAAGTAAGTGAATGAAAGAATATAAATAGAGAGTGAGCCTCTCTATTTATCACACACACTCACTCATTGGGGTGCATGAGTGAGAGAGGAGAAACGCTCTCCAGTGTGAGAGAGAAAACAAGCTATTGGAGATCATCTTTATGTTTTTGGGTTTTACTGCTGCCATTGGTGTTCATTCTATCTCTGAGGAAGTTGCGGGGTTTTCTCCTTTATGGTTTCCCCAAGGAAAATTATTTGTGTCTCTTGTATCTTGTGTTTATTTTTGTGCATGTTATTCTCTTAGATAAGATCCTAATATCATATTGCTTAAATGATAAAAATCTAACCATTAGAGGAAATTTGGGGTCTAAAATGGGCCTTATAAGAAAATGCACCAACAATAAATTTTTTGAGTTGGAATTCAAGAACCAATAGAATTTCAATAAAATGAGTCAACCATAATGGTTGAACTAACATATTTGTCATAAAAGAAAACTACTTTTTTTGTTCGTATTTCCGACATATCTCCCTGTGTTTTTACTCAAATTTCAAGCGGGAGAGATCGTTGGATGCGGAATGTCGCCATCACATTTTTTCAATTATTTCTTGTTTTTGGGGTAGCGAGGTATGTCAAAATTATGTAGTGTGGGTACTCATTGGATGCGGAATTAAATTCCGCATCTAATGAGCTCTCCTACTCAGAATTTGAGTAAACGCATAGGGAGATATGTCAAAAATACGAACACAAAAGTAGTTTTTTTCATTCTTCCTCCAAAATTATTAACTATTATTCTATTATTTTAACTATTATTTTATTATTTTCCTTGGGAGGCCCATTTTAGACCTCAAATTTCCTCTAATGATGGTATTAGAGCTAACTTGAGAAGAAGACACTGTGTAGCTACAGAAGCTAGGGCTTCTTACTTTTTGGGTCTCTCTCCATAATCCATCAAAAAAATGATTCTGGGATAACTCTCCATTGAAGGGCGCATCTTTCTGTCGAAGCGGAATTTGATTTCGGGCATTTTCAGTTTTTGGTGTGAGAAATTAGGGATTTTCTTAGAAGAGGAATTTTTGAGTGAGCCTAGCATAGGATTTCTCTCCTCATCAAAATCAAAGTTTAGAGACCTGGGTCATGATTTTTGGTTGGGTGAAACTCCGTGAAATTCAAACCCTAGTTTGACCCCGGGCTGAAAAAACCCTAAATACTAAAACTGATAAGTTTT
The DNA here is from genome assembly GCA_001517045.1 of Pseudotsuga menziesii. Taxonomy (NCBI): domain Eukaryota; kingdom Viridiplantae; phylum Streptophyta; class Pinopsida; order Pinales; family Pinaceae; genus Pseudotsuga; species Pseudotsuga menziesii. The sequence continues at coordinate 237,943 of LPNX010623134.1, read as the reverse complement.
GGTACATTCGCTATATCTTGGGATTACATACATCTCAGGGGCCGAAAATTTCACAGGTCGAATATAAATGCCTGATGTACACTATGTCCACGTTTTAGCCTCAGTTTCACTATATTCTAGGAGATATGATTCGTCCAAGTTAGGGTTCTAGCCTCTTCCAAGATTCATTCCTAAATAGGACACCTGGGGAAAATTGCTATATCTCGGGTACCAATGTCCAAATTAGTTTTATCAAGATGTTACAGAAAGGGAATGGACTTTAATTTCTGTGGTAGAATTTTTAGACCCCGAAGATGAAACAGTGACACATGGTATTCTGTACAACTTCTCTATGTTGAACAGTCCTAAAACATGTCACCTTGAGAAAACACTCATAAGTCCCAATTGGTGAAACCAATTCTTATGAAACCTATGGTGTTAGTACAAGGATAGACGAAGATACCTGATTACGAAATTTCAGATAAAGAGGAGTAGTAATTTCAGAGATAACACAGAAATAGTATCAGGCATTTCTGCAGAAGAAATTGGTAAACTAAGGCTTCCTTTTCTGCGAGCTTCCCTCCACTGTTTTCAGAAAAGGAGTACATTGGAAAACTATCATTGAAGAGGTATATCTTTCTATATAATCATATATGACATATTTCAAATTTTTAAAAATAGGGTTTCTCTGAGAAACCGTAGATCAGCCAGCTCCGGAACCAGGACAGACACCTCAAATCGGTAAGATCTAATCTTTTGCTATTTTCATTTGAGGTTCTCATTTCAAAGTGATCTATAACATCATCTTGATGATAAGATTGGTGAAGTTGACAAGTTCCAATAATGGAAGTATATGATCTCTCTGAAGAAAATGAATTGGACACCTACATAAGTAGAGAGGTTCCAGTTCCAGAGGGAGATGGGGCTAAAAGCCTTACACAAGAAGAACTTGGTCAAGGCCAAGAAGATCATTGTTGATTCAATCACAGATCACCTTATACCACAAGTGTCTTCCATAAAAATACCTACAGAGATATTTGATTCCTTGACCAAGATATTTAAAGGGAAGAATATAAATTAGAAGATGACTTCGAGGAACCAGTTGAAGAATGTGAATATCTAGAATGTTGAGACCCTACATTCATACTTTACAAGGGTCTCTCAAATCAAATAACAACCTAAAGCAGTAGAAGAAGAAGTGGAGAATGTAGAAGTGGTGATAACCACCTTGAATGGCCTCCCAGGATGATGGGATTCATTCATTCAAGGAATGTGTTCCAGAAGGAAGTGATTTCTTTCAGCAAACTCTGGAAAGAGCGTACAAAAGAAGAAGCTCGACTCATAATAAGAGAAGAGCAAAGGGGAGCAACTAAATATCAAGCTCTCACGATTGAAAGAAGATCCCTCAAGTGATGAGGAATATGAAGGACTCAATTATTGAAGAGCCTCTTACCCATCTTCAGCATTTGGATAAGAAATGATGATGTCATGAATGAAGAAGATGATGAAGCGGAAGGCTCAAGAAGGAGTCTACCCATGAAACAAATAAAGATAAGTATTCAATCATCATTTCATGATATTGTTTTGTTATGAATTTGTTTATATTCAGTTAATGCATTATGCATGATAGAATGTTTGCATTAATGATAGTATACTACTAATACACATGTGATGGGTAAGTAGCTCATGGTGCTATACAACTCTCCATTGCTACTTATCTAGAATGAAACCTCTTTGTTGACATATTGGATTAGTGCACAATCTCAATGTTGTCCTGGTAGAGATGGAAGGCATCTAGAAAACTTTCTATGAGATATGGATGAATGTTGTATCAGCTAAAATAGTTGCATGATCATGTATTTATGCATAAGAACTTTCCATTATGAGTATGCCTTATGAAATGTTTCTAACCATACAACTAATGCATTTGACTTGTAGGAATGATCACGTACAATCACCTATAAGCAAAGAAGGATTGGACTTGTTCTGAAGAACAAGTGACGACGGTTCAAGAAAGAATCCAAGATGAAGAATAATATGATGATACTTTCAAAGAAGAGATATCATACACAGTGCAGTTATGTAACACTATTGAGCGACATCATTGATGAAGAACCTTCCAAGAAGTAGCTAAGAAGAAAGGGAAGGAGTGTACCAGTTAAAGAAGAATGATTTCTAGAATGCAGTATTGAGACCTGAAGAGAAGTTCGTAGTTCCATCATGCAGTAGATGGAAACATCATGGGATACAAGGAAAGATTTGTAGCACGAGGCTTCTCACAGAAAGAAGGCATAAACTACAAAGAAGTTAAGATACATGACAGGTAGAATCATGTGTGCAAATGAAATAAGGCCTTGTATGAGCTTAGAAGACACCCATGGGATAACACATACATGATGAGCTTGATGAAGATCTTAACCTTTGCTACAAGGTTGAAGATGAAAGACTATAGAGGATGACAAGCTCACAGATGGGTGCGACAAGAAGTTTTGAAAAGGTTCAAGATAGAGGATCTTGGTATGCAGTGACCCTAGATGGATACATAGAATATTAGTAGCATAGGAAGCTACTTGTCACTCCAGTACATAATGTTTCAGTGCATAGAGTATGAAAGACAAAGGGAGAATGATGCTCCGCTTCAGAGGGAGTGACAATAGAATATCCCGAGTTTTGACATGGTACAATAGGATGGATAGCTTACTGATGTCTCTAGGATTTATTGAGAGTAAATCAGATTCCAAAATTTGCTTCAAGGTTGAAGGCGGAAGACTAGTGATGCTCCTATTACATGTCAATGACTTCTTCCTAATAGGAAAAGAGGAACTCATTAGAGATTCTAGAAGGAGACTTGCTACCGAGTTTGAGATGAAGGAATTGCGGATGATGCACTACTTTCTAGGCATGGGGGTGTGGCAGAATGCGTATGGAATCTCCTTGGGACAAGGGAAGTATGTAGTGGATATCCTGAAAAGGTCTAAGATGATGGACTGGAAGGCCATGACGACACCTATAGCATTGAACTTGAACTTATTGAGTGTTTCTTCATCAGATTCAATTGATGCCATGATGTATCATCAGATGATTTGTTCCTTGATGTATCTGATGAATACAAGACCATATATTTTCTTTATTGTGAACACCTTGGGCACTTCTAGCATGTATGTGGGATGTGTTCCCCACATGGATGGATATAAGTGTTGAGCCCTTCTAGCATGGATGCGAGATGTGTACCCCACATGGCTGGATATAAGTGCTGAGCCCTTCTGACATGGTTCTTGGATGTGTTCCTCCCATGGTTAGATATAAGTCCTGGACCCTTCTGACATGGTTCTTGGATGTGTTCCTCCCATGGTCAGATATAAGTGCTGAGCCTTTCCGATATGGTTCTTGGATGTGTTCCTCCCATGATCGGATGTGAGTGTTAAGCCTTTCTGATATGGTTCTTGGATGTGTTCCTCCCATGATCGGATGTGAGTGATGGGCCTTTCTGACATGGTTCTTGGATGTGTTCCTCCCATGGTAATATGTGAGTGCTGGGCATGCCTTTCTGACATGGTTGTTGGATTTGTTCCTCTCATTTTCAGATGTAAGTGCTGGGTGGGCCATTCTGACTTAGGGTCAGATATAAGCAGTGAAGAAGACCTACATGGAGGCTAGGCCTACAATCAGCATGAAAAAGGGCTGGATTTTTAGAACTTCCTATGACAAGAAGAATCGAGAGATAGAACCAGTGATGATCCAGATCTAGTAGTGAAGATGACTTGAAGATGAAGACAACTTTAAGATGAACATGACTTGAAGATGAAGACAACTTTAAGATGAACATGACTTGAAGATGAAGATGACGAGACCTTGATGATGATCCAGTGGATATAGAGAAAAATACCTGTGCTAATAAATTGTGTCAAGAGATACCTACCTAGTTAAGAGGGAGTGTTGATGTATTTATAAATTCCGAATGTATTCACTTGTATATTTTATGTATTGTACCCCGATGTTTATTCTGGGAAGTATCTGTAATGTAATTGAGTCATCTCATGCCTCGATGTTCCTATCCGGAGATTCAATAATGTAAACAAGTCATGTAAAGTCATTGAGGTTAACCCTCCATTGTAAGTCGGGGAAATAGTCCCCACAATTGGGTCAAGGTTAACCCTCCTTGTTGATCGGAGGGAAAAGTCCCCACAGTTGTGGGGCACTAGGGTTATTAGAATCTCCTAGAGATTTCGGCGCTAGTAATTAATTGTTAAGTGGGGCCGACATGTTGAAGTGGACATTGAGTGAATGAAAGAATATAAATAGAGAGTGAGCCTCACTATTTATCACACACAGTCACTCATTGGGGTGCATGAGTGAGAGAGGATAATCTCTCTCAAGTGAGAGAGAGGGAACAAGCTATTGGAGATCACCTTTATGTTTCCGGGTTTTACTGCTGCTATTGGTGCTCATTCTATCTATGATGAAGTTACAGGGTTTTCTCCTTTACGGTTTCCCCGAGGAAACTTATTTGTGTCTCTTGTCCGTTATGTTTATTGTTGTGCATGTTATTCTCTCAGATAAGATCCTAAGATCATATTGCTTAAATGATAAAAATGTAACAACTTGAACTTTAAAAATGTTCATAAAAAAATCCAGTGCATGTAAATCTCATAAAAAATTCAAGCACGCACAAATGATTCAATCCATAATATACAAGATGTACCCTGAGAAAATCCTCCTAATATGGAGGATGGAAAACCCAAAAATCCTTTGAGTATGATAGATAATTGCAGAGAATTATTTTACAACACTTGCATATTTCCCGATAGGAGATATTAAAGAAGAACTAGGAAATAAAGATTGTTCAAAACACTGTCACATCCTTTCCAAATGCATAGCACTCTAATAACAAGCTTATTTAGTCATGCAATGAGAGGTAGTGAATGGTTTCATGCCTTTTGGGCACTATGAATAGTGTAGGAAATGTGTACACTGTCCATACATTACCTATTGCACTTTCCTTTACTCGGTTCCAAGTTTTCACGTAGAAATTATCTCCCACACTGAAGTTATGCACCCCCCATTAATTCACTGGTGTTAACTTCCTTTAACTAAATGTGGATTGATTGAACAAAATTGAACTGAATTAAATTGATTGATATGAACTCAATCATTAATTAACTACTTGAAAATTAGTTACGATTTTAACTAAATGCCTTTAGTGATTCACAATCAGTGCCATCCACAAACATATACTTTGCATAAGTCAAGGAGTAGATTCCTTAATAAACTAAAACTTGTTTTCCATAACTTAGAATTAATTGATGTCTTTGCAATTTGATTTCACTGGAGGTATGCCATGGGTAATTCGAATCCTTACACTATCTCTATGCTCATCTAATTTATCATTAGTTAAATTCTGCATGGTCCATAATTTTTAAGGAAGTAATGGAAGTAACCCAGTATAAAAATGTACGTCATAGTATTTCCCCGGGTCATATAGTCATATCTAACCCTAGACTGATTTACTTTATCATATGACTATATGACCCAGGGGACGGAAGTAACCCAGTATAAAAATGTACGTATGTGAGATGTTTAAAACCACACAAAGAAATTGTATTCTTTATCTAAAAAAATTCTCTTCCTGGCAACCTGTTGAAGTAGAAACTCAATTCATATTTGACGGGGTATGGAAAATAGTTGCTTGACCAAATTAATGTGGATAGAAGATTCTTGAAAGAGTATTGTTTCCAAACCATGCTTGATTTCAATTGTATGGGTAAGCTACTAAGGTACTCATATAAAAATAGTTCATTAATGTATGGTACAAAAATAGCAGCCACCTCAATTTCAATTCAAAATTTTGAAAACCCAATCATATACTAACATTCTCTCCAAGGGAGACAATTTGAGAAGCATAGAGTTCCCTGTGTCACGCTTTTTCTTTTTCCAACCTAATATAGTAATCAGATTTTGTGCTTATGAGTATTAAATCTTCTTAGGAGTGTGACAGGTCTACAATGGATTTATTTGGTCTTTTTCTATGAATTTGTATAAACTAAACTACAACATCAAAAGAAATAACCTAGAGTATAATTATAAAAACAAATTTTATTTGAAAGGGAAAAATGACAACAATTTTGTATGTGTGCTTCACAATTTTCAAAAAGTTTTCTTTACCTTTTTTATCTTTTTTCCATTATAAATTAAACATGTCTTTTTCTTAAAATCCCTTTCTCTTTTGAACTTTTATGAAAGTTATAAATTTACACAATACTAACCTCGTATGGGATGGAAACATCTTGTTTATCAAAATCAACAGAGGCCTTTTCAAATAGCCTATCCAGGATACACTCTAGTGTTTCTTTGTTGGAATTGCTCCTTGCCATGTCTTCTCTAGATCTCTTGGATTCTATACTACAACCATCATGCTCACTTTCTAGTTGGATCACAACTCTATAATATTTCAATAAATCAAGAGCTACATCTGAGTTGTCAACGGCTTGATAACAATCAACATTTCTTGACATATGTAGATGACCCTTGTAATCTTTAGCAGATGCCAATATACCAAAAGTATCTTGACCTGATGCATGTGGTTCATGTTTATTAATGCCATTGGTTGATTTGATTGGTCTCCCCTATGTAATTTTGTCTTGTCACAAAAAATTAGAAATGAATTTACTTCTTCCTTGTCACCTAACTTCTATGAATGTCATCCTAGTATGTGTAAAAGGAAGATGGAAATGAAAATACATTCATGCACAATTCTAGAAATTTAATAGGAATGCATCTTTACTCTCAAGTTTCAGCCCCATTAGTCCTTCTTTGTTATTTCTCCTCTTAAGACATAACCTAGTTCCTAGAGGAATAATGTAACACCCCGGTTTTGATACCGACTACATTAAATGTATATGATATATATATTGTAATTAATCGTGGTGTGGAGCTAAAGGAAAAAGCCCCACCATTTATTTATCATTTTATGTTTCAGTAATTAAAATCGATGCCAATGGTATTTTGTGCTAGCCAGGCACAATATAATT
>LPNX010623134.1:162506-230884 GCA_001517045.1 Pseudotsuga menziesii | reverse complement strand
TTGGGGCCAATGGGGAAAATCCAAATGTCAGAAAAATAACCCAAGAGAGTGGGAAACTAGTTTCCTTTTCGTATTGACAAACCATGTTACGAAGAAAAATTCCTATGGCTTGGGGTGTACCACAATAGACAGAGTAATTGCAGAAATCAATTCCTTCCCAATATGCAAGAGAAATAACAAATCTAACACTAAAGGATCTCGAGAAACACCTTATTCCAGATGGTTGATGTAGATCCCCATTGAGGTTTTTCCAATATCGCTTGTGTTAACTATTTTCTCTCTCAACAACAACAAAGAAGACAAGCATTCTATATAATGGTGTTAGACCTACTCTAGCAGATATAATCAATAATGTATAAGCAACTAAAAGCATCCATGGATTCAATATTCATTTAAATGCACATCATTGGACAGGAAAATATATTTCTATTAATATAAATAAGGATTACATGAATGAAAACCTCTGTTGGCACGTCTGCGAATCGGAGAAACCGAGTCCTCCACCTGGGCCTCCACCACCTCAATCCTCCATCTCTTGATAGCAAGATCACAAGAAAAGGAAAGATTGGGAAAAACACCAAGTGCTCCAAGGGACAAAAAGATGCAGAATCAAGTATAAGCAAGCTACGACAACAATGGACTATAGTTTTCTTGCTCTTTTATTCCTCTCCCTTCAATGTATCTAAAGGGTTCCTTATATAGTGCTTCAATGGGGTAATGTAAGGTCAAATCTGAGTGATCTTGAGGCATATCGAAGGCCAGGAGATGAGTGACTCGGATCCACATCAAGGAAAACTCCAAAAATATTTGGTCTTTTGCACACACCCTGATGTACACGGGTTTAAAGGTTATATCCACGTGTATATGCGAGAAAGGGTCTAAAAGTCGTGTACCACAAATAATGAGTGTTTCTAGGGATGATATTGGAAACATCAAAGGTACAAAAATGGTCCATGGGGTCGAAAGAGTCTGCAGAGGGACAGGGAAGGGCATAAATGTGTGATCTACCATGTGTGGTGAAATCAGCTGTAATAGATGCCCCCTAATGTGTGAGGTCATAAGGGTGATACGATGGCCTAAATACATTATAAGTCCATCCTAGAAGTGGAGTGATGAAGAACCAGGTGCATTAGAGGAAATTTCAACTCAAAATGGGCCTTTTAAATTTTATTCAAATTCCATGTCATCATGTGTTAGCCAATGAAATTGCTTTAAATTTGAAATACCGTATAGGTCTTAAACATTTTTTTAATATAAATTTGGGGATAGGTATCATAAAAAAAACTACTTTTTTTGTTTGTATTTTTGACATATCTCCCTGTGTTTTTACTCAAATTTCGATAGGGAGAGCTCGTTGGATGTGAAATTAAATTCCGCATCCAACAAGTACCCACTCAGCATACTTTTGACGGACCCCGCTACCCCAAAAACAAGAAATACCTGAAAAAACCAAATGATGATGTCATCATTCCATTTTTTCAGGTATTTCTTGTTTTTGGGGTAGAGGGGTCCGTCAAAAGTATGCCGAGTGGGTACTCGTTGGATGCAGAATTTAATTTCGTATCCAACGAGCTCTTCCAATCGAAATTTGAGTAAAAACATAGGGAGATATGTCAAAATACAAACAAAAAAGTAGTTGTTTTATTTTCTTCCTCCAAAATTAATAAATATTATTTTATTATTTTAACTATTATTTTATTAGTTCATTTTAGGAGGCCCATTTTGAGTTTAAATTTCCTCTAATGGAAGAACTAGCCATCCAACATTATAGTACAAATATCTCTGCATATGACTGCAAATACATACAGCAGTCCCGAATAGATAAGAGTACAATGGCCATGAATAGGTATGATATAAAATATGACAAGTGTGGTGATCACCACGTACAATATAGATAGATCATAATCTCCATGAAAGCTGAAAATATCTGACATACATTGGAATCAAGTCACGAGAACTGAAATCTCATGGACACTGGCACGATCAAGGAGGTAGCATATCATAAATGCCACCAATCTGGAAATTCTTCTACTCAACTCGCTACAAGTACATGTCCTACTATGTGAATAGAGGTGTCAAGGTTGAACATAGTAGTCCATCATCTGATTATAGGGCATTGATGTATACCGTTAACAGACGCAAGATCACCCACCGATAATTAAAATGGGAATCAAGGTACTAGAGTGCAATCTAACAAGTGTGAATAAATGTGTTGAGCTCGAACACTTGAAAGAATCCATCGATTAGGGGACATTGATGTATTCCCAAAAACTATCGATGACGAGAGAACCTACCACTGATGACTGTAAGTCCCAAGACACTCAAAGGACTCTAGAATCCTATCTCAGAATAAATGATCTGAAGTCGATGGGATGAAATCTGCTGGAAAGAGGGCATTAAGGGAATTAAGGCATCCCCCATCATCCAACATGAGGTACTCAGTAAAGCTATATAATGTGGAAGGACTCGATCATAATGTGCTCAAACTAGTACCAGTACCGCGAATGGCTGACATGCAAAGTCAAGAAAACTGAGGAATGGCCAACTCAGGCTTCAACTTCCCTCAAACAAGATCATAAAGGCGAATGGTGATTGAATGTAGGCAGCATAGACTCAATATCTGGGACATCTTTGTGACACAGAAGGCATCAACAGAGGCTCCATAGGGACTGGAAGCTTAACGAGTCGATGGAGATAAAATCAAAGAAACCAGTACAACTCCTAAAGTCAAACTATTAACCCAGCCAACAGATGTGATATACAGTTCTCTGTTTGAAGGAGACATGACTCGACTAGTACCAAAGATAACATCTTTTCCTGTCCGACTTTTTGGTTTTTTTATTTTTTTGGACTTTTTCAGATATTTTGAAAATCTTGAAAAAGAATAAAAGTGCTTTATAGTTACAAATCTAGGAGGAGATGAGTGTCAAGGGGCAAAAAAGCTAGTTCCAAGTAATGGAACATACCTATGCTCAATGCAAGGAAACATGTGTAGTATAACGGCACTCGGGGGAAAGTCCCCTCCCAGTAAAAAATGGGGAAACAAGCTGCAAAATATATATAAAACAACTCTCCTTGGCTAGACACAAGACAACCTTGGTCTATATATCTGATAATCAGAGTCAGGGAAGCCGACATAAGGCTCAAAAAGGCAAGCAAAACTCATGATAATGCAATTACAACTTGACATATACAAGGGAGTCCCAGGGAAAAAGGACAACATAAAGGTCAAGAGAAGTATGAAGCTCTTTCTCAAATTCATGGCGATACTATACAAAGGACTCCCACAACCTAAAGGAGGCAATGCAGCATGGGAACCAAATTAAAAAATGATCTAACTAGGGCACCCATGTATAGGAAGGATTTACCATTTGTATAGTGTCACTTCTAAAAGTAGCATGAAGGTTCCGTGACAACATGGAATGGGTTTGTACCTAAGGTTAAAATGGAATGGTTATAAGGAAATGCATAATTGCAAGCACATGTGATATCCTAACCTATATGCTAGTTTAGACATAATACCTATGATAGGAACTAATGGGTCGAAACCTCAGAGAGAGTGTACAAAAACTAGACCCTATATGACAACCATATTAGTCCAAAACAACCCAAAATAGTCAATAAAGAATACAAAATTCAGGATATAGGGAGGAATGATCATGACAACTACACCCAAAGGAAACAATGCGGTGAACGATGGGACATAAAAAGGAAAGTAAAGTGTAGACCCAACGTTCACGCATCCACTACCACCCCCAAGAGGGTGACCATTGATGTAAAGACAGAGAGAAGGGAGTCAACATCTTCCATAAATGGAGTATAGGGTGGAATGTGACCACTCCCAAATCTATGAGCACGGTAAGGGGTTATGATGCCCCCAAGTCTAACACCAGGGTCCGTACTAGGACGAAGGACGGGTGATAGGATACCAGGAATACCAAAAATGAAAGGACCCAAAATCAAGAGAGCATAAATATACTCAAGTAACCACGATCCCAAAGGCCAACTATCACACAAAGAGAATACTCCTAAGAAAATATATAGCCAAAATATAAGCAAACGAAGCGAAGGATATGTGAGCTCCCGATTGTAGCACGTATGTATCACCTAGGAGAGGCTCGAAACTCCCATACACTACAAGTGAAGGTACGTAACCAATTATAGTGGCCCTCAGCTTCAACGCATAAAGCAACTATGCTGTCCGACCTCTACCTAGCTATGACACTCACATAATAACCTCTGTAAGTACCCCCTGTGGTAACTATGTAAGGAAACTAAGGTCACCTCAATATAGCTAATGCTCGGGCAGACTGTTGCAGGCGGGATCGATCATATGGGTAGGGTAGAAAAGTATGAAACTCTCAAAAGAGCCCCCAGATACGAATACAATCCTAGAAATATCTCTGGCGCTCACAGAAAGTGACTAGGGGTCATCCCAATCACAATCGTGTGCACTGCCTCATGCTCAAATCCCATGTAAGATGCGCATCATGAGAAACACTAATTATATCAAGGATTTCTCTCTCACCTGAATAGACACCTAATTGTTTTGTTTAGTGGTCTTGGACAATTAAATCACAATGAACTATTCCAAGACCCTAAAACCTATTCTTGTTTGTGAACCCTATAAAAGAAAAATGTGTAGTTCATTTTAAATTATGCGTTTATTTTAATGGCTGTAATTACTTAAAGGGAAATGGCCGTGCAACTAATGATATGAAGACTCGGCAATGAAATGCGCACACCTAACAAGCAATGCCAAGTGCAATCTTGTAGAATGAAAAACAAGGTATGCGACTACATGAGATGAATAAATATATATTCCTTTTTGAATGCCAATGCAATCCTTCCTATATGAAATCCTAAACACAACTCTCATCCAAGTAATCCAATGCAAGTACCTCCTCAAATCCATATATAAGATGCAACTAAGAGTGCAACTACTTTGTATTTTTCAATATAAAAGAGTGAAAAATGGAATAAAAGTCATCTAAAACTCTTAGTCTCTGCAACAAGTATAAAACACAAGCCCAACAAGACACCGAGACAAAAAAGAGTAATGCACTAATGGAAAAACAAAAAGGATAAATGACTAAAACTAATTTCAAAGAAAAATCAATGAAAAGGTGGTCTCTGGTCATAAAAGAAGCATCCAACAGACAACATCAGACCCAAGGAAAACCCAACCACACTCACAACCCACCCAGTAACTTCCCACAACATCAAACTCACCAAACGGGAGGATGTACACGAATGTTTAAAGAACAGTTGCATATATGCACGACTTTTGGCCAAAAATATGCATGTATACGCGGATTTTGTCCAAAAACCTACATGTATACGTGACTTTTGGAAAAAAATCCACGTATGTACGTGACTTTTGGCAAAAAACCTATGTATACAGAGAAGACAATGGTAAAAAGCAAGCCAAGGGTCAAACCAATAAAGGGGAGTGTTAATGGATGAACATACTATAAAATTCAACAAAGAAACAAGGAGAAACAAAGAGCAAGTCAAGAATATCAAGCACATTGTGCCCCCAAACCCCAAAGAAATACAAGGAATGTCCCCAGTGAAGTCGCCAATTCTATTATGGAGAAAACTTCCTATGGCTTGGGGTGTACCACAACAGACAGAGTAACCGAAGAAATCAATCCCTTCCCAATATGCAAGACAAATAACAAATCTAATACTAAAGGATCTTGAGAAACACCTTATTCCGTATGGTTGATGTAGATCCCTGTTGAGCTTTTTCCAATCCCTCTTGTGTTAACAATTTGTTGTCTCAACAACAACAAACAAGACAAGCATGCTATATAATGGTGTTAGACCTACTCTAGCATATATAATCAATAATGTATAAGCAATTAAATTCATCCATGGATTCAATATTCATTTAAATGCACATCATTGGACATGAAGAGATATTTCTATTAATATAAATCAAAGATTACATGAATGAAAACCTCTGTCGGCATGTCTACAAACCGGAGAAACTGAGTCCTCCACATGGGCCTCCACCACCTCAATCCTCCATCTCTCGATAGCAAGATCACAAGCAAAGGAAATATTGGGGAAAACACCAAGTGATCCAAGGGACAAAGGGATGCAGACTCAAGTATAAGCAAGCTATGGCAACAACGGACTATAGTTTTCTTGCTCTTTTATTCCTCTCCCTTCAATGTATCCAAAGGGTTCCTTATATAGTGCTTCAATGGGGTAACAGAAGGTCAAATCGTAGTGATATCAAGGCATATGGAAGGCCAGGAGACAAGTGACTCAGATCCACATCAAGGAAAACTCCAAAAATATTTGACCTTTTGCACACATCCCGATGTACGTGGGTTTAAGGGTTATATCCATGTGTATACTCGAGAAAGGGTTTAAAAGTCGCGTACAACAAATAATGACTGTTTTTAGGGATGATATTGGAAACATCAAAAGTAAAAAAATGTTCCATGGGGTCCAAAGAGTCTGTAGAGGGACAGGGAAGGCCATAAATGTGTGATCTACCATGTGTGGTAAAATCAGCTATAACAAACCAATTTAATTCCCATGGGTTAGTTGTGCAGTTGTTTCCTTGGGGGAACAAACGCATGGGCAGTCATTATCTCTGGAAGGAATGTCAATCCTTTAACCAAATGCATGACCCAAGGAGGTAGATCACATTTAGCTCTTCATGTGGGAAAATAACCGCATTCCACACTCACATAGATAGGAAGGTTGGCCTTAGGAATTCTGCATTCTTTTAACGACTAGTTCTGTGTGTTTAAATCCCTTCACGATTGGGGGTCGTGTTCTTCATATTACAGAAGATGGGAGATCGTGTTGTCTTCCCCAAAAATTTTTGGGTGTTATTAGTTGTTTTGGCCACATTATGGCCATAAATGACTTTGGAAATCAAGTTGTTCAGTCAGAGCTATTTTAGCCAATTATTGCTCCGATCTTAACCTCTGTGGTGTTTTCCTTTCAGTCCTGCAACTTTTATTTTTGTGTGTATATGGTTGTTGTTATTTGGACTATTTTTGGAGTGGGAAATGGGGTCTGAGCCTGCTTTAGAAACCTAATTTGTGCAAGAACCTCACAGATAGAGCTAGAGGGATGGATTTCTTCTTTGCACACCCTAAAAAGCATTGGAAGGGAAGGAATGGCCTAAGGGACTGTGTAGCAGACAAGGGGATGCTTCCTTATGTTGGGTGTGTGGATGTTTTATTAGTCAGGATAGATATGGTGTAGGTGTCCATGGCTCTTGATTGACTTCACTAGCTTAGCACTCGACCTTTCCAACTCTTGTATAGCATGATAAACCCAACTTTGTTGGCTTGGATGAGTTTTGTGTATCCTTGGCTATGTGTGAGCCTACTAGTGTTCCCTTATTCCTTGTGGAAATCATGCCCAACTTGGGGGTGGAAGTGTTTCTGAGAGATTGATGAGCACACTGGCCTATGGTTGGGTGGAATGTTGCAGCGACGTAGCTGGTTGCGGGACAATGCTTTCTCAATATAAGTATTTTCTTGTGTTTAACCTTTGCAACTGTATTTGTTTGATAAATTACTATGAACATGTCGAATGCTTGGATGTGAATGACATGTATTGCTTCCACTATTTAATGAATTAGACATCTGCATATGTATTTTATTTCATTGCATTTTATAATGTGTTCACAGGGCTTAGTTTTCCTGGGTTGATATCATCTTGGTCGCATCCTCTCTACTGAGTAGAGGGGTGGGGACATGACAAATAATATTTCACCTACCTCTATATTTTAAACATTCTTGGGTGAGGAACTAAGAAAATATACACTTAATTTTCATTAGGAATTTAAATAAAAATGACTAGCTTTAGAACACTTATATTATGCATAAAAGTGCCAATTCTTATATAACACATATACATTAGTATCTTTTACATATTATATATATTGTTTACATTCAAAAACCTAAGAAGGAAGCAATAATTTTCTTATTCCTTCATTTGGACACAAAAATTAATTAAGGACTTGCAAAGACGTAGATAAAAAAAAAAACCACCAAAACTAATTTCCAAATTTTTGATATCTTATAATCTCATATTCACCAAAATAATACACAATGAAAACACTTACCATTAAACTATTCCTACATTTAAAGAAAACAATAGTTGGCCCAAGCTTCTCTCCATATTCTTGAGGTAGATCTCTTTCCTATAGAAGCAAAGCAAACAAGTATTGAAAACATCCTTTTATTACTAGAGGAAACAAGCTAAAATAATTTATTAAAGTACATGAATGACCAAATAATAGAGAAATGGGACTCAAAATACAACAAACTAACATTAAAGAGTGGTAGTGTCAAGATCGCCCCTATAAGCTAAACATGAAAATAATAGAGTAGAAAATTTCTTTACCTGAACAATAGGAACTATGAGAATTGATTCTTAGTGAGATATAGGAGCTAGAGCAATATTCACAATCAAAGCATTTGACAAAATGTGCACGAGAACAACAAAGAGACCGAAAATAGCTGGAATAACACATGTGAATGGTGCCAATATCTAACCATTATATTACAACACATACATATTTATAGTTCATTGGAGACAATTCATGAGCCCTTGGTGGCCATGTGAATGCACCCAAGTGTCATAATAGGATTTGACCTCTAAACCCCCTAGGTTGACCAATAGGCTCCCAAAGCTATCCAAACAATTAGGAACCCATGTGTGATCAAGTGTGATTATGTGTGAACAAGTTATAAGCATTCCTAGGTCATAAATGAGGGAATTCAAGGATGTTAGAGCACATGGGTGAGTGGAGGAATCTCTAGGAGGAAAATAAATTCCAAGGAGACCACAAAAAGACACAGTCACACACACTAGCACCCCTAGTCAAAGCTAGAAGTGGTTTACAAATAATGCACAGTATGAAATGTCAATATTTTCAAACTAGAGCACCTCAACTATCATTTAATGAGCCAAAACCACCTATTTGACCAGTAATGATCAATATAACCTAAGTTAGACCAGAGAACATACGCACAAGGAAAATGATTATGTCTGCTAGGTATATGACCATGGTACTAAGGTAGATTATTTTTGCAACACCCCCCTTAATCCTAACTTAGTACACCACATGATTTATTAAGGCCTTGGAAACTAAGGCACAAGTCACCTTTTACAACAAAAATGTACTGATCCATGTAACCGATGTAAGGAGGAAAACCTCATGGGACAAAACTTCCCCTCAATAATGGATATGAAATAGAAACAAAAATCTGTATACACTCCAAACTAAATGAGTATGTCTGGAGGAATCTTCTTCTTGCGAATAAGTGGAATGCGCTCAACCAACTCAGGAACATCTGGATGATGAATCCTCAAACCATGTATAACAACTGAAATGCATTGATAGGAGAGCGAATGGTGGTCTTCAGACTTGAACCTTGAACCAAACATGATTGCATGCCCAAAAGAGAGTTGAAGTGATTGAGAATAGGTGACCCCAAGCAATTTATAAGGATCTTGAAGTATCAACTTTGAAAGAAAGTTGTAGTAATCTCCAAGAAGGTGCACCATTGTGATGGAAAATCCTTCTCCATAATCAGATGAACTTGAAGGAAATCTACTAGTCATGGTGGAGGAATACATCGGAAGAAAAATAGTGTGAAGCAATGATAAATATTCACTTGACTTCCAAAATTCTCCTTGACCATGTTTCAAACCAATACTCTCATATGCACTAAACCCATCTTTTGGAGAAGGCTCACCATGATCACGAACTAGGAACACATCTTCATCATTCATAATAGAATACACAAATGAGAAAGACACATAATCGAAAGATAACTCTTCAACAGTAGTGATCGAAGAAAATCGTATGCTATCTTCATGAAATTTAGATTCTTGGAAAAGAGAGGAAGCCACAGAGGAAGAAACTTGAGTTGGTTCATTTGTTGAATCTTTGGCTACTTCTTCATTTCGAACAACTTCTTGATAAATTCATGAGGCTAAGATATTTGGAAGGAGAACACATAAGGAGGTTCCCACTTACTTGCTCTCCATATAGCTCATATCTTCCTTCTGCAATCCAAGATCTTCATGTAGATTTCTCCAAAGCTCAAATGCGTACTCAACAGAATCAAGGAGATAGTACATTGTAGGAGTTAAAGTGAGACACATAGTTCCATAGGCTCTATCACAATCATTATTCCATTCACACTTCTCTTCAGAGTAATATGGCTCACTCATAGCACCAATGGAGACATGATAGAGACATTGTCTCTTGAGATATCCACACATTTTTGGATTCCACTCATAATAGTTGAATGGAGAAATGAGAGGAACTACATTCCAATCCATGAAGTTGTTGTAGGAACTTGGAATGAAAAACCCTCAAATTTTCTAGAATTATGCCATAAAAAACAACTCAAACCTCTCTAGATTCATTTGCATCTCCAACTAGCTCTAATACCATGTGAGAATTGATTCTCAATGAGATCTAGGAGCTAGACAAATATTGACAATCAAATTATTTGACAAAATATGAAAGAAAACAACAAAGAGACTGGAAATAGCTGGAATAACACATGTGAATGGTGCCAATATCTAACAATTATATTACAACATACCTTGTAGATGTGAATAATACATATTTATAGTACACTAGATACAATTCATGAGCCCTTGGTGTCCATGTGAATGCACCCAAGTGTCAAACTAGGTTTTGACCTCTAAACTACCCTAGGTTGACCAATAGGCCCAAATATATCCAAACAGTCACGAACCCATGTGTGATCAGTTGTGAACATGTGTGAATAGGTTAGAAGCATTCCTAGGTAATAAATGAGGGAAGGAAAGAATGGGAGAGTGCATGGGTGACTGGAGGAATATATAGGAGGCAAATAAATTCCAAGGAGACCATAAAAAGCCACATTCACACACACTAGCACCCTTAGTCAAAGATGGAAGTGGTTTACAATTAATGCACCACCTAAAATGCCAGGATGTTCAAACTAGAGCACCTGAATTGTCATTTAATGAGTCATAACCACCTATTTGACTAGTATTGATCAGTATAACCTAAGTTAGACCATAGAAGATAAGCACAAGGAAAATGATTATGTCTGCTTGGTAGATGATCATGCTAGTAAGGTAGATTATTGCTCCAATAGGAACTGAAGGATTTGATGGAAATTTGAAATTTGACTCTCTAACAAATATTGGTTCCCAACTATAATCACGCCTTTTCTTAGATGGCATTGAATTATGTTAATATTTTCTAATTCATCCAGTCTATGTAGCATCCATTATATTAAGTAGGAACCCATTTTCAACTAGTCAATATAAGTGGTTACATATAGAATTCCTATACATGTCTTCATCCAATTGGAACAAACACCTTTGTGAATTATGTCAGTTGGACTGGGCCCATAAACTAGAGAATATGTGACGTACATTCTATTGGGTGAAAAACTGCATATTTAGAAGATCCAGACAAGTTTGGATGTGACTTTAGGCGATACAAAAAAACTTAATCAGGACAAAAACATGTTGTTTTTAAATGCTATAAAAACAACTTTAACCTCAAGAGATAGGTTTTAGAAATTTCTTCACTTAGGTGAGGAAGAAATATAGTAATATTGAGCTTGCAGTGGGATGTGAATTTATGCTATAAGAACAAACTTTATTCAAGACACCACAAGCAATTTTTAAATAATGAAAACCATGATTTAAGATCAACAAACAAGGCTCAAAAAATTATTCCCATTTTCCTTTTCAATCAATTCATCATTATGGAGAGATACAATTAATGAATCTTTATCCCCATATGCAATTATTTAATGTTGAAAACCAATGATTAACCTCAAGAAACAAGGTTAAACAAATTATTCTGATTTTCCTTTTCAATATATTCATCAATAGGAAGAGATACAATTGATGAATCCTTACTCCCACTAAGCAATGAAGACAAAGTTTACATGTTTGTGTTGATTCCAAGCATTTGCCCTATCTCTTTGAAAATGGAAAGGTAATCACCTAAGAACTAAAAAGTATGGTACAAAACTCAATTGAAAATGGATTTGTGTTAGTTTTTGAGGTACAAATGGAGCATGGATTGTTCTGAAATTTCAATGTTAGTTGAACGTTTTAGATGGTACAAATGCGATATAGTTTGTATTGAAATATCAATATAAGTTGCACTTTGAAGTTGATATCTCTTGTCCCATAATAATTTGAATTTCATATGGATCTATGCTAGTTTTTAAGGTACACATGGAGTAGACTTTGTTCTGAAATTTCAATCTCAGGTGGATTTTTTTGAATGTTACAGATGCAACATTATTGTATTGAAGTGTCAATATGAGCTAAAATTTCTAAATGTAGTATTGAGATTGATTCAAAAGATAACAAAGTCAAGGTGAAGATTGATTTAGGTTTATGGAGACAATTTTTTCTTTGTCAAACATGTGATTGGGGATTCTCAAGTAGAGCTCATGTAGAAATGAGTTGAGAATCAAATCTAAGTTAGCTGCGATAAACTCCCAACAATCAATTTGGAGTTCGTCTAGACTATGACCTTAAATTAGATTATTGTTATTAACATAAAGAAATCTATTGGAAATTAAGAAATTTACAATGTAGTGGATAGTGTAGTAAAGCCTAGCTTATAAACTAGGCACTTTAGTTGAGGAAAAACTGTTACTAGTTATTTCCTCATATTTTACATTAAAAACTTAGAGAACAATAGATGTTGGGTATACACTAAGTTTCTTAGAGTTACAAGAAATTGTACTAGAACCTTTTTAAATGTTCAACCCCACCTCATCATTAATCCCTAGGCAATATAATCATGATATTTCACATTCTTTCTTTTGATTTTCTTTTGTACTTTAGGGTATAAGATGAAACATGAAATTTCAAATTATGGGGGATATAGTAATAAAACATTTTCTATGCATTGTGGAAAAAACATACGACTTGTTTAAGGGCCTCTATCTTCCTGAGATTTAATTGAAATATTCTATCTATGTCCTCCATACAAATCAAGGGAATATGAATAATTACCATAAAATATTTCCAAATATGTGTTTTCCGGGGAGGAATTAATTTTTTTTCTTCCTCAATAATCTCATCATTGACACTCAAAAAGTGATGTAATGTTCTGTTTTTTATAAATATGGAATTGACCGAAAACCTTTAATATGGGGAGCACATTAGCAGAATTATTCGATCATGAGTATAGTAAAGAGGGCCATTAGATTTATTATCATAAAGCATGCGAAGCATGTAGGCCTTATTTCTTCAGTATTAAAGTCAACTTGAAATAAGAATTGCATGCATGCAAAAGTGAGCATAAACCCTAAAAGTGATTGCAAACCCTAAAAGTGCATAAGGATCTATTTAATAAGGGTTATGGGATTAAAGGAGATATCTATTGTTATTGTTGATTGATTTTGGAGTTTCGAGCAACAACACAACATGTAGTGGCGATAGTTGGGGTTGGACATGGTGTCTTCAGCTAGAGAGGGTTTGGTAGTGAGATATCTTCCCTAGTCTCTTATTGGGATAGATCATCTAGGTTTATCCATTGCATCCATCATATACTACAATATTCGGAGATCCAACACATTCTGAAGCGTTATTAGCAGATCCACATTTTACAGCTGGAAATAGTAAGGAAAACAAAGAAGGATTCACTAGGACCACAAAAACCAGTCTTTCCTCTGCATGTCAGATTCCTCTTTCTCAACAGGCCTATACTATGGTATGGAGTGATTATTAGCCATCATTTTGCTCACCTGGAGCAGCTATCATCCAAATAGATCAATTGGGGGCGTGCGCAACTGAACTACAAATCAATTCGCTAGGGCACTTAAAGGCATCCAAACCTCTGCATGTGCTAGTTCATCTCTTTGGCATTAGTAGACAAACAAGCCCAGAAATTTTCAGCCCGAACGGACCTTTCCTCCTACAAAAATGTCACCTTCAGTCTCGAGGGTGCTTACGGTACTGTGGGACAGTAACACTCGAGGAAAATAACATTCTTAGAACACCCATCTGGATTCTTATGCAAGCAACAATCTCTGGAGTCATTATCATCCAGAATATTAGTTGTAACTATTAATTTTTTGCTGCAAAACCCTAACCCTAATTTAGCTATATTTTAGGGCATTTTTGCATGGCGAGCTTGCATGCGCAGTAATTTTGCAACTATGTATGAGATTGAGTGTGCGAGTCAGCACTATCATAGAACATTATAGAATATCAGTATTTGGGAAATTACAAGTGACTACAAATTCTTTGTAAAATACTTATCATCCTTGGGCTTTTCTAAAATCTTTTCCTATTGACAACCAAAATTGTCTTTATTTTTTTCATGTTCAAACTAAATCCATCATGATTTTTTTTTGGAGTCTGAATATTTCTAGATGCACCATTATTTCCATGTTACTCTCCCAAATCCTATCTATCCTTGTAGACATTTCCAGTAATAAAGCTTGTTGTTCTCTTTTTTGTATGACAATTGTCCGCAGTATTGTTTCTATTAACAATCCCATATTAAGCTTTATGTTGAGGAAACCTTTATGATATGAATTTTCAACAATTTTTCTTTCATAGGTAACCTTTCAATTTCCATGCTGGATCTTTTCAATTGAATTAACAATGGATTGACATTTTTTAAATATTTTCTTGTATAGGACATGTCATTTGTGTCCAATTATGCTTCATGTGTTGACATATGAAGATAATTTTCAGCTGTGACTTAACATCTTAGGCTCCCACTGTCAATATATTTCTTTTTCTCTAATGAAGAAATAGGAGTGTCCTTTGGTTTATTCACTTCATCCTTTGCATTGTTGGCTCGAGTTACCAATTTTCGCAACTATTGCTTATATCAACCTATTGTCAATCTCCACACACATTTCTTGGATTTCTTTTGGCAAGCTTGTTTTTTAAAGTTTGAAAATTTTCTTCCCACTATCACATTTCTTATTTTTAATATTCTCAATTCCAATATCATCATTAGCATAATTCTCGTTATCATCTATAGGTATCATTCCTCTTTCCTTTGGAAAGTTTCTAGGATCCATCATATATTAATCTTGTATAGAATCTTTCTACTAAAAACTGCAATTCCTCCATTCCAAAACACTATCACACCCACTTAGTTAACCTTCTCTAGAATATATATGACACCCACTTAGTTAACCTTCAAACAAGTTAGTTCTTCACCATTTCCTTCCATGGCATTTTTATAAAACTAAATATCAAATGAATATTTTATCCTTTACCTATCATTTATGTATGGATTTTGATTCTCATTAGATAACAAATAACTACATAAGCACAGACTAAAATATTATTTGAAGGGAAGTTTGTACCAAACATCGATGAACCTCTAGATCATTCGAGTCCAATCTAACTTGTTACTTAACATCCTTCCAGAGATAGAAAACCAAAACTGATTCAATACTAAACTATGAAGATAACAACATGTTTCAAGCACCAAATGTTGTGTTTCAGTTTTACTAACAACCCCTAAAGAAATATTTATATATAGGACCTTTGATAGAAACTGTGAAACACAATATCAACTTGCTTTATGTTTATCCTTTACACTACATTAAACATCGTCTCACCACATCGATAGAAATAAATCATTATTACTAAGTCATAATAAGATAATAATAACACAATGGAAAAGTCAAAAGAAGTTGATAATGTAATGGCCCTTATTCTGTCCCACTTTATCCAATAAGCACAATATAACTATAAAGCAAGTACTATCTTTTGTTTTCTTATTTTAAGTTCAAATAAAAGCATATAGGTTTCCAAATGTCTGGTAGAATGTTCTTGGAGTAACTGTAGCTACTTTTTCGCTTCTATGAATGGACCCTCCACCTATTCAAAATAAGCTCTATAAGAGTTCTAAATGAATCTTAATAAGCATCTAAATCTTAGGAAAGGAATAAAATACACAACTACCTATAGAATTTTTTGTTTATTTGGGTCAAGATCAACAAATTTTTAATGTTGTGAACCTCATTTGCTACTCTTGGTTGCTTCTACATTAGAAAATTCCTCTTATTTATATTTCTCCTCATCCTCTTGATAAATAAGGAGGAAAGAAAGAACAATCAATGAGAATAAAATTCTCAGGAAATCTCAAAATTTCTATGTAACATATTTAAACATGCACCTTTTTGGCTTGAGCCTTTAGTTTACCTTGCGTTTTCCTAAGCCTTTGTCTTTCAGATGGTGAAAATCCTACAAATTCAACTTATTGTTCAACATTAACTTTAGGATGTGAATCATGTAACTTCAAATAACACCTTCACTTGTAAGAAGTATAACTATTAAAAATGGAAACCTAAAGTACAAGACAAAGCAACAGATTATCATTGCATAACAGGTTTTTGTTTTCACGATCATAATTGACCCTCATTTCAATACTGATAAACAAACCAAATTTTAGCATCAACATTGGCACCATTATAAACCATTATAAACAATCCATTGATAAATCATAGGTTAAAAGATGTAATCGCGTTATAGTTATTGTTATCATGTGGTATCCCCAATCTAAATATGATCTCATTTTTGTTAATTTTTATGGATTTGGACCGAAATTTCATCAAACACCTGGAAAGAATGATTCTATAATGTCCTTCACAAATTCTGATCTTTATCTAAGGTTAACTGTTGGTATAGTTGGGTGTGATTTTTTTTCAAACACTTGGCAACCAAGTTCTAAAACATCTCAAATGTCATTGTTTTAGGATAGTTGAGTTTTAAGTGGGTTTCTCTATGGTTTCCCATGTTATTTCATTGAATAATTCATTCAGAAACATTTGTAACCACAAATTTGAACTTCAATGATACATTTATTTTCCATAAAAGACCAAATACACCTAAAGGAAATACTTGACAATGTATATAAGTTACTAGTAGTCACTACAATGGTGAAAATACCAAAGAAATCAGATTTACACATTAAATTCCATACCTATATATGAAGGATTGCATTATAGATCCATACATGCAAAGGTTATCCTCTTCTTAGCGTCCAAAATTGTTGTGAAAGACCCCATATAGGAGACAAATGATAAAATTTCCAATCATGTAGTTAAAAACAGTCCCAAATCTCAGTAGAATGATAGCAATAAACTCAGTCCTGTTGGCCTGATTTTCTGACCTAGGCCAACAAGGAGATTTACTCCGCACAATCAGCTTAAAGCAGCGTCCGGTGTGTTTGGAATAGCAAAATCTCGCAGGTTATGGTCCTGCTACCAACTGGATTTTCCTCTTAAGGAGAAACTAAAATTCAGCAAAAATCTATCCTAATGTTATCTCTGTCTAAATAAACCCTAAAATTATTATCAACTACCTAAGTTGTCCTATAATTGCTTTCTTAAGGAAAGTCTTTGATTTTTGAAGATTTTTATATTTAATTTTCTAAGTATAAAAGACTATTAAAATTATTCTAAAAATTACACAAATCCTATTTAACAACTGTTAAATGTAAACTATACTAAAATAATATTAATCTGAACTATCTAAACTATCCTATCTATCCTATCTCAGTTGAGAGCGATTTTGAATATTATATTAATTATCAATTAATATTATGATAAACATAGATATAAGGAGTAAGATCTAAATAAAAATACTTAGATCATCTACACTAAATCATTCTGCTATAAAATAACTTGACAGAGAAACTGAAATAAATAATTACTTCAAGTTTTCTGAAATGTCTAATCAATTAATAATTAATAACCAACATTAGATATTTGAAATAAGAAATAATGTTCAGTATGAAATCATTGCAACAATACAAATGAAATCAAACAGACATAAACATATATATATAATCATATCTTGAATTTTCAGTAGTAGCACCGAAAAGTAGACAGACTGAAAATTTCAGTTACAATTATATACTAATTCAAATACAATATTGCTTTGACAAAGTTAAATACTGATTAATAAACACAAGCATAACAAAGTATACTGTATTAATGTTAAAGATAGAAGATCATATACTGAAATATAAAGAGTATCCAAAATAATACAAATCACGATATCAACTTGAAGATTTCCAGTCACATCCCATTCCCAAAGATAAAACTTAAACCAGGAACAAAACTAGTATCAAAATACTATTTCGAGTATTTTTGCTTCAGTCACTCCATCCCCTCACTCATAAAAATTACCAACTTATATAATACTACCAGTCTTATGATTCAGTTTTCCCATAAATGCTATATGCAATACTATAGGATTCCTATCACTATCAAAGAGTATCGAATCTCTTTTATCAGACACTTGTCACAAGAAGATAACAACAAAAACAACTAGCTTGAAACAGTTGCTGGTTTAAAGGAACTGGCAAATTTGTGGCTGTTTCGAAACCCCAGTCTTCAATACACATCCATGTATTCCAACTAAAACCCAGAATATTAGAAACGTCTTGAAACTGTAGAGGATAGCGATGACATGCCCACCTATTTTAAACAAACAACAAGCATCTTAAAAACCAATAATAACAGAAATAACAAAAGAAACCATAATTTAAATGTGTGCCTGTAAAATCTGTGATTTTATAGGCATGCAAAAAAAAACCTTTGATTACCTGTTGAGAGAGAAACAAATCATGTAATCTGAAAATGGAAATAATCATCAAGTTCTATTTTGAAGATCAACCACTCTTCTGGCTTCAGCTAGTTTGGATTTAAGCCTGATGATCACTAACTTTTGTTTTTCTATTTCTTCAAGTAGATGTTGATTGGTACCTATCATTAATTTTTTTGCCTTTTTATATTGGTTCTTTTTTATGTTCATTTCTTTCCACCTATTAATCCAGTTCAACAACTCCTCCCTAAACGTCTTATTTTCCACCTCTATCAAAGCTGCATTAGATTGACACTATTTAAGTTCATCTTTCAATTCTACAATCTTAGTCTCATATACCCTATCTAGGACTTGTTGGAGAGTTTCCTCCTCCTTGTCATGGCACGAATCCATTTCCTGAGAAGAATCAGGTTTTTCTACATCTTGAACAAGTGATGGAAAGCTCCCCAAAAATGGCTCGGGCCCTGAACCGTAGGAATCCATACACGATGGAGCAACTTCTGCCCTACCCAACTCTGTAATGTCTTCTGTCAATTTTGCACATAAGAGTAGGATCATCCATACAAGTAGTTTCGGGAACCGATGATGGAACGTCATCCTCAAGATGGATAATTGTTGGTTGTGTACTCTATTGAGTAGTCATAGGAATAGAAGCTGTACGTGTATTGTTCATGCTTCTAGTAACCCTTCTCATACGAATGAACATAAGATTTTTTGATTCAAACCCCCCTCTGTCACAACATACCTGCGCTAGTTGTTCTAGCTTATGCATAGAATCATTGCCATGTTTATGAGGAGTACTTAGCTCAGAAATATTTTTATGATCAACAGTGTTAACATCTTCGTTTTTGGTTAACCTGTCCTTTGTTTTTGCAGGAGTACTACAACATTTATTAGATGGGGATTGGCTCAAGGTTGCTTCATAGTTATAGGGAGCTACGTTCCTGACCCCATCATCACTGATATCCGTATTTATAGGTGGATGGACTTCCTCAAGCCCTTTATCCTTTGATTCAGCCTCATGAACATTACTAACCTTGGGTTTTACAGTAGCCTTTCATTTCCTACAGGTACTTGGGGAAGGGTTTGGCCAATATTGAGTCGGCCCCAATTGACATTCAATTAAAAATTCATTCCACGATTTACTATTAAGAGACAGTTGATGTTGTATTATAATTTTGACTAAACCATAATGAAATACACTTCTATCAGGATTATTGAAACTTTGAACTGAATGCAACATTTTTTTCAGACTTTGCCATAGGTAAAATGACAGATTAAGCTTATAGCCTTTTAGTGCTAACAGTAGTCATAGGTGATAATAATGTAGGTGAGAAAATCGTTTATCGCATGATACGTACCTAACCAAGATCTCGTAGAAGGCTCGCCATTTTGGCTTCAAGAACTTGACCGAAACCCCAATCTTCAGTTTTGCACTAGCCGGCAAAGGCAATAGCAAGGAATGACATTTTTTCTTATTCACTTTCCCACCTTTAAACCATCTCTCTCCAGTTTGTGGGAGCTTCATGGCCTTAGAAATTTTGTCTTCATCAATGATAAACCTGAAATCCCCAATCTGTGCTACGTTTTCTTTCAAAATCAGAGCAAACAGTTTAGTAACCTCCACATTATCGCCATCAAAGCACCTAAAGAACTGACCCCATCCAACCTTTTCAAATAGTAGGGAAACCTTCTCATCTGCTTCAACAAGCTCTGACCCTGATATTTCAAAACGAATCAGGGGAGCCATGGCTTCCTCACTACTATCCTGATTACAAAATGGAATGAATGGAGTCGTGAAGAGGGAAGGGATAGGCACCCAGGTAAAAGACATGATGGGAAATGCCAAATCCTCACATGCTTCATACCTGACAGAGATGAGGGCTCTAAGTTTGGAAATTTCAATCGAATTTAGCAAGATGAACACTACAACTAGCATTTTGATATGATAAATGCATGACTAACCACGACTAAATGTAAATCCCAACCAATTCTATATATCAGGGATTATTCGACTCATGAATCGTAAATCGAGACATTGATTACACACAGTTTGGCATGATGAGATCGTACAACGTCACGAAATGGAATGGTTAAAAGTCATATACAACATTAAATCCTGCTGATACGATCCATTAATACATTCACAGCTGTCGATTAAACGAAAGGTGTTAGCCAAATCTTCATGCCAACGCATCGATCCAAGTAACAAGTGTTAATTATTTGACATATGGATCATGTATTCTCATAAAAATAGTCAATTGATGATTTATTCTAGATTATACATGAAAGGTGGTAGTATTTATTAACATAATAATATAGTGTCAAAACAGTAAACCCTAATGTTTGCACTACAACTAACTAATGATCCGAACTAACACTTAAGCCATGTATATACATAAAGTTTCATTTTGAAATATAGTTTAAAACTTTACAAAATCCTATCCATTAATATACCAAATCGAATTTGATAGGATACAAAGCTATAAAACTATAACATATGAAGATGTCTAAATGATACTCATTTATTTGCTTTTCCACTAGCTATATATACACAATTTTACAAAGTCATGGTAAGATATTTAAGTTACATATGAAATGTGAACTTTTAGGTTTAATAAGAATTTTAATTTAATAATTCATCTTTAGTTCTAGAGATTTTAAGAACTTATAATATCTTATCAATAACCAGCTTCAATCAAATTCAAAATGTGTTTTCGTTGAACCCCAATTAGCATACTATATCTTTAAATTTCTTAAATCAGCATATATAATCAAATAGATTAATTAATGATAGAATTGCTTATATAAAAATTTATGAAACTCACAGCTGCTAATTATCAAGTTTATGAAAAATGTTTTCATAAACCTCAAATATGTCACTTTAGTCTTCTACAATTAAGAGTACCTTCAGAATTGAAAATTCTGAAGGCACTCTTTTATAATTTTTAAAGGTAAATCATAAAAGAGAGCTGATCTCCCTTCATCTTAATAAAAAATGAAGGGGTTGCTGCTGACTGCCAACAAATGGCGACAACTTGGGCGAACCAGTTATCTCTTCCCATACCACTTATAATGATATAAACAAAATCTTAAAATTTATTAAAAACAGTCAAAAATTCTTTATCTAAATAAAACCATTACTGTTTATTCATATTCATAAGAATAACTCAGAAATATTCCCATCTTTTGAAATAGAGATCTAGTTAGGGATAGCTTAAAAATATCCTGATCGAAACAAAGTACTTCATAGTAAAAATAACCTACACCATCAGTATAGGATATAGAAATCTACTTTTCTGAAAACTTTCCAAAATCTGTTCCATAAACATAATAATTTTCTTTTTGTTTGCTTTTCTTTTCCTTAAACAATAATTCTGACTGAAGACTACTATCTAGGTATGGTATCCCAATGTGATAGCGTCACTCACGAGAACTATTTGGAATAAGCAAGCCATCTCGTGATGAGACCTCTTGTCTTTTAATTTTTAAATCAAAAGCCATCACCCTAGTGATTAGAAATGAAGTTATTCTAGACAGCACCGATGATCATGATTAGGCCAGCTCATGATGAGACCTCATATTCTTCATTCAAAATTTATGTTTTCTTTATTCACTTTCAACTTTTAAATTTTATAAAATGAGAGATCATTACCCAGCATGGTGACCAAATGGTAATGTCAGTCATTAATATCACCAGAAAATGAATCAGCTAGCTCGTGATGAGACCCCCTATCTCTTGGTTTGTTAAACCAAAAGCCATTATTAGTTTCCTAATAATGTCATACTAGTGATATTTATGATTCTGATCAGACCGTCTTACTCCTAAGACCTTCGGTCTCTCATTTTAGCATTTTATTGATTGGAACAAATTCTAAAAAGTTTTCAGATTGTAAATACTTTTGAAGACTGATGGTAAAGATCTGTAAATTTTTTTCAAAAGTACAAGCTTTGAAAATGACATTTAATAATCTATCCTGACTTTTATAAGAAATAAAAAGGTGAGGAATAATCTGAGTAACACTTAAAAATAAAATAATGATAGGTCTTTTATAGATTTAAGAAATCTTGATCATCCTGAACAAATTTTTAAAAGATTTCTGTCTAGTATCATAATTTTTCAAGCTCATGAGCAAACTTACTCTTTTTCAACTAGAAGATTTATTTATTTACATTTATTTCTTCTGTTGCTAACTAAAGATTACTAACTGATTATTCACAAAAATTTGACGGTCTGAAATATTTGACTTATACTGACTGATTATATACAAAAATTGGATAGTCTGAAAAATTTGACTAACAGAATTAAAACTGGCTGTAATAACAGAATGATGTTTGTAAGTTACATAAGTTTTATGAATTTATCATCATCCTTAAATTTCATGAATTATAATTCAGTTTATACATAAAATATAATTTTAGTTACAAACAACAAACAAATTATGTACATTTTAGGACCAAAAATATTAACAGAAATATTTTTTTAGGATCAGTCCATTCACTGGGAATGTTTCAAACTGACCTTCAAGTGTTTGTAATCGAAAGGTATTTGGACCTATTTTCTCATCAATAACAAAGGGACCTAACCAAAGCTTCTGAAACTTAGTATGATCTCCCTTTTCCTCGTGAACTTTATCCCATTTTAAAACTAAGTCTCCCACCTAAAATTCTTGATTAGAACTAAAGGATTGGTCAAACCAAGACTTCATAATTTGTTGGTGTTTGGTGAAGTGCTGTTTTGACTTTTCTCTTTCTTCTTCAAGCTTTAACAAAGTATTAATTCTCTTTTCCATTGCTGGACATTCTTCATCTTGAACAGACTGAGCTAACTGCAATGAAGGTAAGAATAAATTTGGTGGTAAAATAGCTTCAGTTCCATACACTAAGAAGAATGGTGAGTTACCTATTGTAGCCTTAGGAGTCACTCTGTCTGCCCAAATGGCATTGACCAATTCTGTATGCCAATCACGATGGTGAACTGAAATAGTTCTTTTGAGAATTTTCAATAAATTTTTGTTTGTTGATTCAGCTAAACCATTTCCATGAGGTTGGTAGTTAGCTGAATACCTGATTCTTATTCCTTTCTATAAGGAAAATTGAGTTAACTCAATTGATGAAAAATATGAAGCATTATCAAAGACGAGGGAATCTGGAATACCAAATCTTGTTATGATAAATAATTCTAAAAATAATATAACCTGATTGGTATTTACAACCATTAATGGTGCAGCTTCTTCCCAACGAGTAAAATAATCAATTGCAGTTATTATATATTTGTGTTGCTTAGAGGAGGGAGGATTTATTGGCCCTACTATATCAACACCCCATTGCTGAAAGGGTATTTCTACTGAAACAGGTTGTAAAGGAAAACCAGGTTTCTTAACCCTTCCCGTAGCAAGCTGACATTCCTGACATTTTCTAACAAAAGCATAGGAGTCTCGAAACAAGGTAGGCCAATAATAACCATCCCTAAGAATTTTATGCACAGTAGTTTCTCCACCAAAATGACCTCCTGCTGGTCCATAATGTAACTCCTTCAGGATTACGTTTGTTTCATCTTTGTCTAGACATCGAAGCAATACTCCGTTTGAATTTCTCCGAAAGAGGACATTATCAATTAATAAATAAGGAGCAGATTTCAATCTAAGTGATCTTTTCTTCTTTGGTTCTAGGTAATCAGGAGCAATTCCTGTTTCCGAAAGTATTCTTATGTCTGTATACTAGGAATCTTGTGGTGGAGGATAAAAATAAATTTCTCTGGTAAGTAAAACCTCATCAATGACAGTTTCAGTTTTATCATTAGGTAGATGAGCAGCTTCAATAGCTAATTTACATAATCCTTGACCTTTGACTATCATTGAGGGTTTAATTTCTAAGTCATACTCTTGAAGTGATATCATCCGAGGTGCTCTTTTCTCACCTAAGTCCTTTTGCACTACCAAGTTTCTGACTAAGGAATAAGGGATTATTATTTTCGTTTTAGATTTTAAAAAATATGGATGAAAATGTTTAATAGCTTTAAAAACAGCAAATGCTTTCTTATAAACTTCATGATAATTAAGTTCAACACCTTTGAAATTTGAACTCACGAAGGAGATTGGTACTTCGTTATTTTTCTGATTTAATTGGGTTAAAACTACTGCATATGAAATATCAGAAGCAAAAGTATACAATATAAAATCTTTGTTAAAATCCAGACTTAGAAGGCTAGGAGCTTCTGAGATGGCTTCTAATTTTTTTTGAAATGATTCTTTTTCAGTTTGTCCCCAATTAAAAATAACATCTTTCTTAATCATTTTCTGCAATGGACGAATGATTTCAGAGAAACTAGGAATAAATCTCCTAACAAAATTTATTTTTCTGAGAAATGATTGCATTGCTTTCTTGCTAGAAGGGTAAGTTATTTTTGAAATGGCTTCGGTTCTTTCAGGATCAATCATGATTCCATGTTTTAAAACCACGCAACCTAGTAAAATACCTTCTGAGATAGAAAATATTGTTTTTTTAGGATTTAAGGATATTCCAAATTTTGTACATCGTTCAAATACCTTTCTAAGATGATTAAGATGATCATTTCAATTTTTAAAATATACAGTAACGTCATCCAAATAGACAACAAATGAATGGTTAATTAATCCTCTAAAATCAATATCCATCGCTCTTTGAAAGGTTGCTCCAGCATTGATTAACCCAAAGGGAATCTTGCGGTAAGCATATGTTCCCCATGGAGTTCTAAAAGTTGTTTTCAATTGATCATCTGGGGAGACTAATATTTGGTTTTATCCTGAGAAACCATCAAGAAGTGATAGTATCTCAGACCTAGACAACTTTTGAAGAATTTGTTCCATGGGAGGAACTGGGTAATTATCCTTTTCAGAAGACTTATTCAAATTTCTAAAATCTACACATAATCTAATATCTCTATTTTTCTTCCTGACTGGAACTAAGTTTTCTACCCACTGAGTATGTCTTATGGGAAAAATAATCTTGGCAGCTAACAATTTATTTAGTTCCTTCTTAATTGTCGGTTCTAGTGATGGGTGATATTTCCTTAGCTTTTGTTGAAAAGGTTTTGACTCTTGTTTAATTGGAATTATGTGTTGCATGACTTGTGTGTTGAAATTTTTTAGGTCATCATATGTCCAAGAAAAGACATCCTTAAATTCCTTAAACAATTTTATAAATGTTGTTTTTTCTACGGGGTTACAATATGTACCTAGATTAATAGTTTGAGGATTCAGTTCTGTTCCTAAATTTATGGTTTCATACCTCATTTGAGAGCTATTAGTTTTACAATTAGGAACAGATCTAAATTTATCCTGTAGATCAAAGAACTTTTCTAATCTTATTACTGAATTAGGGACTCTTTTTACCTTTTCAAAAGTTTTTTCAAGTGAACAAAAATCATTTATTACCAAAAAATCCTGCAGATTTTTGTCATGAGTTACTTCATCTATGGCTGAATCTTTAAAGGTATCCTCATTCATCAGAAAATTCAGCACCTGTACATCATTATCAAATACACGCCAGTTAAAAATATTATCCGGTATAGAGGGCCTAAAAATCAGTTCAACTGAGAAGAAATCTGGTGTAAGATTTTTTGACGGAATTAACTTTGATGCTACATTTGCCAACAAATCTGCTTCTTGATTTTGACTTCTAGAAACAGAAATTATGTTAAATGCATCAAAATGTGAAATAAGGTTCCATACCTCTTGTTGATAACTCTGTAAATGTTCCGATAGGAAGTGAATGGAGTTACGAACCCGTCTGACGATGATTTCATAATCACCATATGCAATTAATTCTTTGATGTCCAAATCAATCGCTTTTTTCAAACCTTGTATTAAATATTCATATTCCACAGTATTATTTGTACAATTAAATTCCATCCTACAAGCTATACATGTTTTATTTCTTTGAGGGTCCACCAGTAGGCAACCAGCTCCGGCTCCTTCTTTAGATTTCGTGCCATCAAAATATAGAGTCCAAGTTGAACTATTAACAACTACTTTGCTTTCTATAATATTTACAATATTCAGATTATCTACATCATTAATGGTTTCCTTGAATGAAGATTTAGGAGAAATAGATGTCACATTTCTAATTTCAGATTTCTATTTATTTTCAGAAAAGGCAGAATTTTTAGCTTTAAAATGACCAAATCCCAATTCATACATGTAATTCCCCATAATGCAATCTGAGAATAAAACGGGTTCACTAGGATCATGCAGTTCTGTGACAGTATGTTTCATATATCTTTCTCTATTTATCTTTATCTGATTTGACTTTCCATTCTTAGGTAACCATAATGTTGACTAGTCCGTGGCAAAGAATCCATTCAATTGTTGAGACCATTCCCATGTGCATCTGGAATATCTGAAACAACAATATCTATAATTTGATACACCGAAGGGTTACAAGCAATCCTAACTAAGACATCTTTCATTTCCCCTACAACCTTCACATTTGACCTGTCCAATTGAGTTATTTGAGAATTCGATGGAACATATTTCCCATTGAACTTCTTGCATACTGATAAAGGCATGGCATTGGAGGATGCTCCAGAGTCTACCATGCAATTATGAACATTCCTATTGAAAATTTCAAAGGTAAGTAAGAATGGAGGTGTGGTTGATTTAGAATTCTTACCTATAAGCGAGGCTTTGTCAGTCATTACTTTTCCTTTATCAGTTGCTGTTGAATCATTATTGGAACTGTTTGCAGCAACATTTTGTTTTGCATTAGGAATAATTGAACTCATGGCAGGATTTATAACATGACTATTAGGCATTGGGTGTATTTTAAGAAGGTCGTACATACTGATGTTTGCATGTGTCTTCTTTAAATCTGCAATTATATCATATTGTAAATCTACTTTTGGAGCATTTTGAATAGGCTAGGTAATTTTGGTTGATTGAGTTTGTTTGCTAGATTGAGTTTGTTTATTAGGCTGTGAATTATTGTTGTCATTATTTGTAGTACAACTTGACGAGGCTCCAGGATTGTTTGCGAATGCTCTACTACGAGTATTATAGGCATGTTGTCCTGTAGGTGGACTTTTACTCTCATATTCTTTTACAAGACTGTCCTAGAAATGACCGTTAACTTGTTGAGGTTCCTCTGATTCTTCCTCATTTTCTGATTCCTCTTCTTCTTCATTTTCTGTTATTTCTTGATTAGAAGGAGTCTCAGATAAAGATAAAACAACTCGAATTGTATTAAAAATTTCTTCATTTGTTGCTATGTCAGGTGGTGTATTTGTTTTATTAGTTGTATTTGGATTTTGTCTGAACTGATTTCTGAAATATCCTCTAGAAGAGGAAGCTTCAGAATTGGTTTTCTTTAATCCTACAACTTCATTTGTTAATGCCCGAATAGCATTTTGTAGCTGTTCTACATCAAATGCTTTATCTTTTTCTGAATTAAGTTTTGCAATCTTCCTACGAGGAAAAGTATCAGATTTCCCACTTCTATCTGGTTCATAGGACATAGAATCCTTCTCAACTTTAATGGCTTCCTCAAAAGTTTCTACTAAAGTTGTTTTCCCATCTCTCTTAACAAACATCCCAAAATATTTTGGTAAGGCTGAAGTATAATTTTCAATAATTATATTCTCAAGTGGTTGAGAAGCAATTGGAATTTTGTTTTTTGATGTTAGAAACCTCTGATAAAAATCTTTAATTATTTCTTTAGGCTCCATTTTAATCCTAGACAACTCTAGCGCTAAAAGAGCAGGTGTTTTATCTTCCCCAAATTTATCTAAAAAGGCTTTATTACATTCACCCCAGTTTGTGATTGATCCCTGTACTATCGAAAAGTACCAAGTCGAAGCTCTTCCTTCAAAATTTAGAGGAAACAATCGACAAACTACATCTTCATGCTTCACGTTCAAGGTTTGAACAGCTAACATGAATTTATCAACATGTACCTCTGCAGGTTCTTTGTCATCTGGGTTAAACTTAGGGAGAAGTTTATCTGAGTGTTTAGGCAAATGATGTTGTACATCGAGGACAACTACAGTAGTTGTTCTTAGCCAAGGGAGTTGTGGATTAGGTGGAGGATTTCCTCCTCCCCCTACAGGTACATTTCCTGCCATTGGACTTCCTTCATAACTTGAGGAACTTCCTGAATTGGATGATCTTGGACTATCAGGTGGTGATTCAGGAGGAGAAGGTGGCTGATCAAAACCGTCTTCTGCGGTTAGTCTTCTAGTAGTGTTTGCTTGAGTAATTTGTCTCTGATGACTTCTAGTTTGATAACGTGGAGTGCTATCAAGTTCTTGCAAACATTGAGTAATTATGTTCAATTACGGATGACGTCATTGTTTCCTAGGTAGGCCATAATCTATCAGAGATACACCAAGTTGATTGGCATATGCTCTGGTAAGAATATGTCGTGATTCTTCCAAAGTTTGAGTACTTTGTTCAGGAGTAAATGGAGATGTGATATGATCACCTTCAAGGATGCTCCTAACAGTTTCTATAAACGGTGATCTGCTGACTTCTAGAGGATGCTGGATGGTTGAAAATTTCTCATTATTTTTTCCTGCCATTAATCATTAACAGACCCTCCTTCTAGCACCATTTGTTGGCCTAATTTTCTGACCTAGGCCAACAAGGAGATTTTTCCCACATAATCAACTTAAAGCAGCGTCCGGTGTGTTTGGAATAGCAAAATATCGCAGGTTATGGTCCTGCTACCAACTGAATTTTCCTCTTAAGGAGAAACTAAAATTTAGCAAAAATCTATCCTAATGTTATCTCTGTCTAAATAAACTCTAAAATTATTTTCAACTACCTAAGTTGTCCTATAATTGCTTTCTTAAGGAAAGTCTTTGATTTTTGAAGATTTTTATATTTAATTTTCTAAGTATAAAAGACTATTAAAATTATTCTAAAAATTACACAAATCCTATTTAACAGTTCTGTTAAATGTAAACTATACTAAAATAATATTAATCTGAACTATCTAAACTATCCTATCTATCCTATCTCAGCTGAGAGCGATTTTGAATATTATATTAATTATCAATTAATATTATGATAAACAGAAAGATAAGGAGTAAGATCTAAATAAAAATACTTAGATCATCTACACTAAATCATTCTGCTATAAAATAACTTGACAGAGAAATTGAAATAAATAATTACTTCAAGTTTTCTGAAATGTCTAATCAATTAATAATTAATAACCAACATTAGATATTTGAAATAAGAAATAATGTTCAGTATGAAATCATTGCAACAATACAAATGAAATCAAACAGACATAAACATGTATATATCATCATATCTTGAATTTTCAGTAGTAGCACCGAAAAGTAGACACACTGAAAAATTCAGTTACAATAATATACTAATTCAAATACAGTATTGCTTTGACAAAGTGAAATACTGATTAATAAACACAAACATAACAAAGTATACTGTATTAATGTTAAAGATAGAAGATCATATACTGAAATATAAAGAGTATCCAAAATAATACCAATCACGATATCAACTTGGAGATTTCTAGTCACATCCCATTCCCAAAGATAAAACTTTAGCCAAGAACAAAACTACTATCAAAATAGTATTTCAAGTATTTTTGCTTCAGTCACTCCATCCCCTTACTCACAAAAATTACCAACTTATATAATACTACCAGTCTTACGATTCAGTTTTCCCATAAATGCTATATGTAATACTATAGGAGTCCTATCACTATCAAAGAGTATCGAATCTCTTTTATCAGACACTTGTCACCAGAAGATAACAACGAAAACAACTAGCCTGAAACAGTTGCTGGTTTAAAGGAACTGGCAAATTCGTGGCTATTTTGAAACCCCAGTCTTCAATACACATCCATGTCTTCCAACTGAAACCCAGAATATTATAAATTTCCTGAAACTGTAGAGGATAGTGATGACATGCCCACCTGTTTTAAACAAACAACAAGCATCTTAAAAACCAATAATAATAGAAATAACAAAAGAAACCATAATTTAAATGTGTGCCTGTAAAATTTGTGATTTTACAGGCATGCACAAAAAAAAATTTGATTACCTATTGACAGAGAAACAAATCACGTAATCTGAAAATGGAAATAATCATCAAGTTCTATTTTGAAGATCAACCACTCTTCTGGCTTCGGCTAGTTTGGCTTTAAGCCTGATGATCACTAACTTTTGTTTTTCTATTTGTTCAAGCAGATGTTGATTGGTACCTATCATTGATTTTTTTGCCTTTTTATATTGGTTCTTTTTTATCTTCATTTCTTTCCACCTATTAATCTAGTTCAACAACTCCTCCCTGAACGTCTTATTTTCCACCTCTATCAAAGCTGCATTAGATTGACACTGTTTAAGTTCATCTTTCAATTCTACAATCTTATTCTTGTATACCCTGTCCAGGACTTGTTGGAGAGTTTCCTCCTCCTTGTCATGGCACTAATCCACTACCTGAGAAGAATCATGTTTTTATACATCTTGAACAGGTGATGGAAAGCTCCCCAAAGATGGCTCGAGGCCTGAACC
Organism: Pseudotsuga menziesii; assembly: GCA_001517045.1. Lineage (NCBI taxonomy): Eukaryota > Viridiplantae > Streptophyta > Pinopsida > Pinales > Pinaceae > Pseudotsuga > Pseudotsuga menziesii. The sequence goes on along the minus strand of LPNX010623134.1, from coordinate 199,752 downwards.
ATAGGCGTCCATACACGATGGAGAAATTTCTTCCCTGCCTGACTCTGTAATGTCTTCGGTCAATTTTGCACTATTATTCCTTATAAGAGTATAGGATCATCCATACAAGTAGTTTCGGGAACCAACGATGGAACGTCATCCTCAAGCTGGATAATTGTTGGTTGAGTACTATGTTGAGTAGTCATAGGAATAGAAGCTGTAGGTGTATTGTTCATGGTTCTAGTGACCCTTCTCATACGAACCAACACAATATTTTTTGATTCAAACCCCACTCTGTCACAACATACCTGTGCTAGTTGTTCTAGCTTATGCATAGAATCATCGCCATGTTTATGAGGAGTATTTAGCTCAGAAAGATTTTTATGATCAACAGTGTTAACATCTTCATTTTTGGTTAACATGTCCTCTATTTTTGGAGTACTACAGTGTTTATTAGATGGGGATTGGTTCAAGGTTGCTTCAGAGTCACAGGGAGCTACGTTCCTAACCCCATCATCACTGATATCAGTATTTATAGGTGGATTGACTTCCTCAGGCCCTTTATCCTTTGATTCAGCCTCATGAACATTACTAACCTTGGGTTTTACAGTAGCCTTTCATTTCCTATGGGTCCTTGGGGAAGGGTTTGGCCAATATTGAGTCGGCCCCAATTGACATTCAATTAAAAATTCATTCCACGATTTACCATTAAGAGACAGTTGATGCTGTATTATAATTTTGAATAAACCATGATGAAATAGACTTCTATCAGGATTATCAAAACTTTGAACCGAATGCGACATTTTTTTCAGACTTTGCCATAGGTAAAACAATAGATTAAGCTTACAGCCTTTTAGTGCTAACAGTAGTCGTAGGTGATAATAATGTAGGTGAGAAAATAGTCCATCGCATGATACGTACCTGACCAAGATCTCGTAGAAGGCTCGCCATTCTGGCTTCAAGAACCTGACCGAAACCCCAATCTTCAGTTTTGCACTAGCCGGCAAAGGCAATAGCAAGGACTGGCATTTTTTCTTATTCACTTTCCCACCTTTAAACCATCGCTCTCCAGTTTGTGGGAGCTTCGTGGCGTTAGCAATTTTGTCTTCATTAATGATAAACCTGAAATCCCCAATCTGTTCTACGTTTTCTTTCAAACTCAGAGCAAACAGTTTGGTAACCTCCACGTTATGGCCATCAAAGCACCTAAAGAACTGACCTCATCCAACCTTTTCAAATAGCAGGGCAACCTTCTCATCTTCTTCAACAAGCTCTGACCCTGAGATTTCAAAACGACTCAGTGGAGCCATGGCTTCCTCACTACTATCCTGATTACGAAATGGAATGAATGGAGTCGTGAAGAGGGAAGGGATAGGAACCCAAGTAAAAGACATGATGGGAAATGTCAAATCCTCACATGCTTCATACCTGACAGAGATGAAGGCTCTAAGTTTGGCCATTTCAATTGAATTTAGCGATGATGAACACTACAACCAGCATTTTTCTATGATAAATGCATGACTAACCACGACTAACTGTAAATCCCAACCAATTCTATATATCAGGTATTATTCAACTCATGAATCGTAAATTGAGACATTGATTACACACAGTTTGGCATGATGAGATCGTACAACGTCATGAAATGGAATGTTTAACAATCATATACAACATTACATCATCCTGATATGATTCATTAATACATTCACAACTGTTGATTAAACGAAAGGTGTTAGCCAAATCTTCATGCCAACGCAGCGATCCAAGTAACAGGTGTTAATTATTTGACATATGGATCATGTATTCTCATAAAAACAGTCAATTGATGATTTATTCCAGATTATACGTGAAAGGTGGTAGTATTTATTAACATATTAATATAGTGTCAAAACAGTAAACCCTAATGTTTGCACTACAACTAACTAATGATCGGAACTAACACTTAAGCCATGTATACACATAAAGTTTCATTTTGAAATATAGTTTAAAAATTTACAAAATCCTATCCATTAATATCCCAAACCGAATTTGATAGGATACAAAGCTATAAAACTATAACATATGAAGATGTCAAAATGATACTCATTTATTTGCTTTTCCACTAGCTATATATACACAATTTTAGAAAGTCATGGTAAGATATTTAAGTTACATATGAAATGTGAACTTTTAGGTTTAATAAGAATTTTAATTTAATAATTCATCTTTAGTTATGGAGATTTTAAGAACTTATAATATCTTATCAATAACCAGCTTCAATCAAATTCAAAATGTGTTTTCCTTGAACCCCAATTAGCAAACTATCTCTTTAAATTTCTTAAATCAACATATATAATCAGATAGATTAATTAATGATAGAATTGATTATATAAAAAATTATGAAACTGACAGCTGCTAATTATCAAGTTTATGAAAAATGTTTTCATAAACCTCAAATATGTCACTTTACTCTTCTACAATTGAGAGTACCTTCAGAACTGAAAATTCTGAAGGCACTCTTTTATAATTTTTAAAGGTAAATCATAAAAGAGAGCTGATCTCCCTTCATCTTAATAAAAAATAAAGGGGTTGTTGTTGACTGCCAACAAGTCCAAAATATGGTCTTGGTAATCTCCCAAAGAATTTGACCTCCAATATGACAAAAAAACCCTTATGCTACTCCATAAGAGATTAGATAAAAAAATACATGAAGATTTTCCTTATGAAAACATGATGGCTTAACAAGAAGATTTTTGTTCAAATGATTATCGAAGAAAATATAATTGTGTTCGTAAAGAGGATTTGAATTGTAGTTTGAGTAGACAAAATATTTTTATGATTTTATGGTTATCCCTTTGTGTAATTGTATTTATAAGGTAAAATTTAAGATAACTGCCAACAAGGTGAAAAGGTTTCTATAAGAAGTAATATGTGGGGAATGGCTTGGATGTTTAAATTGTAGTTATATTCAGAGTGTCATTGGTGTCACTCAACAAGGAATGCACACCATGAAATCCATTTTCCTTGAGATGGATTTATTCAAATATCACAATCGATCCAATTTGTTATTATTAGAACTTATGTTGTTTCATCTTGGGTGTGAAGTTCAATTTGTAATTAGATTTAATGCATTTCCTGGCATTTATAGTTTCCTTTGTTGTTCTAACTAATTTTTGTTCAAACTCCAAATTATTTAGGTCATCTTGACAATTTCGACATGGAGGCCCCTTATTGTGCTTCTTGTTTTAGATTATCACGGAGAGTATAAGTATATGGTTATTCTATAAGTAATGGGACATGGAGTGTTAAAAGGTATAAAACTAAGAAGAATTTCATATTTATAACACACTTACCAAGTATAAATCATGTTCTATTATTTTGTGATGGATTAGAAAAAGCTGATAGAAAATTCAATGAAATCCTAGATGTTTATTATTTTTCTGGTAGTATAATGCAAATATCATTGAATGGGTTTTACCTACAATTTAGAGAAGGTGTTTGTAAACTCTGAAAAAGAAATTACAAAAAGGGAGGATTTTCTTTTTCTTTTCAAAATGAAAGATATTGGTGATTTTTTACAAGGGAGAGACCTAAGGGGAACTTTAGAACTTTTCAAACTTAGGCATGGGGAGTAACATGATGAATGCATGCATATGGAGAATTAATGGAGGTTGTGAAATTGATCATTTTTATCTAATAAGATGCAAAATGCATGAACTTGTTGAAATTTTAACAAGTTGTCGAGAGGGTTAAACGAATATGGTTTTGTTCAAAAAAATATGAATGTGACCAATATGATGATCCAAACATAATAGCACCAACTTCATGACATGGAAATGATGAAAGGGAAAGAAAAAAAGTCCAAGACTTGACTCAACCACACTATGTTGTTGCACATGATGCAACTTGGTGAATTTTTCGAAGGGATGATATGAAAGAAAAAACGGGGAACAAGATATGGACATGATAAGCACATTGAGATGGATGTAACAGTACAAATAATTTTTTTTTTGTAAAAAATTTAGTAGGTTCACCTATGGCATCATGTTTCGACACTAGATCGTGTCTTTGAATACATCTACAATGTTATAATTTACTAAATTTTAACAATGCAAATGAATTTAGAGACCTTTCTAGGAGGTCTCTGAATCCATCTATAGCGTTAAAATTTTGTAAATTGAACAAATTCATTGTCAAAATTTCATTTTTCCATTGTCGGAGTGATACAACTAACATTGACCAAATAAATGACCAATAGTAATTTTTAGTTTAATTACTTGTTATCTAATCATATATTTTATCCCATGAACCAATTGGTCATTCCTCTGGTCATTTTTAGTTGGTTAACTCAAGTTTGGTCATTTATACCTTTAAAAAACTATGGTGACCAAATATTTGGGTCCCTTGGTCATTTATATCTCATTTTCTACTAGTGTCTTGTCTTTGCAATTGTGGGAAAGACTTGCAAGGAAGATTTGAATATTTACCCTTTCATCTTTGATGTAATATGCATTCCTCAACAATTCCAAAAACTTATCGAAATGTTATTCTAGGGAATTCTGTCCAAATTTTAATTCATTGAAATCCTTCCTCTTATTATCAAAAGGTATTTTTCCTTTAAAGACTTTTTAAATTGCTCCTAGTTGATCCTTCTTCATTTGATTCCCTTTACTTGTATGAGGTTCTCCCACCAAATTAAATCTCAGCCATTGAAATTGTAAATAGAAAATATGGCATTTTAATTTCCTAAGTTATCGTGAATCCAAAAATATTTCTTCATTCCAAGAAGCCATGCCTTTGGTTCCTGACATACCCTACTTTCTCCATCAAATGTGGGTGGCCTTACCTTTCTGAATTCTCTTTATGGGATACTTTTAAAAGTCCCCCTTCTTTCAAATCCACGAGAAGTATGCTTTGGAATACTTTAAGAACCTTGAGAATCACACACCTTATGCATTCTAGTTAAAGAACCCTTTCTTGGACTGGGATTCCTTTTACTACTGTGCCTTTTGGAGCGTATTTTTCACTTTTTATTCCTTGACCAACATTCCTTCGATTAGATCCAGGATGAACCCTATGTTAGATATAAGTAAGGATCTAGAGGATGACATCATTAATTTTGTTCTACTCTTCTAGATCCTTGATCAACCTTTCATTGAAATTTCTCATTGTTTTAACCAAAGTTTGGAGAGTGATCTCCTCTTTCCTCCTATTGGATTTTGTCTCAAAATTTTCCTCTTGCATATTTTATCCTATAACATCCTCACCATGTTCATAGGGGTATTAGGGATCATTCGTGATTATCATTTGTTTTTGGGAATGTCACGTCCCCTCCCGCCTGAGAGGACAATACCTACAGGTTGGTTCTATCATTTAAGCGAGGATCTAAGCCCCATGAACATAATAAAAAGCGAATTGGAAATAAAAACATACACAGATGCATAATGCAATGTAATCTATAGCGAAAGAAAATAGATTTCAACACAACATTCATCATGTTCATAATTCATTAAACAAATGTAGTTGCATAGATTAAACACAAGAGATACTTATCTTTAAGAGAAGATTGTCCTAGAGCCAACTATGTCATTGCAATGTTCCACCCAATCATAGGCTAGTGTGCTCATCAATTTCTTAGCAGAAATTCCAACCTCGAGCTGGGCATGATTCTCACAAGGAATAAGGGAAATACAACAGGTTCACAAATAGCCAAAGATATATCACAATTCAACCAAGCCAAAACTACATTTGGGTTTATCAAGCTGCTAAGGAGGTGGAAGGTTGAATTGGTGAGCTAGTGAGCTCAACCACATAGCTATGGACACCTACAAAATATCTCCCTTATATTTCCCAACACCCACACACCCAACATAAGGAAGCATCCCCTTCTCTGCTACACAGTACCTCGGGCTATGCCTTCCATTCCAGTGCTCTTAAGGGTGTGTAAAGAAGAAAAACCAGCTCCCATTTACTTGTCTGTGAGGTTCCTTTCCCCACTAGGTTTATCAAGCTAATTATTCCTCAATTCCAATCCAAACCAGTTCATACCAAAACAAATGATGCGTACACAACAAAATACAAGTTTTGGGATTGATGAAAAACGTCATGGGAGACAAAAATGAAAATGAGAATTGGGAAAAACAACCTAGGGTGATAAATATGTTTCAACAATGTTCTATGGGCTTCATGTTGGAAAAAATGACCCCTTCAGTCCCTCAATTTGTGGATCTAATTTTCCATTGGTTGTGCAATACCAAAAAAAATGAAATTCCCGAACCATGTGAGTGAGGAAACAACAACAAAACCTCCAAGAGAGAGCCCATCCCCCGATAATTATCAAAACCACTTCCCAGCCTTGGGGAAAGTGAAGAAAATAGCTGCCAAACGTGAGGGAAACACACATGGAGACAAAAACATGAAGGAAGAGAGCTCTGCAAGCTTTCCACTACGTGAAGAATGGAGGACATGAATGCATGATGGTGGAGTAATGAATTTTTGGGTTCTTACTTGCCCATTAAGTCAAAACACATTTTTCCAAAATGGGTGCTCTGCCCAATTCGAATTTTGTCCATACTCTTCCCAATCCCATGCATTTACCAACTCAACCACTTCTAGCAGAAATAAATGATTGGCACAAGAAGACAAAATGGGTAGTTGACAGTTTGATGGGTTCTCCCTTTGACATTTAGATTTTCCCCATTGGATCAAGGTTTGAATACCCCCCCCCCCCATATCCTTAGGAAATCATGCCCCCATCTCTTTAATGTTGCATTGACATAGATGGTTGTGGGTATATTTAATTAAATTGCATATTTATATGACGTCCAAAATTTATAATGTGCCTGGCTAGCATGAAATACCATTGGCATCAATTTTAATCGCCGAAACATAAAATGATAAATCTATGGTGGGGATTTTTCCTTTATCTCCTCAACATGATTAATTACAATATATACATCATTTGCATTTTTAATGCAAATGGGGTCAAAACCGAGGTGTTACAGGAACCCCCCCCTTTGCTTACTACCTTTTATTGTAGCTGCTTAAATATTGTCGATTGCAAGCATTATGTATCATAGAGATATTTATTAGAATTAGTAATCTCAAGGAATAATTCACAGGGTTCTTGGTTCCTTTCTATTCCATTTATGCATTTTTGGAAACTACCCCTATTGATAAATTTTCTTTTTGTCAAATCAACGCTACAAGCACATCTTTGTTCAAATATCAGAGACATTTTTTTTTATTCAAAATATAACTATGGACCCTTATTCCCATATGGGTAATCTATCCAATTCCTATATTCATGCTTCATTACGATCTCATAGAGGAAAGTTACGTCCTCCCAAAAATTTTGATTTTGCCCAATTCTACACTTTTTCCACAGGTGCAATTATCTTTGCAGAGCAACTTCAAGAACATGTAGAAGAATATATAGAGAGAACTAGGAAACCTTTTCGATTAGGAATTGTTAGCACATATCACAAGGATCACTCATCAACTTTCATATCTCTAATCCAAATATGTAGTCAAGTTTGATAAAATTCTAGAATTGATTACTTTTAACTTTTTCACTTTTTCCCGGATTTAATTTCTTTCAAAAATGACTATCCCCCAAACTAAGCATTTCTAGAAAAGCTTTGCCTAATAAAATTTTTCTATCTTGATGATTAAGTAAAATTTTGAATTCAATTTTTTTTATGGTTTCGACATCTATGACAACTTTTTCCTTCTACAAGATTTTCAAATTCCTTAAAAAGTCCTCATGAATAGTGGATTTTGTCCTTCTTTCACACTCTGGATTCACACCTTTAAGAATTTGGCCCTAACCTTCCATTGTTAATTGTGTGCTTGGTCCATTATTGTAGCATAGAAATTTCAACCCAAACCAGCCCTCCATTAGGTCTCGAGATACTAATCTTTGAAAGTCACTAATTCAATTTTTTTAACAAATAGAAGTAGGATGGGCTTGGGCCTTGTTGCTACTGCAACCACTACAAAAAAAATTTGATGATTTTAGGGCCCCTCATAATTTTAGCTTTTAATCTTACTTAGACTACCTTTTCTTCTTAAAATATTTTCTTTCCCCGACTTAGTTTTTATTTTGGACAAGTATGAAAGGTTTTTGCACTAAGTTGAAACTCACTTCTTTTTTCTCGGTATGTCAGAAGAACCTAAAAATTTAGCCGACATGGTGGAAGAATTTCATCTTTCCATCCGATAGCTACTCATTGATATTCACTTTTTTTTCCCAAGGCCTAGTTCTTTGCCGAAAGTTTTGCCGAGTTTTCGACCGATGGTTACAGCTAAATTCAAGTTTTGAAGCCGATGTGTTCTGTTGGACTTAGCTTTTGAAGCTGACAGTTCTTTGTTGGGACTTTTTCACCGAGTCTGGATGATGGTTGTAGTTGGATTCACTATTCATAGCTAGCATGCTCAACTCGGGTATAGCCTTCACTACCGATCGGAAGCTTCTTCATGATTTGATCGATAACCTTTTCCTCAAGATTTCACATCAAAGTTTTCTGACAGTGTCAGTAGAACCTGAAAATTTATCTGATGAGCGTGAAAAAATTCATGGCTTGTACTCGATATTTGTTACCAGAACCTTGGGATGAATTCTGCTGACGTGGTATTTGCGCATGTTTTAATGGGTTAGAGCCGATGGTTGCGGAAAATTTGGGATGTCGCAGCCGACACTGTCGGGGGGTTTTACTTTTCCCTTGTCGATTTGGTGAAGTTGTCGATGAAGTTTTCAGTGTTAGGAGCCAAACGATGTTTTTTTCCCGTGCAACTTAAATACTCCAACAACTGCATTAATTACTCTTATTGTGATCTTTCTCTATATAAGCCTTTGCAGTTTGTTACAGATTGTTATTGCTATCCGTTTTGAGAGCGCCCAATTGACTATCACCACTTGGAGTTTACTAGCCGCATTGAGCCAAGCATTTTACCAGCATTCATGCCATCATTTTCTAGGTAGGATTTAAACCTTATCATAGTGTCATTTGTGTAAAAATGGTATTCTGGGGATTCAACCTTTATGGGGTCAGGGTTTTTCTGCCATGGTTTTTAAAGTCTTTTCCCAACCTCATAGGGCTTCATTTTTCCTCGTCTCATTGAACTTTGGGGGTTTTTCTCCAAGTTGAGTTGCATCAGAATCCCTGGCATCCTTGTGTATTTTTTTTGACCTAGTTTTCTAACCCGACAGTGGTGATTTTCACCTGCTCCGCACCATTTGTCTCGGCCTATGAGGTCATGGATGTGGGTATGTGAAACCGCTGCTATTTTACTGATGAAGCCGCGGTTGGGCGAGCGTTTCACCAATTTTTCCTAGTCTAGTTTGCCTTTTTATACATGGACATGGGACAACCGATGGTTTACCACAGTAGGCACTAGCGCATCTCAAAGTATGGATTGCGGTTTGTTTCCAAGCCGCATAGTTTTCTCGTGTTGTTGGCATTAAGTTCTTCGTGGGTTTTTAGGTTTTGGGTTAACCTAAGGGTTCATGATACGAAGATTCCCATGTCCAATAGGTTTAACGAAAGGGGCTTCCTACATAGGACTTAAAACTTATTTTAATGGTTATTCTACACACAAGGAAATTGATTTAAATAACTAGACATTTAACTCCCAAAACAACAGTTAGAGCCTGCACTTGAGCTGATATTTCTCACTCCGGTTTGACCTTGCCACAAGTTTAGTATTTAGATGATATATAGAGTTTCTATACATCACATGATTTCTTTTAGATGGCTAAATATGACTCAGTAAAGATAAATTTATTTTTCTCCATGAATGCAATCTTATTTTGAAATAAGATATGATTTGTTAGCAAAGTTTTCATGTATATCTTGCAATCTTATAGTAGCTTCTCATTTTTCCTATTTATATGAATTCATGTTGTTTAGTCATCGGGACACTTAGTTATTTCTTGATATGATTGTGTCACATCCCCAATCCTCACACAAAGCATGCCAAAGAAAGGAAAGAAGAAATCCAAGGCTACTAAGGAGGACTAGGACTTGGAAATCTTGCCAAGAATGGAGATAATTTATGAGGATACGAAATATGTTACAACCAAAGTTCAAATGGGGACAAATATATCCCATGATCAAAGATCAGAAGATCCCACATGCGGTCTTAGAAGATATACCCATGTATGCAAACATAATGAGCTCAGGGATCATAAGATTGCAGCATATTCCTTCCCTTGAAAATGCAGCATATTCCATAAGAGTGGATCTTGTTAGCCACGCCTTTAGATTTTCATTATTCTCAACCGATCCTTCTACGTTGACTCGAGACCATGATTGATCTCGTTCTAGAAACCATGTAGCCATCTTGATGATGTATGGGGAAAGAGGAACCGATCGATGGAAAGAGAAGATAATGGAAACAAGTTTGAGAAGGATGTGAGTGTTCTTAGTAGATGATCATCATCATGATGTAGTCTATTTAAATTAATTTTATTCAAAACAATTTTGAAAAGAAATTCATAAATGGACCATTTTGTAATATTTTGTTTTTTATTAAATAGTATTTGTTTTTAGTTATATAAACTTTAATACATTTCAGTTTTTTGTTTAATAATATGTTATTTTCACAAAATTAAGTGATAAGCTTTTGTTTAACAATAGGTTATCTTCATAAAATTAAGTGATTGATTGTGTTGATATTTCAAGCTATCTTCACAAAATTAAATGATTGGTTGTATCTATATACAATAGGGAATTGTGGTTATTAATAATAGGTAAGAATTTCTAAATTTGGGATGATTGTCAATCGCTGGCAAAGACATGAACAGTGTTCCAACGAAGTATTCCATCCCGTAAATTCAACCGACGCAGTATTCCATACCCAGCTATGGAATAATCGACAGTCGAAGAAGAGGCTATGGAAGAATACATATATTTTGGTTACTGGAACGTTCATTCCCGAAAATGGAAAACCAGACCGTTTTATTCCTTCGGTGAGGCCACAACATAGCAAAAACTGAGCAGTTTTTAAACACCAAAATATTTAGATTCCAATTTGTTTTTGTGAATCCCTTCAGCTAAAACCTAGCAACCTTTTGCATATGTAAGAATTATAACAAATAACGAATAGATATCATAAACTTCACAATCAATCTATAAAAATAAAATCAGCAACATATATATATATATATATAACGATATGTATTCACATTTAACCGAGGAGTTTAAAAACACCTAAAAATTTAGATTCCAATTTGTCATTGTGAATCCGCTTCAGCTGAGTCCTAAGAAACATTTGCAGAAGAATAGAGATTTAAGAAACCTCTGCAGCAGAATTTAGACCTAAGAAACATTTGCAGTAGAGTTGAGACCTAAGAAACTTTTGCAGCAGAATTTTGCATGCAATTGTAAGATCTAGTAGAAATTTTAAGTAGGGTTTGCATATTGCTCTAGTACTGGGTGCAGTGTATTGGCATATACAATGTTCATCCATCATCGAAGTTAAGAGCATAGCTTTGAGCATCATATTTAAATCCCTGAGATGGCCTTGTACCTATCATTTTTCTCAACTCGGCTCTTAGTTTCAAGAACAGATGCATACAACGAATTTGGCCGCAGCCCATGACTATGCGTTCCCTACCCATCGCAACAATATCTCTCCACCGGAAGCCCTTCTTCTCTCTGATCCAATACCGCCATGAATGCCACAGCTTGTTGTTATGGACGGTATTCATAGATTCAGGATCTCTATCTAACGACAGTTGTTCTTCACAGTCACAGACAGCTGGATTACAACAGCCTTCACTGAAGCAGTATACCATTCTGAAACTCACAGCACAGCAACGTGTTCTTCCTTAGGGCTCGACAGACCTAGCCTGCAGTATTCTAATTTCCCCAAGTTCTACATTGGCTTAGTTATAAGCAATATAATCTCATAGGAAAGCATTGAATTGAATGATGTTACCGTTACTGGTTCTGATCTGCTGTGCAGAGAACAAACTTTTGCCCAAGAAAAACATATTTATTAGAAGCCAAAACTGGGCTCTCAAACCTGAGAAGGGAAGTGGGAGTGGAATCTCACTGTACTACTAGTGCGACAGATATCTCAATCCTTGTTCGTAGGTCCCCACAGTATTGATTACTACCCTTAACTACAAAAAAAAATTGTCCTACAGAGCAAATTTCTCCTGGTCTCAATCAAATTATCTATGCATGGGGAACACCGCCGTTATTTAAGATAATGGTCTGTTTAAATTGTTTCAAAGAGGTTTCTGGTTTCGAGTTGGCCTCTTTTTGGGCAAATAACAACCAGCCATAGAGTAGCGTACTGCACTGTTGATAGTAATAGAATTTGGGATCTACATCTGTAGATTTACGCATTTCCCAAAGATGTATATTCCATAATGTATTAATGTATTTTGGAATGTACATTTGCTGGTTTAAGAAATTCCAGGAGGTATGGATTTCGTAATATATTGATATATTATTAAAGTAGTAGTGTTTGGTGGTTATTGTTTGTCATTTTTGTGGTCATAAAAATTGCGAAGTACATAATTACTTGAGTACAATATTTTTCTGGATAGGTTCATGCAACCGATAACATTTGCTGTGATATTCTTTGGCGTTACATCATTTGGTGGTTGATAGATCAAGTCACATTGACGGTGCTCCAATGTTAGCACATTGATGGTGCTCCTATGTTAGCTTGGTGAAGCACTAATGATGGAGATGTTTTTGTTTTTGTGTTATGTTAAAACCGTCATTTAAAATTGAATCATGGATAAAGAAATTGTTTGTTCTAATAGTTTTTCTTAATTAGTGTTTATGTTGGAGATGCAATTCTTTTAGATCTTCCATCATCAGAGCCTTTGTCAAAGCTTTTTTTTTTGGTGTGTTTTTGGAAAGTTTTATGGATGTGGTTGTGTAATTTTTATGTGGATGTGTGAATAATATAGAGTGAAGCATTAAATTTGCATCGGACATTCTACATAGTTAAGCAAAGGGATAAGGGCACGACACCAAGATTTTAAAAAGGACTAAGGCAAGGCTATCTAGAGATAGGTGTCCGTGGAATTCAAATGTAGAGGTTATGATGAAGTCAAGTGTAGTCATTATCTCTATAGTATGTGGCTTTCACAAATTTAAGGCATGCAAAGGGGATGCATGCTATAAGGAGAATGTGAAGCTAGTTGAGGCTCGAGATGAGGTGTTACTTGTGCCCTTTAGGCATTGTGTATGAGGTAAATATATGTAGAGCATGAGGTATGTGACAGCTCCTTGTTTCAATATCCATACCATGGAAACACATAAGCTTGTTCATATTAAAGAGAGAGGAAGAAATCCAAGAAAAAAGTCGCCATCACCTCGATAATATAAAACCCCATGAATTTGAAGATGCAACATGGCTTTGATCTAGGTGGATACTAGTGGACACCCATTTGTTCCACTAATTTAGAATGGTTCCACAACTTGACATTTTTTTATAGTTTTTTGAGTCCCAAACATCTAGTTCCTTTTTTAGGCCGTAATTTTTTTGGGGGGGATGTGCAATAGCTTAAGATTGCTAAATTCATTGCTAAATTCACCTAACCCTTGACTGAAATCATTGTTCTCCTGAAGCTCTTTCTAATGGTCAATTGTGCACTCCAAACAAGGTTTGTATGTGGAACTTGCGCCCCCAAGAAGTTGATGTATCAACTAGATTCCTTCGGCTCACATTGCTTTTGCCACTTCATCTCCTAGGGTTAGGGTTTTTGATATTTAGGTTTTATCCTCTTAGGATTACACATTTGATGTTAAAAGGAACTTTTTGCCTCTTGTAATGTCCTTTGGTGAATGAGCATAGCTGATATATCTCTCTTCAGAAATAGGCTACCACCAGTTTTTGCTAGTTTGTATTGCTTTGCAATTTATAAAGTTTTTCCATTTCATTAACCATAGAATTCGGATTTTAATATACTATTGTGTTATTTGCAACATCTTTATGTGTGTTTTTACATTCTACATTTCTTCATTTCATTCTCTAAATAATGGAGATAAGTGGTATTATAGCACTAATCTCTTTGTTGTTTCTCAATGCATTTCCTTGACAAGATTAAGGCATCGAGAGTTCATTCTTGGACTAATTCAGCTTGGGGGAAATCACTCTTCCAGGACCAAGAAGCCTCACATGGCAGTAGAAAAGAGTAATGACAAAGGAAGATCTCATTTTAAGATGTTGCATAAGGAATCCATTATGCGACAATGCAACAAGATGATAGATAATTTCATATGTATCCTTATATGAATGCCAACAATGACATAGACACCAAATAATAGCCATTTTGGAGGTCCAACACTTTTCAAGGTATAAGTTAACTTTGACATTCCTTTCTTTGAGGGCCAGATAGATACATATGCTTTGGACAAATGGTTAAATTTGTCCTTCCCCCATTTTAGAAATCCGTGGATGATTATTGAGAGAGGCATGTGATATATGAGTCTAAAACATGCATGAGAAAAACCACATGGGTGGCATTTCTCATTGCTTATAATATCATTAGTACACCCATAAGATTTTGGTTATGTAAATATGTTGGTACATTTTGCTAGAAATTTTATGACATTGAAATGTATAGCTCAATTTTGTATTAAATGTAATTCTTTAAGTAGATTTTTGGCTTCCTACAAATCAATTACATAATACTGAAAAGAGAAGCCAAGATTCCATGAAGAAAAATCTAACTTAAAGATAAAAAAACAAAAAAAATATTTTAAATCTCATTAATTAAAAGAAGAAACATTAAAATAATAGAATTTCAAGAATAAGGTTAGGTCTCCTCCGTGGGTTCAAAGGGAGTGAACCCCTATAAAATTTATTCATCTCATCGTTGAGCGGTGCTTTTGTGAAGGTTTGTAACACATTAATGAGAATTAGGTCTAAAAAAATTGGAAATCACAACTAATTTTCAAAAAGATTAAGCAAAAAGATTAATTTTCTTTTTTTTAAGCAAAAATATTAATTTATCTTTCGACCAATATTTTTGGCAGAAGTTAAATTTAACAGAGTGCCTTCGAAAGTGTGCAATGACTCCATCTACAAAAATAAACCATTTGGCACCAAAGTTTTCACAGGAAAACATGTTTTCAACTAAAAACCTCTTTTTTTTATGCGTTGAAATCGACCCCAAATAACTATTGTCATTGTAGATTTGGAGCAACCCTATTGTACTCGACCACCACCCCACTTACTGTGGACGTACCCCTCAACTGGTTACACCTCGATTGAATTGAAAAATGTTTCCATCGACCCAGGAGACATAGGATCCATTAGAGAACACTCTTCATGTGTTAGCTAGAAGTCGAAGCAGAAGCAAAAGTGGCAGAGGCACCCTCTCGCACTTGGCACAATGATTGTCATTTTTCTCCTATCACAAGGTATGTCCAATTTGTATGGAAACATTTTTGTTGTTTTGGGTTTGAATTGTTTCTTTATTTACACAACATGGAAATTGTTGGACAGTAAAGTGTAATCTAGGTCTAGTCATCTATGTAGAATTATAGTATAGTCACTAAAATATTCAAGAAACTATTTGTTTCTAGGTTAATATTTGTTTCTTATAACTTTAAATATATGAAATTGATTTTGAATTTAACTATAATGTAGCAGATATGCATGTGGTTATTGGTTTATAAATCAGGCTAGATTTTAAGAATTTTGGTGTATTAACATTCAAAACATTGTACATATACTAGCCTTTCCTATAGCCACGTATCAAATGCTTCATTCACTCTTTCACATGACCAGGCCTTTCAACTATTTCACCTCTTTCCCATATGCATACCCTTTGGGTGATCAGTTTTGGAAGCAATGAATCAGACACGCTTTTTTTAAAATGTGGTTCACCATTTGTTAGAGGGATACTCCACAGAAATTCCAATACGTGATATTCAAACTGAATCAAGGTATGCTCAGCTCATCAATCACAACATTTATTACAAAGGGCTCCACAAGAGTAACATGTCACTTATAAGAGTAGAACCTGGGTGGGGAGGGTAACATTCATTCCTCCCAACCACCCAAGCTACATCCATTTGACAATGAATCGGACACGCTTATTTCATAATAGGCCTCATGGATTACAAAGTCGCCCTTAACATGCAAGGTCAAGCCATACATGCACTTGCAATGAGTACTCAAATTCATTTGTTGATTCTCCATGAAGTCCAGAGGTCAAATCTTGATTCTTCAGTGTTTTAGAAATAACAATGGTTACACCATGGTGTGGGGAGGGCGCTTGTAAATATAAATATACCTTGCACATCTTTGAAAATTTCAAGTCCTAGATATCAATACACTATAATCTACAACTGCGATTCAATTTTTGTAATTGTATTTATGTAACCTAGGGAAAATTTTAAAAACCTTTCATAAATTTATGTATATATAATAATATGGTGAATCTTTTTGGTGAGTAGGAAAATTAAAAAGCTAATATATATATATATATATATATATATATATGTTTCATTAAATTATAAAATATTCTTAAAATGTAAGATTATATATAATTTAATAGGAAAATAATTTTATAGATTTAAAATATACTTATCATGCAATATTATGGACAATACCATGAGACACCTAAAACAGTGGGCTTCTAAACCATCAACTATAACATTATTATTTAATGTTATCACATGTGATACCATGAGACACTTAAAATGAATGTTATCTTTAATAATTGTTTAACTTAAGTCAAAATTTATTTAACATGTATAAGCTTGGGTAAAATCTTGAGAAAACTACTCTTAAAAAATTATTAAACCAATTATTACCACGAATTTCCTTTCTAGTTTTGGATAAGCAAAAAAGTCTATATATATAAAAATATTTAATTTTAAAACAAACTATTATAAAACATTTTAACATATTTTTATATAAAAATTTGTCCTTCATAATTTAAACCCTCAGCTAAATTTTTCCTCACAAATAAACTATCAATATTACAATTTCTTGGCAAAGAAGCTGTCAATATTGCAGTTTCCCTACCTTGTGTAGTTTTGGTTTTTAATCTACATCTACAAATTATCATTGGATGAATGGTGGTACCAAATTGATTTTCCAAGTGTATAGTCTCTTCTAGAATTTATTTTTGGTTTTCTATTATCAGCTCTCTCCATCTTATTTTTTTGGCTTTCTCAATCAACATTTCAAGTGATGTGTTGGTTTCTCTCCAAGTTAATTGTTTTTTTTAATTGGTTGATTATTAGTATGGTTTGGATATAATTACTCTCAATCATAACTTTTATTTTATTTTATATTTTGGGTTGGATGATGGTTAATGCTTAGTTACTTTTTTCATTTTTTGGTCCCAACTTAGGATTTTCTTGTCTTTATCTTTATGATTTATGTGGTGGAAGGCATATTTTGATTTCTGCTTTCTATTCTTTGGTTGATGTAGGCATTAGCATTACCTTTGTATGTCGGTATGGTTGCGAGTTGAAGACTATATCCGGAAGAGTTACGGTTTGATAAAATCTAACATATTTGTTATATTACTTATATTATTATTAATAAAAAAAAGGTTTTTCTTTTAATAAAAAAATAATAATTTGAAGCACCAAATATGAAGCCAAATTTTATATACAATAATTTATAAATGATAATGCATTTAACGTATGTGCTATGGTTTAAATTTTGGTGATAGTCCATAATAAGGTTACTATAATAATTTTTCATCAAATGGATAGGCCAAGCCTAATATTGAATTCCCATGTTATATAGATGGGGTCGAGTATATATATATGCCTAACTTCCTTGAATTAGGCTCAAATTCATATTTCATTCAAGTTTATATTTCATTCTATGGTAAGTCACAAATATATATATATTAAGTGAAATTGCTTATATCAATGAATTCCCATGATGTATGGATGGCGCTAAGAGAAATATACATGCCCAACTTCTTTGAATTGGATTTAAATTCAGATTCCATTCAAGTTCATATTTAACGGTAAATTGTAAATATAAGTCTTTTTTCTAAATATAATTATACTTATATATAATTATAAAAAGTAATTTAATAACAACATATCATTATACACCTTATTGCACAAGTTGAAATTCAAGCAATGTTGAGTAAAATATTTTGCTTATGTACCTTTACATAGCCTTTTTTTTAATAATCTGGTTAAAACTCTTGAAATTAATCTCTTTTTTAACTCTTATTTTTAATACTCTTTAAATTTAGATAGATCGACAATAAATAATTGTTATGGAAGATAATTTAAGATAAAGTTTTTCAACCATTATTTAGATAGATGGACAAAAAATAATTTTCATTGAAAATAATTTAAGATAAAGCTTTTCAACAATTATTTGTTGATATTGCACATCCATTTCAAACTATTCAACTTAGATACATTTTAGTTTATATAATTTATGCATAATTTAAACAAGATCCACGAGGTGGTAATGTCCCCAACATTGCAACTTGTTATTGCAAGAAAAAAGTTGTGGTTGTGATTGTACCTTAAAACATAAAAAACTAAAATGTTTAAATTACTTCCTTAGCAAAGCTCCTACCAATAATTATTGAAAAATAAGTGTGTTTTTACCAATAACTATGTAAAAATGTATCATCTATGGTCCCTCCAAATTATAACTTTCAAAGGATATTTTGTTTTACATTAGTAGATGCATGAGACACCTAACCCTAACCTTCAAGTGACAAGAGAAAAGACAAGAAAAAACATCATAGTATATGTAGAACGTGATAGTAAATAAAATTCATTGGGAAAAGGAGGACTTAGGCACTGTAACTACAATATAATATGTGGAGGAGACTTTGAGCAAACTTCATTACGCCCACTAATCCTGACAAAGGAAACACCCTTCTCTCGATTGCTTTGTGGTCTAAACACAGCTGAAAGGAAATATAAGAAATGCACCACAACAGTCACACTGAATGGGGTAGTTTGCAACTGCATATAGTGGTCAAGAAATTGATCAGTGAATTTGGAAATTAAAAGTAATTTCCTATAACAAAGCTTAAAGAAGCATATAAAATTAGTTTGTTCCCTTGTCAACTCGGATACCCACATGCATTTCAACTATTAGAATTTTCTGTCATGTTGGTGATGAACTAGATGAAGGTAGACATGATGACAATGTCCTCAACCATGGAGCAGATAAAATTAGTTTGTTCCCTTGTCAACAGGGTGACCCTGATGTATTTCAATTGTTGGAATCTTCTGCGATGTTGGTGATGAACTAGATGAAGGTAGCCATGATGACAATGTCCTCAATCGAGCAGATAAAATTAGTTTGTTCCCTTGTCAACTGGGTGACCCACATGCATTTCAACTATTGGAATCTTTTGCCATGTTGGTGATGAACTAGATGAAGGTAGCCATGATGATAATGTCCTCAATGGAGAAAAATAAAATTAGTTTGTTCCCTTTTTAACTAGGTAACCCACATGCATTTCGATTGTTGGAATCTTCTTCCATGTTGGTGATGAACTAGATGAAGGTAGTGATGATGAAAATGTCCTCTCTTTCCAAGCATTGCTTGATTGAAAATCTTGGCTAGAGGTACTCGAAGAGAAACTTCCTATGCTTCTAATTTTCATTTTTTCTCTTTCTATGACAACTGCTTTTCTAGAAAAATCTAAATATGAACAATCTATCTCTTTTATGTGAAGGTTTGTTGCATCAATTACTTCAAACGATGCAGGAAATAAAGGAACCATGCACACACATTGTATTCCCTTGTCAAAATGACTTTGACCACCTCAACATAGATATTCACCACTGATTGAGAGAGACCCAGGGGATCATAGTTGTTCTATCTTTTAGGTTTCTTGTTCTTATTATGTCAAACCAAATAAACATATAGAAATTCAAACCAGCAAGAAATCCACTGTCAAATATGTGCTATATAATTTACTTTTGTTTTAAGATCTTTAAAGGGATTGTATAAATTACATCCATTGACCAGAAATTAATGACTACAATTAAGAATTCCATGGATTAATTGCTAAGTAATCATTTGAGTTTATAAGATTGAATTGAATATTAAGGCCACTTAATAATTTATGTTATATGTATGGATGGTTATGTTTTAGGAGGAGCTCTCATTTAAATGGCCATTGGAAAGCAATTTAATCCATTAAGGCTCTCTTTTCTTCAATTTGGTTTTTTCTTACTAGATTGATATCCCATATATACAATACAAGGAAATGCATTATTGCTTTCGCTTCAATCCCTTAGGGGATATTTTCCAAGTCGAGAGTCAATGCTTCTTTAAATTTGGAAACATCTATGCGCATATCTATTCCATAGGAACCCTTGAGAAACAATTTTATATCGATGAAATAAATGGTATCCATACATACATACATACATCTATATATATTTCTCCTAAGGTTTTCATTTCCATTGAAAAAAATAGATCATTAGGAAATGAATTTAGTGCACTATATCCTTGAGTAAGAAATAAAATTAGGTCTGTCCTAAACCTTAAATAATTAAAAGGGAATGTTCTTTGTTGAAGCCTTTCTGCTCCTCTTTCTTGAATAAACTTTTACTTGGGAAACTAGAAAAAAAATATGTGAGGAGATCAATGTTCATAACTTCGAAATCATTGGATTTCAAAATGACTAGGACATAATCTAAAATGGAATATTTATGAAGTGTATCACATGCAAATTTCAATGCAGCAAACAACAAATTTTTTTCTCCCTTTTTAATAAATCGTTGCTCTCAACTACAACACAATGAATTCATCCTTTTGGCAGCGATGTCCTACTGGTGATTTGATATGATATTTAGCTTTTATGTTAGAATGTATTTAAGAATACAACCATCATCGTATCACCCTCATGTAAGGGTCTCTATCCCACTTACAGTTAATATAATTTCTAAACATGCTCTATTTACTCCATCAGAAATGAATGCAAGAAATTTTACAACAAAGAACATGATTTATTGTAAATCAATTTCACATTTACATGCACCAAGTTTGAAATCACGCAGAAAAATCTAAATTTGAATAATATATCTTTTTATGTGAAGTTTTGATGCATCTATTATGTCTACAAGATGATAGTGAGAGTGGAGAGTAACTGTGGACTTTCTTTTAGAACAATGTAGGAAAGTTATGATTTTCAAACTAACTCAACCTACTTAGGTCTAGTAATACACAACTATGGGGAAGGAAGAGCAGTGCCACTCTTACCTTTAGCAGCACTTTAAACTTCATTAACAACTCTGAACAACAATTTGGCATTGTCACAGCTTGCACTCATAGCTGATTGTGGGGCTGATGCACAATCATGGACTCCTTTAAAGACACTTTATATGCCACATAATACTAGAAAAACCTGGAACCTATGACTTTAGGTGAGAATTAGGGGTACTTCCCTAACGTATTTGAAGATGAAGTAAAAAGAGAAAAGATAGGTAATTGTAACATATTTCATAATATATAACATTTATGCAAAAAAAATGTGTGTAAATTATTATAAAATCAGTTTCTGTGAAATTGGGTTTTCAAAATTTCAGCACATCATAACATATATGTTTGTGTGGGTGCTGCAATATATGAAGCAAATGATATCAATTTTGGATAAAAGCTTGCAAACATGTAAATGACATATGGACCTAGTGCGACACTATTTATTCATAATTTTTCATGAATGATTTTTTTTATTAATTATTGAAGTCAGAAAAGATCGAAATGAAAACGTTCTGTGCGGGTGCAACACTTTAGAGGAAAAAATTAATGAAATATTTGATTTCTATATATAATATTGTTGATCTTCCTCTCTTCTAGTGAACCATTTAGTTTTCTTAGAAAATGGAGAAGGCGGTCAAAATGTATATAAAAAACAATCGATGTATCTATTTTTGAAAACTAACGTGTGTCATTTAGAAAAATAATAGTAAATAATTAAAACATACATTTGAAGGAAAAAATTACATATTCAAAATCGTAAGATCATACTCTACAATATTCTAAATTTTCATAAAAAAATATTGTGTTTGTCAAAGAAAAACATGCCATGGAAATTGAGCATATTGATAGAATTCTAAAAGACAGGCAATAGCCCTAGTTTATTTGTCCTAGCCAATAGGTTCGGTAGTCCAAAGCTAATTCTGAACATAGTGCCAAACCTTATTCCTGCCGAGTTTTCAAATTTTAAAAACATGCATATGAATTATATCTTATTCATATCGCATATATATCACATATGCAATATAGCGCATATGCGATTAATATCGCATATGCGTTATAACACATATGCAATTTTTCTTAACTAGCTTGGTACGAGAGTTAAAAATAGTAAATACCAAGTAAGTGGATAGTCTTTGGGAGAAAACCCATCTAAAATGAAAAGATCATGGTAATTATTGGCCCCTCCAAAGTAGTTTAGTGTGGAGAAAGGACAACACTTAGCCTAAAATTTGTGAATGGTTGTGGATAATGATGTCAGATTATTGGAGGTTCAAGGTGCTTGTGCAGGGAGCTTGTTCATGACGATTACGACATAGAAGATGATTTTTAGACATAATGATTGAGTTTCATTGCCTAACCTTTCTCTCAAGCTCAAAACTCATATCTAGCTCTAAATGATTCCTAATGGTACAAAAATAGCCACTATGAGAATAAGGATTGTGAGATCATTTATGTTGTTTTGAAGCATTATTTTTTTCTATGGACACACAAAATAATCTTTTATGGAATAAGGCCAAGGTGTCATCTCTTGAATATGTTGAGGCTCCATGACGTATAAACTGTGCTCGATAACGGCTAAAGGTTTCTCCCACAACTATGTATAGGGTGTGCTCATGAGGTCATGTATTGTGGATCAAATTTAATTCTTAAAACTATATTCTAAGAAGTATTATTTATGGTACAAGGCCTAGGTTTCCTACCTTAACAATTTCCGAGACCCATGGATTCATATCTAGTATCCAAAACCTTCTAACAACATCCATATCACCACTCGAAGGAAAGGGTAACTTCAAGAGGTCATAGATGGTCATTTGAGTTGTTTTTCATGTTCATGGATTCCTAGAAGTTTTTTTTAGAGTACAATTCCAATGTTTACTCCCCCAATAATGTTGAAGGCCACACAACCCATACCTAGTGCTTGTAAGTCATGTGAGGTGATTCGAGGTATCAATTTAGGCCTTGGATGGATATATAATATTCCTTTATAGACTAAGGCTTGGGTTTACTTCGTCAACCATGTGTAAGGCCTTGAGAACCATGTATACTATTTATAACCTCTCGATGGCATGATTATCCCCATTTTTTAGGTAGGGATACCATCAATAGGTCCTTCGTGGTAGTTTGAAGTGTCCTTATTGACCTTCAATGACTAAGGGATCCATTTAGGGCCAAAGGATTGGGTTTCCTCCCATTTCCATGCATATGGCCCCAAGACCCATAACTACTGTAAACAAAATCACCAATCAATCACATATCCCTAATCTAAGGAAAAATACCCCCTAGAGAGGTTAATGTGTGGTGGCTTGATACATTATTCTTTCCTTTGGATCCCTAGAAGCTTCCTTTAGTGTCTACGACCTAGGTTTCACGNTAGTGATTAAAACAACCTAATGGTGTCAATGCCCACACACAAAGCTAAGAATGGCCTCAAGAGGTAACATATGGTGGTTTAAGGTGTTATTGGTGGTCCTAGATTCCTAGAATCTTCACTTAGTGCCTAAAGTAGAGGTGTCATCCCTAAAGTAGAGGTTTTAGCCTCCCACTTATATTTATCCCCCTCTCACCAATCCCTTCCCTTTATATTTGTCCTCCCTCCATGAGCCACCCCATAGACCGTCTGGATGGAATATTGGGAGTCTAAATGGTATTATAATGGGATAAGGGTTCCATTATAGGTTTTTGGATGGGGGGGATGGGTCTCTGGACATTGACTATAGTCATGGAAGAGTAGACAATAAGTCCATAAATCAACACACATGCCTTATAGATGGAATATTTGGCTTTTAGTGAGATAGGGGTGTCATTATGAGGATTTATGCACTAAGAATGGGTCTCAAGGTCTTAACCATGGTAATGGGACAATAATGTAACATAAACAAGTCTTAAACCACTACACATGCCCTTTAAACGAAATATTTACCCTTAATATGGGATATATGTGCCATTAGTCTATTTTATGAATTGAATATTGTTCAGGAGGTGTTGACCATGGTCATATAGCAACCATTATGAATATTTCCAGACAAGAGATAGTTCCATAGACACTACCATGGTCCAAGGATAGGTTTGGAGGTCTTAACCATTGGTATGGGGTCCATTATAAGGTTATAGAAATTTAACATATTTAAGTCCATACACGTTTTTATTTGGGATTTCGGGTAGACTAAAACCTATGTTTTTTCATCTATCCACTAGGAATGTAGATATTGATTCTATAGCAGTCATTCAAAATTAGAAACAAGCAATGTGTGTGTGTGTGTGTGTGTGTGTGTAGTAGCCCATGAATGGGTAACTGGTATCTAAGCATGGATAAGTCAAGTTTAATATTTGATATGCATTAAGTCGCATATGTGATTTGGTGATCACGTAATATAAACTTCCCTTTAAGTAAAAAGTAGTGTATCCATATCACATATGTTATAAAATGGGCATGCGTTATATCGCATATGTGATATGTGCTATATAAAAAATGTTGGATTGAATGCTGTGGGCCAAGTTTACTGTAGGAAAAGACATAATTCTTTTGAACCTGCACACAGAGAACTGTTCAACCTGCAATTTAATTATTACTTACACAAATCCATATATTTTGTACAAGTTTGGGTGGATTTGAATGGGGAATGTATGTAATAGAGGTCGAAAGTCAACAAGGAAGGTGCTTACATCGGAAGAAGCTGAAAATAAAAAATAAAAAAAGAGGGAAGATTCAAGAAATCATCGGCATTCATTGGATGAGCAAATAGTTCCCATTCCCACTCAACAGATACCTAACGTAGAGGCTGGGGAAAACAATGCAACATTAAAGGAAGTTGGTTATATTGGAGATGATATTATTGATCCATTATTAAATAGAAAATATTGTGAAGAGTTCAATAATTATGTTACTCCCGATGCAAATGTGACTCAGCAACAACCATGCCAGGTGATTCAATCTCCTAATTGAATTTGTCATCCTATAGGGGATGTAAACATCACTCCATGATTTCAAATGATAAGAAATATCGCATCAAAATGAAAGAGAACTGCCAAATGAATACAAGTGGACGAGAGTGAATTGACTTCGATGGAAGGTAAGGAGTCTAAATGCACTATCCTTCATCATTTTTCTCAAATAATGAAATAATATTTTCATAACAAATCCAAAGTCGATAAATGCCAATTATTTTTAGCTTTGCTTAAATCTAGAAATATGGAAACTATTAGAAGAAATTTAGGCATAAGAACATTGAAGAATATCGAATCAAGTAATCACATTGTTAAATCTCTTGCTACTACATTCACATTGATTGGTAAAAAATATCGTTCATAGGACTGTAATGTGGCTCGCTGCGTATTGGATGAATCAATTGTATGTAGATCCAAAAGACAACGTCATTTACTAAAATACACATCACAAATTGTGCCTTTACGTTCAAATACACTTAAAAAATATTCAGTACGAAGAGACAACCTTGATGTAGAGGGACAAATGGAAACATTATGGGAATTTAGTGGTAGGTTTCCCCGCAAAGACATGAAGTTAGTCGAAACAGTGAAGGGACTAGTGCACACATTTTGGCATGATAACACTAGGCCTTCTTCTAACACAAAGGATGTGTTAAAACACTGTAGGGGTTCTGTGAACAATGAAATTCATGTTAAACATTATCCTGAAATGACACAAACTCAATTGTTCGAGATGTTTAAATTTTCCCATACATAGCTAAGGATCGGGAAAATATCTTTTGAAAAATGAAAGGCTTGGTATGTTAGAATCAATACCATCCAGAACACTTGTTGTTGTAGATACCACATAGAGTTTGATCTATATTATCTGAATTTGCACATATGTGTAGTTTTTTGCATCCTAACCATGTGCAGGAATGCTCAAGTACAGTACCAACAGTGTCATCTAGAGATTTCATCCATAGCATGATGTGTCCGAGGCAAGATAGGTAGACACATTGCTTTAAACAATTTGTAGAGGGTTCTTGCAACATTTGTGGAGGGTTATCATTATGTTCATATTGCATCCATGAGAGTGAAGATCATGCATTCGAGAATGCAATTGTTGAGAAGTAGAACTATTAGTACGAGACATATCATCTACATGATGGAAAAGAAAGAAGGAATATTAAATTGGTGACAACTTATGAGATGGAACTAGGGTTTTGTGACCTCTTTATGGATTTGAAGCTACCAGAGCATCGCCTAAGAGACCACTCCTTTATATTACATTTCAATAAAGAACAACCTTTGTTCAACCAATTACCTTAATTACTTATATATCACTTAGATATGCATGGAGATATCTTAGATTCCATCCGATCATAGTGTGTGTTCCAACCAATAATGTGTTGATGATATTCACAGCTTCTCTTTTGAACTTGTTCACAAAATGCATAGGTAGTGCATATTTTACGAAAGAGGGTGGTGTTGCTTGGTTTTTCTCTCTTGGGAAAGAGATGGTATCGGACATTGTGGTTGCTTAATTATGAAGGTAAGTGGGGGGTATCATTTTGTCTCATGGAAAGCAGTCTACTTTTGATACCACTAATGGATCACCTTTAGGTAAATATAAGTAACTAGATGCTTTGAAACAAATGAAAAACAAATTTTGCATGATTATCCATTAAGTTCTATGTGATGGCTTGTGGTTCTTCTCATAATTCGTTTGAGTTTATTTTTACTTGCCTTGGTGTTTCCCCGCCTATGGTAGCACATTTGTCTAGTATAACACATCTTTGTTTCTAGTATTGATTATCTAGGGTTTTACTTGTTTGCATTGTATCACATGATTGATATTGATGCCAAACAATTGCATGAAGGTTTGTATTCGGGAACCTATTTACCTTATTTCACCCAGATCTTGATTTGGAACAAATTATAGCTAGGGTTCTCCTTTCTTCAATGTTGGTGGCCCATAGAAAAAGTGAAAAAGGGTATGAGTAATTAGGACAGATTCAAGGTCCATAACTCATGAGAAATTGATCTATAAGATGGGTGGGTGCCGAAACTAGGAAACATGTTATAACTAGTTGGAATGTAAGCATAATTATAAAACCCAAACCCATATAAATATTGACAAACTAATTCAATTCATTAATGGTACATTCTGATTGGTTATGCAAGGCTAGGTTGGCCCAAAGGTTCAAGCATATGATTGACCAAATGATACAAGTATCAGTAATGATAAAAAAATACATCTAGAACTCAGAGGAAGTAGATGAATGGAACTAGAAAGGAAGGGGGGCTTGTTCATAGAACTATAGTTTATCCACCACCACACCTCAACCATACCTCACCTTACAGGTTGTTTAGAATTTTTACACATCTATTTTCTGGAATTACGACTAATATATAACTAGTAAAAATATAGGATTGAAGTTTTAGTGCCTATTTGCGAAGTTGTTGACTCAGCAGTAGATATGCTAGCACTAGAATTTGATGAGAAAGACCCAAAATGAGACAAACTATATTCAATTGGAGAGTATGCAATATTCCCTACAATCCTATTTCCGAAGTTGTTGACTCGGCAATAGATCTGGTAGCACGAGCATTTGACCAGCAAGATCCGGGAGGAGACAAAGTATATCCAATTGAAGAATATGCAACATTCCCTACAATCCTATAGCAAAGACTTCTCTCATAAGGAGTTTCATAAGAAATTTAAGTTGAAGAAACATTGACACCCATAGAACTAATTACATTTGATCTAATTGATCCAAAATATGCCCTACAACAAAAGGTTCAACACCATAGGCAAGGTAGGAGAAGCTAGAAGGGTGGAAACATATCTAATTCAGGAGTATGGAACATTTCTTTGGTTCCGAGAGTAAGAGCCAGTGTCAATCCCAATTTTAGATCCTTCCATTTGAGAGTTAATATGTTCACCCATTGGAAATCCAATTAATGATCCAGAGTGAGTATAAGTATCCATTGGAGTTGAACCACTAGTATTGTCACATGCCCCAATTCACAAAACAATTTGATGTCATTGAGGAACATTATGTTATATTTTATGATAAAGTTTGTAATTGATGACCAAGTGGGGTCAAGGATAATTAATGTATTGCAGAATATTTTATTAATAAATAAATAAATGATGAGACAACAGCTTAGGGAAGCTGTTAAATGAGTGTTAACTAGTCACTTGGTGGAGGAGACTGGGTGGAGAGTATACTGACAAGTGGCAGTATCCTCAGACTACTTCTAACTGTTGCAGGTGGAAAATTCCCTATAATTGTGGTCATGATTCCCCAAGAAAGTGGAATAGGAGTAGGTGGCTCATTAAGTAAAACTGACCCAGAAGACCTAGGCATTGATATAAAACTTCCCATTGAAGATAGCTAAGGCTTCTCATTTTCTGGAATTGTGATCATTCTGAGTGACTGAATTGCACATGAGAAATTCGATGGAGGGGACTTGTTGAAGTGAGTTTGAGGAGTTAAGTACTGAAGATTGAACTTGTGCAGCTACTCTAAGCTGAATTTATTACTGCTGTGAGTAGGGATGAATTACTACTGCATATCCAGTAAAGGGACAAAGGATCTCAAGGTTACATCTCTCACCCAGTACTCTACTAGGAGGACCAGGAGATAGGCTTGAGGGTCCTCATAAATTGCAGACTAAGCTTTCTCCAGGAGTTGGTTGGAAGGAACAGCCTCCTTAGGCTATTGTCACCTCATCCATTTGACAGGTTCTACTTGTTTAGGTTAATTTATAGTTTATCTACTGTTTCAGAAAAAGATTAGGATTTTTTTCAAGATGTGCATATTATTATTTTATTAGGGTTAGTGAAGAAGAAAGAGCATTGTTTATTGATAAAATTAGTAATTAGCAGATTATAATTAAAATAGTAGAGATTTTTCTAAGTGAAAGGTGAATCGAAAAATTACCAAACTGTATTTTTCCACACCTTTTACAAGGCAGTACTCTGGTACAGCAGGTTTGCTTAGTTTAGATAAGTAGATTTGTTTATTAATTCTGAATGTAAATGCAAACAATTACATCTATAGTTTTATGTAATTTATTTACAGAAATCTAGTTGTACTTGCTCTGTCTATTGAAAGTAGCTGCATTATCTAATTACAGGAAAGAGTAGATTACATAATAAACACTAGTAATTATAATATTTATAGAATTAACAATAATATTAACACTTATTATAAATACAATCAATAAATTTTAATAAACAAATATAGGAACAGTAAAAGTTATACTTAGGGTTTAACCTAGCTAGTATTTCATAGGTCATTATAAATATTTATTCAAGCTTACAACTACACTCTATTTTTGTAAGCACGAGTGTTTTTAATGCAACCCTTAAGAACCATCTAGGGTTTACAAGAGATAAGATTTATCTCTGAAATAGACTTTTACATTCTTATTCTTAATACAAAACCTAACATTAGTAAATAATCATTACTAAAAATAAAATGAATACAGAGCTAAAATTTATTTCTGAAAAACCATTTAATTACAAGACTGTAGGTTATCCAATGATAATAACCTTTTCTAATAGAAACAGAATATTTTATTTACCCAATAACATTGTGCAAATTAAATAGTAAAAATTACTATAAACCATTCATACCTAAATGTAAATTTAAATTAAAATAATACTGTAAATAAACTAAACAGAGATGAAATGAAATAAGCATAATGGCCTATGGCCTTTTATAACATCTGTCGAGGCTTAAGCCTGATCAAAACAAATTATAAAAGTGTAAACAAAAGTTGTAAACCAAAAATATTACAATTACATTTCATAGTAAGTAAAAACCCTTCGTCTGTTTACACGAATTGCTAAATGGACAGTCTTTTCTTTTCCTACAAAAAAACCACTTAAAACTTCAAGTAACCACTCATTGGTTGAACAGTAATGGCACAGATTAAAGCTGAGTATGTAAATAAAAAGTTATTACATCTTCCCAAGTTGTAAAGGCTCAACCAAAAGTCTTAACTCACAGCTACAATAGCCTTAAACATTTCCACATAACAACCTATAGGGTTTTAAAAGTAGTATAAAATAAACAAGGAGCAATAGCATAACATTAAACCATGGCCGAGCCCACAACCAGCACAGTGAAGCTTCCATTCTACCACCACAACATGAAGTGCAAGAAAAAACCTCAGTTATCACCGGGGCTTACCAGGGTTTACGTGGCCAAAGTTTGAAGAGATGTGCTAGCTGTTATAGCTGATTTTACCACACTAGGTGAATCACACTTGTATGGCCTTCCCATGTCCCTTTGCAAACTCCTTAGACCCCTTGGACCATTTTTTTTCCTTTGATGTTTCCTAGTGTTGCCACCTTTCACACACCTGGGTCACGTGGCAGAAATCTTCAAGCCGCTTGGTGTGTCCTTGGGGGAAAGTCTCGAGTCAAGGCTATCACCTTGTTCTTGACTCCTCCATTTAGGATAAACTCTTAATGAAGCCAAAGGGGGTAGACCCTATTAAGTTACTAAGGATAATTACTTAGTATGGTGATGTTAAACTAAATGAGTTACTTAGGAGTTTGAAATTTAACTATAGACAATCAAAGATGACAAGATACAAAAATGAACACACGAAAGCACAATGCTGAGACACAATATATATATAAAGCTAGAAAATAACTAGTGCCTTAAAATGGAGTCAAAAGTAAAATCAATGTACTTGCATGTGCTTAGAGTGATTTTTTTGTAATTGCCTCTTGGTACGTTTTAAGTTAAATTTGAGGTGTGAGTTGATTAAAATTAGGCAAAGGGGTGGACTCCAGATATACCCGAGAGTACTTTGAGTATGTCCAAAACTAAACCTTCACGGCTACCCGCAAGGAATATGTGGGCTGAATGGAGTCTTTGGGGCTATTTTTCATAACGCACCCATTAGGGTGTGACAAAGATCGACGCCCCGAGGTGACTTTTCAGAAGTTCCCGCTTCCTTTGGGTATTTTTCCATCATGATGGTTTGTCAATTTGGGAGAGTGAGTCCTAATTATACTAGTCACTCAAGTGTTTTTGATACAACTTGACTGATTGGATGAACCACAGCCAAGTGCAGAGCATACACACTAGAGTCTTGTCAATTTTAGTAAATTTTACAATGGGTGTTCTTGTTAAAAGAAAACCCTCCAGGAACCTCTTTCGATCCAAGTGGATCTCAATCGGGGAATCAAGGAGGGGTGAATTTTATAATGCTTACTGAAACAAAAGATGATATCAAATGAAACATAAAATATGAAGAAACCACAATTTCCTAATTAGACTACCATGAACCTTTCTTCACCTTTCGGCTCAAAGGAGGCTCGTGGGGTAAGTATTAAAGTTACTTTGAAAATAATAGCAATGGAATATGGAATTGATTTTATGTCAAATTATACTACCCTGTATATTAATACTACTCTAGATTAAAAAAAAAGATGAACGAAAAGCAACAAAAAAAAAGACACGGACACAAATCCCCACATGGGGGATGGGGAATGGGCTTGAAAGAGCCTATTCAAAAATTATTTTTATTAATAGTGGTTAAAATATCAAAGAACTGATATAATTCCTCTTGATCCTTATACAGAGTGAAATCAAGAGCTTACAAAGTGCGAAAATTAAAGGTTTTAGTCAGACGGGAGACCCATGGGGCGATTTGAATGCTCCTGAGGCCACTTTCGAACATCAGCTTCCTTTCTTTTCTGTCAAACCTGATAAAAACCAGTGAGAATATTATACTAAAATATTCCCAAAATCACTCTGAAAGTACCTTTGGGTCAGCTTACTTTTAACAAAAAAAAACCAAGTTAAAACTTGTTAAATTGGGGTAATCTAGTTATGCAAAAAGGAACCAAGGAAAGCAATCTTTCCTTGGGATATTGGCTTGATATTTGGGAAGCCAATAAGATGTGTACTTTTCTTGCAAAATTTAAATCTTTGAAGAATGGGAAAAGAAACTACCTTATGAGCAAGCTTTAGATCTATGCTTTTAGCTACTTGCAAAAAAGGAAATTCCTACACCTAGATCTATCTTTATGAAATGATATTCTTTATAAAATTATAGATCTAAGCAGCAAGAATCTTATAAAATAGATCTAAAAATATATATTCAGTTCTTAGAACTAGATCTGATCATAAGAGGAAGAGACAGGTAACCGGAAGATTGATTTTTTAAAGAAAGGAGGAAGAGAAGGGGAAAGGCCCGTTGTTGGATGGATCTGCAATGGAAACTTGTTAGTGGAATACAGAGGGTCAATGCCTTCACAAATTTTTTGGATGTACAGTGGAGTCAAACTAGATCCACAGCTCATCCAATCCTTGCTACCTGAAAGCTAAACACACAATCCTGCACGGAACCTCATGAGATCTGGATATATATATATGAAAAAAAGGCAAAATTTACATGCAAATAAACTTATTAAACATGTATAATCTAGAGATTCAAACATATATGCTATGAGATATAGAAAAAACAAGTAACCTTACTTGACCAACTATACTCCTATTGATTCAGCTGAATCGTTCAAGCCAGACAGGGTTCAGATGCAGAAATTGAGAGAAAAGCTAGCAACATAAATAGTCGTAAGAAAATGCTTAATCCACACACATGAGAGCATTACACCATTTATCCTCCAAAGCTTATTTATTCCAACAATCAAAATATTACAACAATATTACAATAGCAAGCCCTTCAATCCAACTCTAACTACCTTGGAAGAGGCTGCTGTGCCTGGATATATACAAAAACTAGGAGATCCAACCTAGGGGGGGCGCAAATCCCAAGGAGACACATCAAATCAGCTGAAGGAGAGTCCATCAATGCTTGATCTGTGTCTAGCTGAGCCAGATCCAAGTCTCACTGAGTGCAACTATCAATCGAGGGGTTGATTTGACTGACACCTCAACCTGTTGACTGAAGCATCCACCAAAACTCATCTAGATGAGCCAAAAATGTGTGGGGAGGAGAGAGGGAGGGTGAAATTCCCCATAAAGGATGAACCACTTATACTATGAAATGAGAACTCGACACGGTTCTCGTTTTTCTCTCTCTTAATTTTAGTAGCTATTTTTACCCCCGTTTCAAAAATGGTTGATGCCAGTATCACACATTTTCATTTTCAGACATTTTTTGGGGCCTTTGAATTATCTTTGTTGTAAAATATTTTTAATTTCTATTTTCAAGTGTGTTTTTTGAAATTTAACAAAATAACATACATTTTTAAGCAATTTATAATGAAAAACATATACATTTTATGATTTTTTCTATAAAATAAGACATTTTTATGTACAAAATAAGGAATTTTTGTTGACAAAATTGTAAATAATTCCAAAAAATAAAGACATTTAAAACCATTTTCAATGAATTTTCAGAGAATTTTTCTCTAAAAATGATCATATTTCATATTAGTTATCGAAAAGTGGCGACTCACATAAAGTCGAGAAAAAATATACAAATTATTTGTAAAAAACATATTAAAAACATTATATTTAGAAATTTTATTTCTAAAATAAAGTCTGAAAGTCAAAACATTACTAATATATCTGATCAAAAAATTGTCAAAAATTGTCAAAATTAACATTTTCTTCAAAACATGAAACTATTCAACAATATCATGCATGCCAAATTCTTCATCGACATTGGAATTTTCTGGAGCTTGAATTTCCTCAGGGACATCAATGTCCTCTTCCTTCGGGTCTTCTATGTCTGCAAGATCCCCAAAGTGCTCCTTTCCAAACACCCCTCCTAACGGGGGTCAGGGCTCTTTTGACATCTTTGCCACAAGTGTTTCACTAAACTCTCCTTTCTTCAAACCAACTTCTTGCAGTTCATCTGGAAGAACTTGAATAGCCTTAATTCTTTGTTTTATGTAATTGCATTGGAGTGGATCATTATCAATTGATATGCAATTTCTTCCTTTCTGTAAGGAGCATGCTATTGTTGTGCCTAATCACCATAAAGAAAATTGAAGTTAAGTGAAATAGCATAAAGAAGCATACTTTAAAACAATAAAATAATGAAGGATAAAACATACAATAAAACTTGATATATTATTTCATATGTAATATGAGAAAGTTTACCTGAACCCGAGAACACCCAATCTCCTTCTCTTGAAAATGTATCTATGAGATAATTAATCAATGCTTGTGGCTTTTGATAGATGTTTACAGTCACTCCTTTCAAATCCCAAGAATTGCAATACATCCACCAAGAATCACACTTATCTTAACGCGCCTTCATTCAATTTCGGTTTTTCCGTTTTCAGTGAGTCACCATGTGTGGAATCCTCGCACTGTTCGGTTCCTTGGACACATCCCAGGCCAAGTGAGTTTGGGTGCTGGAGCTCTCGCGGAGGTATGTCTGATCCAATTATGCTTTTATTTATATATGTTGTCCAAGAACATCTCTGCTAAATTGTATATAAACCAGATAAGTTCATGTTTTGTTTCAAAAAATATAGCAACTTTTTGTTGCACTACGAAATATAATCCTTTTACGTTGTAGCCATCGGATCGAATATTTGTTTTAATGGAGTTTTCCTGATTTTGTTTTTGTTTTGGTTTCATGGGAAGGCTACGACATAGAGGCCTGGATTGGAGTGGTCTGTATCAGAGCGGGCATTCATTTCTTGCTCACCAGAGCTTGGCCATCGTAGATCCTGCCTCTGGGGATAAACCATTGTACAATGAAGATAAAGAAATTGCTGTTACTGTAAGTCAGCCATTATATAAAAAAATAGTTGTTACTTCATATATACAATTTGCTTTCATTCTTTTGTTGCAAATGTTTGGTGAATTTTTATACACTTAAGTTCTGGCATTGTAGGTGAACGGAGAAATATATAACCACCAGAAACTGAGGGAGCAGCTCAAATCTCACCAGTTTCAGACCAGTAGCGAATGAGAAATTGTAGCTCATCTCGTGAGTACCCAGCAGTGTACTCTTCCAGCTTCCTCCCATATTTCTCAATTGTTTAAAGCACCTCTTTCAAATTTTTCAATTTTGTGTTCAAGAATGGCCATGATGGTTCTGGGGTTTAAGTGTTTAACGTCCTTTTGGATTTTTAAGAGTGTGATGAAAATATCGACCTTTGGCTTTTAAGAGAACGATTGTGAATTATTGTTGATCTGTCTATGTTCTGCAAGTACGAGGACTATGTCGAGGAGTTTGTGAATATGTTGGATGGAATGTTCTCTTTCGTTTTTCTTGACACACGTGACCAGAGTTTCATAGCTGCTCGAGATGCCTTTGGAATCACTCCCCTCTACATCGGGTGGGGGCTTGATGGTCTATTTTCTTCTATTGTTGCGATATTCTTTGAGTTTTTAGCTGGAAATATATGATCATCGAGGGTGGCCGTGAGGGCCCTCGATGCCCGACATCGAGGGTGGCCGTGAGGGCCGCCCTTTGGCACCCAAGCAGGCGGAGGTCCCTCACAATAATAAATGTAAATGTAAACTGATAAATGACAAATTGACATTTCATATCTACAGTCAAATACGTGCCAGAATTACAAATACGTTTTACAGGAACTTTTAGTACATTTAAAGACCAATTGCACTGCTAATCACAGGCCGCATTCAAATTCGATTGAGCAAGAAAGATCTGCTTCCCATCACGTTAACTATGTTGAATAGATTCGTCAAAACACAACTGTGAGATCTGAAAAGGAGAGATGGACGGATGATAATCCATCGCGCAAAACCTAAATGACTAAACACCCTCAAAATAAAATAAAATTATAGATCAGAATCTCACAACAGCGAAGATCATCGAGAATATAATGAACAGAAGCTTGCAAACCCCTGAGCATCAGTCGCTGATGCAGGCTATAACTACTTTGAACCCTCGTGGCCTTCTCTTACACTGTGTGGGTAACAATATGATATCAGAATGATTGTCGCCTATAAGTGAAGCCTTCGGATTTTCTGGTATTACATTATGTTAAACTATGTTAATTCACAATAATTCACAATCGTTCTCTTAAAATCTAGAAATATATGATCATCGAGGGTGGCCGTGAGGGCCCTCGATGCCCGGCATCGAGGGTGGCCGTGACGGCCGCCCTTTAGCGCCCAAGCGGCGGACATCCAAAGTAAAATTGATACTCCTTTAAAATATGTTAATTTAAAAGATTAAATGCATGTTGAATTTGAAAATTGTTTATTAGATCATAATTCAAATTGGTTTTTTAATCTGTAAAATTTGAGATTAAAAATTAAATCAGCTCTAACCTGGACACTGGACATGATCACAACTGTAATTTTATTACATCTGAGTCCACCACGGCTGCGAGTTTGTGTGAATTTCAGAATCAATCTGTGGAATATATTGTAAACCCATGACAAATTAATAACGACTAACTAAACCTGGCATTATCAAGATGAACTCAAAGTTGTGCTAAATTTGGTCCAGAACTGCAGCAATTCGGTGGAAATCGGGATTAGAGAATAGAGTACTGAGCATTGTGGCCCTGTCACTGAGTACCGGATACTCAGTGTTCTGAAGTTGTTGCCATGATATTGGGAAAATGGCAGAATTGAGAGCATCTTGGTTATGGTTATTTATGTTACTAGTAGAGACTAGATCTTGAGACTTGGAATCTGTTGTAATATACATTGGCAATGTCTCCTCCTGCGTGTGGCTTGAAAACGGAGGCATCATTTCAGACCACTTAACAGCGTATTCGGTGTCTGCTTTCTCAAAAAATAGCGGAGCCTTTCGCTCATTTTCGGAGGTGATGTCAGATGCATCTAATCGCTCACCGAATTCCCAAATATGGCTGAAGGCAGCGCCATTATTGACCTCAAGATTGGCGGTGGTGCTATTGCAGCTGCTGCTGCTGCTACTCGTCCTCATATTATTATTATTATTCTCAGTATTGAGCAGTATTGAGCAGTTCCATTCATGCAATTAGTGCCTGCATTGTCCAGCAAATCCTGGTCTAGAGATCTTTCGGAGTACAACAGAGAGGTCCGCCGCTTGGTCGATGTCGGGCATCGAGGGCCGTTGTGAGGGCCTCCCTTTGGCACCCAAGCAGGGTTCCTTGGAGGAGGGGGAAGGTGCCCGGGACCTCTGCTCGCTTGGGCACCAAAGGGCGGCCCTCACGGCGGCCCTTGATGCCCGACATAGACCA